>JAFEMH010000277.1:0-495000 GCA_022495995.1 Adenophora triphylla var. japonica
GCCGAACCTGCGCCCCAAGCGCGGCCTACGGTTTCAACTCCACGCCCAGAAACTTGCGTGCAGCGGACAGGCATCCCGAAGCAATCAGGAGCGCTACTCAGACCTCAACGGCACTATTCCACTGCGGAAGAGCGGGCACGAACCCAGCGATTGAGTAAGGCTTCCTTCACCTATTCTATTTCAATACATTTCAATACAATGTAGACATCACAGATACTGACATGCATTTTTAAACGCAAGCACACACACGCCTGACAACTTTTTAAAGGATATTAGGGGTATCCGAAAGACTCGTTTTACGAGGCTACTCGGAGTGAAGCTCTAATATTCTAATATTCTCTTCAGGAGTCATCGACCTCAGAACTCAAAATCTCATCACACAAAAACAGTTTAAAATTTATCTTTAAGCGATGCCCTTTCAATGTTTTGGGCTTAATAAAAACGGCGTGGCGACTACTACAAATGCGAAAACAAACGGCGGGACACCTCAGCGCTTGAAAAGATGCCGAGATCTTAGGGCGCGAGGCGAGCACTTCTCGGATCCGGGTAATTTCGGTTAGCGACTCATTTGGGGATATTTTGTTTAAAAACTTTTAAACAAAACAAAAGATTTTTAAAAGCGATGATGAGGTCAAACTTTCATTTTACCCCTTCCTTTAAGCTGTTGTGTGTGTGTGCACGTGCTTCGTTTTTATTTTACAAAAAAAAATAAAAATACAAAAAAATGCATCAATATACATACGTGCATACATTTAAAATTCTTCAAAAATTTCTATTTTACTCGGAAAAAGAATTTTAGAGACCGCACTACGCGCCTTTCTCTTGCCTCGGTTACACCGCGCTCTACTCCTGCTTGCCTCGGTTACACCGCACACTATGCGCCTTCTTTGCCTCGGATACACTTTGGCACACTACAACCCTTAACCGGAGTGGTCTCGGTTGCGATCCGTTTGGTCTTCCTAGGCCTCTTGGGCGCGCACGGGATCATTCAAACATCCCATCCTAGCGGCGTCAAGCCACACGTTTGAGTCTTGAGTCACACTCTGTCCGGACTCGGTTGGTTTTACCCGGTCAGGTGTCATACGGCCTGGATACATATACCATGCCGGCCATTTTACGAGTCAAGGCTCGGAACTCAAGATCCCTTGCGCAAGCAAAGCGATGAAAAGGTCATGCTAAAATCTTGACTGATCTTGATTTCGAAGCTACGCCGGACGATGTTCCGTCCGGATATACATCCATGCTCGCGTGACACCATGTCATCACGCCTTTGATACGTCGGCCATGACGATATGACCCGACCAACGCCTAACGTCACGGATCCCTTGCGCAAGCAAGAGCAAAAGAGAAGGTAAATCTTAGAACTCTTGACACGATCTTGACTCGGTGGCCGGCTCGGTTCACTATTCACGTGGCTAACGCATCAAAACGAACATGGCGAGGCTCGGTCCTTAGGTTCGATTTTTCTTTTAGGCCGGTGGAAACCGCTTGCACTATAGGACCCTCGCACAGGCTGTCCACCTGGGATGTCGAAATACGGGTGCAAAACGAGGGGCTTATAGCCGCGCGAGATGGTCTCCGGCGACCCGGGATCTAGCATAGTTGCGAAAAAGAAGAGCAATCTTTTCCAACCTACCTAGGATTACGAGAAAACATGTTTTAAGTAAATTAAAACAACAAAAAAAAAAATCAAAAAATAAAAGAAACGGAAACCGCATGCCACGTGAGCTTTCCCCCTTTTATCCCGTTAGGCCATTCAGATGTCTAAACCTTGCCCATCACCCCCTCCGGCTAACGAGAGAGTGGTCGAGAGTACCCAGGAACCCGTCTCCCGGTGTCAAAACGCAAGGTCCTACCTCCTTCCCGGCTCTGTCACCGGGGACGGTCAGTCAAATCCCCCATGGCCAAGTCGGTGGATAACAAGGATGAGAACGGGACCTTACCCCCAAGAAATTTCCCAACCTTTGGAAGAAGTTTGGCGAGGTCCTCATGGCTATTGAGAAACGTCAAGGTGAGCAACAAGCCTGGATCGAAGGTGCCATGCACCACTTCGGAACCTTAGCCGCTGACCACACAGGGCTTCCCAAGCCATGGCTCCTACGGCCTCTAACGTCTCTCATTGTCTCCCGAGAAGTCAACTGTTACCCTCGTACGAGCCATGCGGTTATGACGTAAGGCCACAAGACCTTCCGAGAGGAAAGCTTGCCCATCCGGCCTCACGAGGTCCCGGTACCACCGCCGAACAACGAACACATCGGTGGGACGTCTGCGATTGCGGTGCTTGTGCGGAAATGGAATTCCGAGGATGCAATGAACGAGGGCCGTCCTCGACGAAAGAAGAAGCTATCTTCTCAACAAAAGCTGAAAAAGAGGTATGAATCCGGTGATCCCACGAGTCGGAACCCTTGGAGAACCCTCGGGAAAGTTTGACTACTATGTCATCTACTCCGACAAATCTCCCGGCCTAGTTACGCACGGGGCCACGGCAATGTTTGCTCCATGATCGGCTGGGACGAGCTTCGCACCGCCACCGAAGGCCCGAAGGTCCGAGATAATCCAACCCCTGTCTTGGGAAGATCTCAAAGCCACTATTGATGCTTCGGTAAAAGCCATGACGGTGAACGGGTGAAATGCGCGGTGCGGCCTTACGCCAATCGGGCTCCTCCCGCTACGAGAAGCGGGAGAGACAAGCAAAACCACAAGTCCGAGAGGTGAATGTTCGACACGTTCGGTCAAATCCCGGTGAATCCTCCACGGACGGACAAAAGGCCGGCCATGCAGGCCACGGGCGAAAAGGGACCCTACGCCGAAGAAGTGAAACCTTGGACCCCGAAAATTTGAAGATCTGTCTTGACACGGCTCAGCGCACTCGGGCTAACATCTCACTCTGGTCCTTACTCACTTCATCTTACCCGCACAAGCTCAAGTTGGAAGAAAGCTGGCCCGAGACCATGGTTCCCATCACGGTGACACTGATGAAGCGGTTCGAGATGATTGGCAACGTCAATTACGGCAATATCATCACCTTCACGAGCTCGATCTTCCAAAATTTGGGGGCGACCACAACGAGCCTCTCTACATAACGGTTCAGCGGGACGAGCGCCGTCTCCCTCGGGTGTTGGTAGATGGGGGATCATCCATGAACGTCCTTCCGGCCAAAATGATGGATTTGCTAGGGATCAAAGCAAGCGATCTAAAACCCTCGACTCGAGCAATCGAGGCATACGACTCAACATCCCGCCCGAGTCTTGGGAATAGCCACCTTGAACCTTTGGTTTGGAAAACAAATGGTCTGACAGACTTCAAGTCATCGACATCCCGATCACATTCACTGCCATTTTGGGACGCCCTTGGCTACATCGGATCAATGGGGTGGCATCCACTCTCCATCGGTGCGTAAAGTTCGTCCAAGGAACAGATATGACCATCATCTACGGCGACGGCATAGTCAGCTGAAAGGACCGATACCAACGGCGTCCGGTCTTAGAAATCAAACCCGACGATGATGGCATGATGTTAACGGGGTTCACCATCGAAAGCCCAAAGGCCCAAGTGTGCCACATAGACCTGCCTTTGATTTGGGACAAGATCCCTCCCCGATGAAAATGATGAAGCACATGAACTACATCCGGGGCTCGGTTTGGGAAAACGCCATCGGGGCACTCAACGAGATCATCAATATCAAAGAACGAGAATACCTGCACGGCTGGGATACTCTCCTACTCCCGAACACATTGCGGAGGACAAGCGAGCTGCACGTAAACGCTCCACGAGATAACAAAAGAGGCTTGCACGCAATCTCCGATCTTCGTCCTTACGGCTTCGACATGACCAAGTACTTCACAAGGAAGGCCGGCAACTTGGAAGAAGATCCGAGAAAAAGGAACGGGGCGATCGGCGCCAAACAAAGGCGGCCGACAACCATGGACAAGCTCCGGCGAACTGGCAAGATTCGGAGGCCTCAAGCCAAATCCTGTCCGAAGAGCATTCCTCGACACACCGCCCTGCCGGGATCCACAACCACCACTATTCACACGGCGAATTTTGGTTCGGAAAAACCCCCTCTTTGGCGGAAGAATTCGAAAAACTCTCTGTCAACACTCACGCCTTCAACAAGCGGGACGGAGTGCGCATTCGAGCTAGCAATGCCCAAGACAAAAGCAAGAGACTCCGCAGACGATGCTTGGGACGAACCTTTGCTACACTGCTCTTCAAAGAAGAAATCGAGATGCCGGATCTAATCGATTTTGTTTACGATAACTCTGTGATAGCAATGATCGGGAACGGTGACATAAAGCCTTTCAAGCCCCATCTCCTATCAAGCTCATTGCCACTCAATAAGCTGGGCCACATTCTCAGGACCTCTTTGCCCGGCCAAAAGGACATGATCGAACAACTTGGTCGACCCCTCGAGTCCTAGAGTCTAGTGTCAAAACTCATCCGAGTCCATTAGCTTTGAATTTGAGTCTCTCGAGTCATCGATGGCCTCACGCCGGAAGATTACGAACTCATTGCCAATAATGTATTCCCGTATGCTCTTAATGAATGCTTCGATCTTTCAGAGTATCCTCTCATTGCATCTTTAACAAGCGATAAATTAACTAACACACAAACAGGTTAATAACGATTCACTTGATAAAGAAGCGAGACACATTAAACGAACAATACATTAAGCACATCTTTAAGCATGTTGTCAAACGAGAGAAAAACCGGGCCCAAGTGCCGAGGAGGTTTTAACCAAAGTGAATTTGGGAGGCTGGCGAAGAGCCAAAAGAGACGCAAATCGGAAGTTTCTTCACCGGCACGAGCAAGACGCATTGGCGCCTTTGCTCAAAGAGTTCGTGGACGTGTTCGCTTGGTCTTACCGAGACATGCCCGGATTAGATCCTAACATTGTAGAGCACGGATTCCCTTAAATCCCGAGGCTAAGCCCATCAAGCAAAAGCTACGCCGAATCAAGCCGAGAATGGTCTTTACAAGTCAAAGAGGAGATCGAAAAAATGCTCCGCGTCGGCTTCATCGGGGTGATCGAGTACCCCACATGGCTCTCCAATATTGTCACGGTCACGAAGGCCAATGGAAAAGTACGGCATTGCGTGGACTTAGAGATCTCAACAAAGCAAGTCCCAAGGACGATTTTCCACTACCCAACATCGACATGTTGGTAGACACTCTGACCAATTTCGAAGTCAAGTCCTTCGTGGACGGTTTTGCCGGCTACAATCGGATCAAGATGGCCGAAGAAGACCAAGAAAAGACGGCTTTCACAACCCACAGGGAACCTCTTGCTACACGATAATGCCGTTCGGACTAAAGAACGGCTGGGGCTACCTACCAACGGGCGGCAACCGCCCTCTTCCACGATATGATCCACAAAGAGATCGAAGTGTACGTCGATGACATGATCGTTCGCTCAAGGGATCGGACGGACAACACCTCACGAGACTGAGAAAATTCTTCAATCGCCTCAGAAAACACTCAATGAGGCTTAACCACGCCAAATGCACATTTGGGGTTAGCCGAGGCAAGGTTTTGGGATACATGAGTCACCGAGAGAGGCATCGAGGTGGATCCTCAAAAGATCAAAGCTATCATCGAAATGAGACCACCGCAAACTCGGACGAGAGGTGAAAAGCTTCATGGGCCGCTGCAATATATCGGCCGCTTCGTCAACCAATTGACCTCTATGTGCGAGCCAATCTTCAAGGCGATGAAGAAGAACGCCGACATCGAATGGAACTCGGAATGCCAAGATGCCTTTGAAAAAATAAAAGCATACCTTGTGAGTCCTCCGATTCTCTGTCCTCCCCACGAGGAAAAGCCCTTTGTTGCTATACCTAAGCTGTGGCCAGGCACCGCGATTGGAGCCATGCTCTGTCAAGAAAAGAAAGAGTCACGGGTCGAAACGCCATCTACTTCGTCGGTCGAAAGTTTCAAGGCGGCGAACTCAATTACTCGGCCCTCGAGAAAACCTGCGCGGCTCTGGTATGGGTTGTCGGGAAACTACGGCACTACATGCGATCGCACACGGTACACTTGGTTTCCAAAATGGACCCGGTCAAGTACCTCTTCGACAAACCATCTCTGTCAATGAGGCTCGCCAAATGGTCTTTCTTCTGGCGGAATTTGACATCAAGTATGTAAACCAAAAATCAATCGAGGACGGGCCATGGGTGAACAAGCGGTGATTTCCCAGCCAACGAGGCTCGAGGCCACTGAACCACAATTTCCGGACGAGGGAATCTTCGCAATCGAAGGCGAAAACCGATGGCAAGCTGTTCTTTGACGGAGCGGCCAACCAAAGGAAACGGCATCGGTATGCTCTTGGTGGATCCCAGGGCGAGCACACCCCAATTGCTATAAAGCTCAATTTCGAGGTAACCAACAATGCCGCCGAATATGAAGCTGCTTATTTCTTGGACTACAAGCCGCACTCGAGAGGAATGTCCGAAACTTCGAAGTTTATGGGGACTCGGCCTTGATCATCAACCAAGTCTCCAACAAGTGGAAAACCATAGACCCGGGCTTGCAAAAATACCATGCACATAGAGGACCTCATCACACAATTCGAAGAGGTCACCTTCCATTACTTGCCAAGAGACCGAAACGAGGTTTGCGAGATGCCTTAGCCACCTTGGCCTCCCTTGTGGAAATCCACTGAAGGAAAAGCAATCAAACCCTTCAAAGTCGGACGAAAGGAAATTCACGCCTCTTGTTGTGAGATCGAACCGGAACCTAAGCCCGTCGATGAGCCATGGTACAACCGGATCTTCCAATACCTCAAGAACGGGAAACTACCTTCATGAACAAGGAAGGACAACACACGAGAAGGGGTCAAAACCAAGAGCATCATGGCCCTAAACGCCTTGCCTCTCACTTCGTCATCCTCGGGGACATGTTATACAAGAAACGCTACCATGGGCCACTCCTACGGCTGCGTCGGCCAAGAAGAAGCAGAGACAAGTTCATGAACGAAGTCCACAATGGGGCTTGCGGTCCCCACATGAACGCGAGCCACGATGCAAATCATTCTCGGGATGGGCTACTCTTGGATCTCCGTGGAGCGGTGCATCCACTTTGTCCGAAGGCTGCGACAAGTGCCAGCGGTTCTCCAACCTCAATCATCTGCCGCCCCACGATCTCTGCTTGCATGACTACACCTTGGCCCTTTGCCACTTGGGAATTGACGTCATCGGGAAAATCGCTCCGCCCGGGCGACAACGGTCACGAGTTCATCTTAGTAGCCATCGACTACTTCACCGAATGGGTCGAAGCCAAGTCCTACAAGGTACTCACCTCCAAGAAGGTCGCACATTTCCTCAAGGAAAACATCATATGCCGATACGGCATCCCAAATGAGGTCATATCGGACAACGGCTCACACTTCGAAGGAGGAATTCGACAGGCTATTTGGCTGAATTCAAGATCACACGTCACAAATCTTCTCCCTACCGGCCACAAACAAACGGCGCCGTGGAAGCGGCAAACAAAACCCTCGAACGGATCATCAGAAAAATGACCACCCGAGGACGAGATTGGCCCGAGAAGCTGCACCTTGCACTTTGGGGCTACCGCACATCGGTCGAACGGCCACGGGAGAAACCCCATTTGCCACGACATACGGGATGGAAGCAGTCCTTCCCATCGAGCTAGAAATTCCCTCACTCCAGTCTTTGTGGAAAATGACATCAACGAAGTCGAATGGCTCAAGCCGACATGACGAATTGGCTCTGCTAGACGAGCGACGACTAAAGGCCATGGAACACGTCAGGAGCCTATCAAAGCGGGATGGCTAGAGCTTTCGACAAGAAAGTCAAATCCAGAGACATCGGGGAAGGTGACCTTGTACTCAAAGAAAAGCCTCCCACTCGAACCAACCCAGCTGGGAAAATGGGAACCCACATGGATCGGCCCTTTCGTGGTTCAAAGATCTTCTCAGGAGGCGCCATGAAGCTAACGAGACCTAGACGGCAATCCCTTCATGAATCCGGTCAACGGAAGCAAACTTCGCGAGATACTTCGCACGAAGAAGAACAAGCTGTGCATCTCTTGGCACTCCATGTAGTGTCGAACTACGCGGACACTGAGCCCTCTAGTCAGGGAACGTAGGCAACCTTAATTGGTCCGGTCTAAAAATACACAAAAAAGTCAAAAGTTTGAATGTCAATCAGAGACCTCCATCAAGCTCCGCACTTTTCAAGAACACGCCCCGGTCACCTTGACCAAGTCAAACGACGGCGGCAACATCAAAGGACATCAGGGTCACTCGGCATCAAACGGCCGACTCATGTCTACTTCCAAGCCGGGGGCTTGTCTTCGCCCTCACGCGCTTCAAAAAAAAAAAAAAAAGAGCTCGAGCTCGAGCAAGGGCTCACAAAAAAAAAAGAGCTCGACGAGGGCTCACAAAAAAAAAAAAAACAAAGAAGCTCAAGCGAAGGCTGCGAGAAATTGAGGTCAAGAGCCCGACGCCAACAAGCGGCAAGGAATCTACGAAAAGACCGTCGAAACGACTTGTCGAGGAGCATTCAACCTCTCGGCCAAATACAAAGCCTCGGCAAAGGGGATTGCCGTCGGGGCCCAGGCGCTTCGGTCCGCGAATGCAATGAAAAGTCAAAGATGGACGCCGACAAAGTGCACAACGAAGCAAAGGCAAACAAGAGATCTTGCGTCTCGACAAAGCTTTAAAAGTAAATCACAAATCACTAACGGTTACAACATTTCTTGATGAGTTCAAGCACGGTCTACTCTCGAGTTCACAACATGCTAAAAAACGGCTTAATACATTTAACTAATAATGTGTTTGCAATGCAATGAATGGATACTTAGGAGGTCATTCCGCGCCATCTGCGCTTGTCCCTCGCCATTCTTTCCTTTCTTCCCTCGTCCGGCGAGTCTTCTTTCGCTCCACGTGAACCAACTCTGCGTCTCTCGGTCAGAGATCTGGGGTCCTCCCCGTAGAGTCAAATAATCCGGTAGCTCTCGGGGCTTCATTCGCCGTGCTTCGGCTCGGATCTCCTCCCTGCGAGTGCAGCAAAGAGGACCTCTCCCTGTCGGTCGGTCAACTCTAGTCTCGTAGTCAAACAAAGCGTCTCCCGTCACATCGAAAGGGTCGAGACCGGGCTTCGGCACTCCTAAGGCAATAGCTACTACGGCAACGGGTCCCAGAATCGCTACACGCACTGCTCTCCAAGACCACTTGGGAGCGCTTGACACGCTGCTCATACCGGGCCGGATGCGAGTCGTCAATACGACGCTCCCCAGACGTCTAAGGAGTACCACGGGAGGGAAAGCGGAATACTTCCATACCCTCGGACAATACGAAGGCACACAGGAGCTGCCATACAAAGAGGAGCTATCTCCGCGGTAGCAAGGTCATCCCGGCCCAACAAAGGCTCTGCTTCATCCCAAGCTGGCAGGAAACAAGCGACGGAATATAGAAGGAGGACCAAGACAAACTGGAACTCTCGACAACGTAGGACCCTTCTGCAAGATCCTCCTGGTCTCGATCCTCCGGTGCGGAACCCACCGGCGGATCGATGCGTACCAAGGCTGTGCCATCCATCTCTCCCGGGCGGGTGATCCATATCCAACACAAGAGGTCGGCGAGCAAATGACCACGGGCTAAACGACGTCGGAGCCTCGGGCATGGCACTGAAGTCTCTCTCGCGGCCACAAGGTGAGCAAAGCGGGGCTTCCCCCTCTCGTAAAACGATCCCCGGTCGCCGGACGGTCGATACCATGAAGAGTCTCCCCCGGCACCAACGGGACAATATCCTCTCCCGGCTCTGCGGTGCCCTACCACATCTAGCAAGCGCCATCACAAATGCCGAGGGCGACCGGAAAAAGCGTCGCTATCGTCACGCACAAGGCAAATACATCCCAAGAGACGTCACTCTCATCATCAACCATGAACCGCTCCGGCGGCTTGAAATGTCGATATGACCCGAATCAAGGATCATGCCACTGCACTTCTTCCAACGAAGTACGAAGAAAGTCTGCAAGCTTCACGCTCGCGGCGGACACCACCAACGAAAGGAAGCGAGATGGCCTCCACCTCCGGTCCTCCAATCAAAGCCCGAAAATCTTCAAAAGTGGGCACCATTTCATTGTAGGAGAAACGATTACACGTGCCTCCTAACATCCCGAACTTCGCGGCGGCCCGCAGCAAATCCCAATCGGGAACCAACTCCTTAAAAGACCAAGCCCAGAGCAAAGACGAAACCTTACCTCGAAAGCCCGTCTACGATGCCTCATACGGCGCCGCATCCACGTTTTCAAGCGCTCGAGGAAGTGTGCTTGCCTCTCTGCGAAAGCCTCGGCAAAATTCTAGGGACATACGAAGAATCCATGGCAAAAATGGAGGTTCCTAGAGAAAATGGGGAAGAAAGCTCGAAAATGGTGCAAATGGGGAAATGAGGAAGAACCGAGCCTTTGGAAAGCATTTATGTCCTTCCCAAGCAAGGTTGGTCCGTACGGACCTCTTTGCATGCTAAGTATGTCCGTACGGACCTCCTTGCAAACAGAACCCATTTCCCCGAAAAGCGGTACAAAAACCCTTTGTCCTCGGCAAAACCTTGCTCCAAGCGGTCAAACAACGGCCAAAGCCATTTCCGGCAAACCAACACTACCCACAAACGCACTCTCGGCTCACGTGGCATGTACAAAAATAAAAATAATAATAGCAACAATTTCTAGGACAATTCGGGAATCACAAAAATAAATGACATTACATCTTAAAATAAAATCTTTTGTTTGCCATGCAAATACATGTGTTTTATTACAGTACCAAAAATGTCTGTTGCTAAACAAAAAAAAAAAAAAAAGAGAGGGATATGAAAAGAGGGAAAGCAAATGAATACTACTCGGAATCCTCATCATCATCCTCCTCGCCAAGATCCTCCAAAGAAAAGTCGGGCATCCCGGCGAACTCGCCGTCACATCCTCCTCGTCGAATACCGAGCACCCTTTGAGGCTCCCACGAGAAGTACTCGAAGGATCAAATCCGGCGAAAGGATCAAAGAAAGAAGGCTACGAGGAACCCTCACCACTGTGCGCCGTGCGGAGAGCATGAGCGATAAAGGGCTGCTCCCTCGAAGGCCACTGCGGCTCCGAAGACGTCCGGCATCCATGCTATGCCGCCCCCTCAAAGGCCCCTCTGCTGCGGCTCAGGCTCGGCTCTAGGCGGAGGAACGTCCACGAGAATGCCTCGAAGGCATAGGCTCGTGCGGCCGGCACACGACGCGAAGACCGACGGGACACCTTCGACGCCATCTTCTTAGCGAAGGAGCGCATCGCCACGTAGCAGCGAGTCGGCATATCGTAGGCTCTCCCGGGACTGCACCAACAAGAAGCCAAGGAAACGCTCATCAAATACGGTTATACTCAACAACAAAAAAGAAAAAACGCGAAAAGATGCCAAGATGGAAAAGAGTCGGCACACTCACCGATCTGTCGGGGTCCACTCTGTGGCGGCGGGAGCTGCTCCGGGGCAGTGCGAGACACCCTCCTCCTCGATCCGTCCCCGCGGACGTACGTGAAATCCGGTCCCGGCATCGGAACCTGCAGGGGAGCTGCGGGCCGGCCTCTCTCTCCCGCGCCGGCACACAGGGCGTCCTCGGCTTCCTCCTCACGAAGGCCCCGTACTCCTCTCCGTATAAGATGAACTCCTCGGCACCGAGCACCGTCAAGGTACCTCTCGAAGTCCAGCACATCCATGTCCGGGAATCAAGCATCCCCAAAGGGAGGGTCCCTCGGAGCCACGGGAAGCACAGGGGCCATCTTTGCCCGAAGACTCGCTCCCCCAGTGCATGGCGTCACAAGTCAAGCCTCGCGGCATCTTCCGCCGCGCTGTCACCTCGGGAGCCCCCTCGAACTCATCTCCCTCATACCGAACCCACGGGAGCAGAACGAACCCCTCACGGCTATCCCGCTCCAAACGCTCCTGCACATCCCCGTGGCGATGGTGAGCTTCCCAGTGGTCCTCCTCTTCCTCGCCGTACGAGCCCGTCCCGGCATAGCGGGTGCGCGGCAACGACCCGGGATCCCTATCCCACGGGAAGCCTTTGGAAAACCTCATAAAACCACACTGTGACAAAAACGAGAGAAGGCTCGGTGCAAAAGACAACGGAGAAAAGACAAGTTGCTAAATCAAAAACGACAATAAACTCATACCTCAGCAAAGTCAAAGCAGGCCAACGAGCTGCGCCACCCCAGCTAAACCGGTCCAAGGAGAAGTAGAGCTCGGCCAAGCTGCCTCGCCCCAAGCAATGTCGCGAGACCCTATCCGAATCGGTCGAAGCTCTCCAACGAGCAAAGGGAGGCTGCGGTCGCGTGGTTCGAGAACAAAGTCTCGGACGGTGCATACCACAAGAAGGAGCGCGCCAAGCCCTCCATTGTCACCTGGCCGGTACCGGATGTAGGCCCCAATGCGCGTGATCCTCATCTCTACGTCGGCGTACGGCATCCCCGGAGCCCTGCGAGGACGAGGCTCAAAGCCCGGCGGCTCGGTCGGCACATCATCGGAGATCATGTCTCTCCACCTCGCAGGCTCCCCTTTGAAGGAGAGCCGGTGATCGCGGCAAAATCGGTGGGCGTCCTTTGTCACCTCGCCCCGGCTCGGGTGGAAGGTGTGGGTGGTATCCCACCAATACTCGGATAAAGGCCCGGAAGACACTCTTGTTCTTCCTCGTGTCGAACAGCTCCGGCCCGGGTTCTCAGCGAACACACCTAGGCCGAAGCATAAACCAACCTCAGGGGACTCGGCCTACCGCCCACGGAAATATCGGGCATCATTGCCATAGCTCCTTGACCTCGAGCGATCCCGAGTCTTCATCCTCTTGGCCTTCCCGGCCGTAAGCCCCGCATCCTGCGGGTAAACACAGCAAAGGTACGTCAATCACGATTACTTAATATAAAGGCACATATAACCCGTCACAAAACACGGCACATATTGCACATAATTTTCACATATATCATGCATATAATTTTTCCCATGCGGTCCGTCACAAAACACGGCACACACTTGTACACATTTTCTCAAAAGAAAAAAAGGGGGATTAAACCCTACACGACACATTTTCAAAAAACTCCGTCCCAACACGGCACATATCGCACATATTTTCCCCACAAAGTCCGTCACCCAAAAACACGGCACACACTATATAGCACATTCTCAAAGGAAAATCCGTCCCAACACGGCACACACTTTCACATATAACCCGTCACAAAACACGGCACATGTCACATTTTTTCACAAAAATTATCACTACACGATAATTTTTCTCATAATGTACATACATAAATAGCATACGGTACAAAACACCAAAGCATGCAATTCACTAGATAGGCACTTTATTTTCACAAATAAGAGCTAATCTACACATTTACGCACAAAATACACATACCCACAATTTTTACATGTCCATTTTCAACAATTCATCAAGAATTTCACAAAAGGCATAAAATAATAACAAAAAATTCAAAAATGCGAAAAACTAAAACCTAGTTCTAGCATTCAAAAATTCGAGCAGGGAATCAAAACGGAACAGATTTCTTACCTCCCCAGCGTTCATGGAGCGACGATTATGCACCTCCGGATTCGGATACAAAACATCCGGGTTCTTCGAAGATGGAACGAACGAAGTCCAATTTCTTTGAAGCTCCATCCGTTGCTCGACCACCTCTTGACTGCGTTGACGACGACTCCTTCGAGATCCTTCCGCCATGGCAAGAAATTCAAGCAAAAATTTTTTGATTTTGGTTAACAATGGAGGAATTTTTCTCTCTCTCTCGCACAGTTCACGGCTGGAAAATGAGGAAGAAGGAATGGGGAAGGGCCTCGGTATTTAAAGCACAGTCAAACACAGGAGCGTAAAAAACCAAGGTGGTCCGCGGACCTCTCTTTGCAACCAGGTTGGTCCGTACGGACCTCTTTGCAAGGGGTGGCCAAATTACTTTCCTGCCCTTATAATCTTTGCCCCTGGCTGTCCTAAGGCCTTTTCCAGCAAATCCAAGTGCAGAATGGTCCCTAACCCTTCAATTCAATCCCCGGCCGTCAAGCGTAAGACCGGACCTCGCCCACTTCAACGGCAAATCAACCACCGGCCGTCAGCGTAAGACCGGACCTCGCCCACTTCAACGGCAAATCAACCACCGGCCGTCAGCGTAAGACCGGACCTCGCCCACTTCAACGGCAAATCAACCATCGGCCATCAAACGTAAGACCGATCCTCGCCCACTCCAACGGCAATTCAACCAACGCCCGCTCAACGGCAATTCAAGAAGGAGCCAACACCTCCCAGTACGAATATCAAGGCACAAGACGCCTCCAAACGCTCAACGACAACTCAACCACGGCCCTCAAAAGAGGTCCGAAGTCATCTTCCCAACGAGAAAAGGGCCCTACAAGGTCATGCATCCCAGCAATTCAAGCACCGGCGGTCGGATGTAAGCCCGAACCGCCCACTTCAGCGGCGGCGCAAGCACCGGCCATCAAAGTAAGCCCGAGCTCCTCCCCGACAAGTCAAGGGAAGTCATGCAAGGCGCATATCCCCGGCATCGACCATCATCCTTGCCCACTCAGCGGCAAAACAAGCACGCGAAGGAGCCAACACCTCAGTCTGAGTCCCGAGGCACGAAGCGCCTCCCAAAACGCCAAATGGTGAAGCAATCATCGGCCATCATCCTTGCCCTTCAACGGCGGCTCGAAGCACCGGCGGTCATCGTAAGTCAGGACCTTCTACATCAACATGCAAAAACACAAATGGCACCAACCGCCGCCGGATGACAATTGAAGTCCTCCGGCGTGGCACCAACCGCAATCGAAGACGATTCAAGTCTTCACACTATCTCCGGCCCGGAAGGCCTTAAACCACCCGATTCGGAAAATCGTAAAATTTCCATCCCGGGCGCCACCACGTCCTTATCACCGACCTATACGGTCACCCGGGACGCCGCCCACGTCCTTATCACCGACTATCACGGTCACCCGGGACGCCACCACGTCCTTATCACCGACCTATACGGTCCCGGGACGCCGCCCACGTCCTTATCACCGACCTATCGCACCGGGACGCCACCACGTCCTTATCACCGACCTATACGGTCGCGGGACGCCACCACGTCCTTATCACCGACCTTTATCTGGTCACCCCGGACGCCGCCACGTCACTTATCACCGACCTATACGGTCGCCGGGGCGCCACCACGTCCTTATCACCCGACCTATACGGTCACCGACGCCGCCACGTCCTTATCACCGACCTATACGGTCACCCGGACGCCCGCCCGTCCTTATCACCGACCTACGGTCGCCCGACGCCACCACGTCCTTATCACCGACCTATACGGTCGCGGGACGCCGCACGTCCTTATCACCGACCTATCACGGTCACCGGACGCCGCCACGTCCTTATCACCGACCTATACGGTCACCGGGACGCCGCACCACGTCCTTATCACCGACCTATACGGTCACCGGACGCCGCCACGTCCTTATCACCGGCCTATACGGTCACCCGGGACGCCACCGTCCTTATCACCGACCTATACGGTCACCCGGACGCCGCACGTCCTTATCACCGACCTATACGGTCACCGGGACGCCACCACGTCCTCACTGCCGACCTCGGCGGTCACACGACACTTCAGGGCACCACCGCGCCGCATTCACGTAACACTCACCCCACACCCGAACTACGACCGGGCTTGATTCCCCGCCAGGATACGTAGGAATCCTATCACAGGTCCAGCCTATTGACCTAAACGGTCACCCAAAAGGACACCACCACGTCCTCACTTTGACCCTCACGGTCACTTCCTCTCCCGGCCACGCGATCCAGTTAGGACCCTTATCTTATCGGCGACCCCACTTCTTTCATAAGTGACGTCGTCGAGGGCTTCTGTAAGTACCCCAATCTGGATCACTCCCTTTCAAATACACGGAAACACCGCGAGACTCATCCACGCAGTCTCGGAGACCTCTCTCACTCAAAACCCTCTCAAAACCCTCTCAAACCCCCAACCCAACCAGGGAGGAGCCTTTAGGATAAAAAGGGACAAAAGGACCTTTTGGGAATTTTCGGGAAATCGGAAAAGCAATTAAGGTCCGTACGGACCTCTTTGTTTCAATGATTACTAAATCCCCTTAAAGTCCACAATATTCCCTCAAATCCGGAGAAATGATGACTTCCATGCGAGTTGGTCCGTACGGACCTCTTTGCATGCAAGATGGTCCGTACGGACCTTATTGCTCGAGGAACATCATCATTCCCAAATATTCTCCATCATTGCGATTCCCTCAAATCGAGGAAATCCAAAATTACGGATAACCAAGAAGGTCCGTACGGACCTCTTTGCTCAGAAATTTTTACTATAAATAGAGGGCTCCCCCTCCTCATTTTTCACACCTCCCACTTCTCTCTTCCTCCCTAAGCCTTCGGCTCCCCTTCTAAGACCTTTCGAGGCATTCCGGCCCCTTCGGATCCTTCCGAGGCCTTGAGCCCCCTCGAGGTGCTCAGAAGCCTCTCCGAGCGCTCCCGAGACGCTCCCGCGCTGCCAGAGGCACTCTCGAGGTACTCTGAGGCCCCTCGTGGTACTCAGAGGCCTTGCACGGTCTTTCCCACGGTGTCCGGCTCTTTCCGAGTCAAACCGGCGATCCCAAACCTTGCCGAACCCTGCGAATCCAACCAACGATTCCAACGCACGCCGAACCTCTGCCCGAGTGATCCCGACGATCCCCACGCACGCCGAACCTGCGCCCGACGCAGCCTACGGTTTCAAATCACGCCGAAACTCTGTCCGCGGACAACCGGCATCCCGAAGCAATCCGGAACGCTACTCCGACCTCAAACACTATTCCCCTGCGGAAGACGAGACACGAACCAACATTGGTAAGGCTTCCTTCCTATTCTATTTCAATACATTTCAATACAATGTAGACATCCGTCTGACATGCATTTTTAAAAGCACACACACACACACACACAACTTTTTAAAGGATATTAGGGGTATCCGAAAGACTCGTTTTTACGAGGCGACTCGGGTGAGCTCTAATATTCTAATATTCTCTTCCCGAGGAGTCATCTGACCTCCGAACTCAAAATCTCATCACACAAAAACAGTTTAAAATTTATCTTTAAACTGATGCCCTTTTTCAATGTTTTGGGCTTAATAAAAACGGCGTGGCGACTCTACAAATGCGAAAACAAACGGCGAGACACCTCCAACGCGAAAGATGCCAGATGCCGGGGCCGCGAGGCCTTCTCGGATCCGGGTAATTTCACTGCTGCACCTCCCCATCCTAACCTCAAGCTCCCAAATTTCGAGAAATACAACGGAACCACTGACGCCAAGGACCATGTGCAAAGTTTCGAACAAACCATGAATCTCCTCACCACTGCTGATGACTTGCTCTGCAAAGCTTTCGCGAGCACCTTCTCCGGAACAGCTTTAACCTGGTTCCGTGAGCTCAAGAAAGGTTGCATCGATTGCTGGAGGGGCATGAGGAGAATGTTCTTAGATCATTTCGCCACGGCTGGGAAGAGGAAGATGAGATTAACCGACTTGGCCAACATTGAGCAAGGGAAGGGAGAGACCACCCTCAGCTATTACAATAGGTTCCGAAAAATGGCAGACCAAGTTGAAGAAAGCCTCACTGATAGGGAGGTCATAGTTTGCTTCAACTCTGGGTTAAAATCTGGCCCCCTCATTTATGAACTCTCAGCCAGGGAACCTAGTTCCAAGGCCGAATTGTACAAAGTGGCTTATGCCATTTCCATGGCTGAAGACAAGACAAAGAAAAGGGGAGCTGACAAGACGGAACCTGAAGCAACTAACCCCGACAGAATGACAACGGGAACGGCAAGGGTTCCAAAGGAAAGAATAGAACCAGAAGCACTGAGAAGCTGGAGTTCACCCCTCTTACAAAGCCCATCTCCGAAATCATGCAGCTAGTAAACCTTCCTCCACCTCGTCCGCTGACTGATCACCCAAAATATCCCCGCAACAAGAACAAATACTGTGATTTTCACAAGGACAACGGGCACACCACTGATGGTTGCTGGGCACTTAAGAAGATAATCCAACAATGGGTTGATAAGGGAAAGTTAGACCGTTATGTCATGAAGAAAGATGGCAAGCGAAAGCGGAAGCAAGAGGAGAGTGAAGATGACTCCAAGAGTGAGGATGAAGATCGAAGGCCTCCTAGGGCTAAACTACATGTGATTCGTGAAGAGGTGACCTCCACCAGAAAGCTAAGGGACCAGATCCACGAGCTAAGCAAAGTATACCATGTCCCTGCTTGGATCCATAAAGCAGAAGAAATCATTAGTTTTTCTCCGAATGAGTTGGCGGGAAGTCGAGCAGCTCGTGAGCAGCCATTGGTCATCAAGGGTCGAATTGACAATGTTGAATCCGAAAGACTTCTTGTTGACACGGGTGTAAGTACCCAAATCTGGCTCATGCCTTCCGGTTAAATTTCCCGACAATTTCGGTAAGTTTTCCGGTAATTCCCCAGACCTTCCTAGTGTTCCGGAAACATTCTGGAACTGTTTTTAATTAAATAAAGGCTGAAGGGAATCCTTCCTAATTAAGAAACACGTTTTTCTTAATTAGGAGGGAAGGTTCTAGAATAATGCCACCTTGCATGGTTCTAGAATGCTGAGTCACAATGGATAAGCCCGCACGGCTGCATTAGCTCGCTGCCTCTGACCGCACGGCTTCATTAGCCTTATCCAGACTGCCTATAAATAGAGCCCTCCTCCACCCATTTCAAAAAACAACAAGACACACAATAGAGATACAATACACTCACAAACACAATCAGACGTGAAGAACACCCTTGAAGGCTCAAGAAGGCGAAGAAGAAGCTCAAGAAGCCATCTCCCTCCTCCTTGAAGACCCAAGACGAACCTCTCCTCCTAGCTCCGTCCGAAGAAGCGAAGGAAACGATTGGTAACCTCGCACGCCCTAACCTTGCATTTTAATTGATATACTTGCTCATTGCATTCATATATCTTGCTTGGGACTTGGCATTTATTCATAAAGATCATTTCTTTATCATCCCCCTTTCCCTTTTGCATGCATTAAGACCTCATTTGTCATAAAAATGTAGTCTTTTTTCATAAAGGTGCATCCTTTGCACCTAAAACCCCTATTTTCAAATAAAAATGTTATCTTTATGCATCATTTGCATATAAAGATCAAATCTTTTTCAATAAAAATGCATCCTTTGCATCAAAACCCCTTTTTTCAATGCATCATTTGCATAAAAATTGTATCTTTATGCATCATTTGCAATAAAGATCCTTTCTTTAAATCAAAAGCATCATTTGCAAACATAAAAATGTCATCTTTTCATTAAAGAGTCATTTTTTTTCATCATGCATTCCCCCTTTCCCCAACCTTGGAACGGACCGGTGTAAAAGTTCTCATCTTTGCATCGTTCCTTCCATTAAAGGTTCATGATTTCTTTAGGAAAAGGATAACCTTGAACCCTATATCTCCGATTATCGCTTAAGAATGAGTATGAAGCCTCTATACGAGCTCGACCGTCTTAAAGCGTAGGATTGATGGGCTAAGGACATTCCTTCCTAAAGAACCTCATCTTTGACCACAAAGAGAGTCATTCTCTCGATCACGCAAGTCCCGAGGGTCCCGAGGTTTAAAATGCGATGATCACAAGTCACAAGATGAGGACGGGATCATAATCCCAAATACATAAATTCCAAGGAAGCCCGAGCGACAACCAACAAATGGTTTGTACGTCCGGAAGATAACTTGGGACATTTCCCCCTTTTACTCTCAAACACATGCACACAAAGAAAGCACGCAAGCAAGCACGATTAATGAAATCTTGGGAGACTTGCTCCGGCAAGGCACTTTGGGTGAACGCCAAACGTTCTTCCCAAGGGGTAACTTAACCTCCGAACCCAAGTTAAAACCTTTTTCAAAGTTTTGAGGTAATCAAAATGGCGTGGCGACTCCGTTTTTCAAATAACTCGGATGTCTTCAAACTCGCGTGAATCCAACACAGAAATTTGGGCACCACATTCACAGTTTGGCGACTCCGCTGGGGATCATCCCAAAGGAGAAAAGCTTTTATTTTCAAAACAAAAATCGATACTCGGTATATAGGTGGAAACCACTTACCCTTCTGTACACTCCACGACGTGGGAGTTGGGATAACCGGTGGTTTAACAATCCACGTACCGGTATCCCTTTTCGAAAAACAATTTTGAAAAAAATACAAAAAGCTTTTCCCTTTGAGCGGGTTAGACTCCCATCGCCGATTTCATTAATCATGCTTGCTTTCTTTACCATGCATTGCATCATTTGCATCTTGGAATCTGTGCATACTTTGAACGGGAAACAACCCGAAAAATAGCAAAAGGAGTGGAACCTGGAAAATTGATCCATGCAGTCGTACGGCTCAATCCTCATTGGATTACGACCGGGCGACCTCGGTGGCAATTCCACCAGGAAAAATCATGGTTAATCGCGATCCTAGCGGCTTGGGGCTACTCGGCTCCATGAGGCCAGGGCTCCCGAGAAAATTTACGTGCTTATGTGTTGCATTTTCCCCGTCCCGAAAATCATTCCTTTAAAACACATTTATGAAAATCTCTGTTTTAACTCAAAAGGAACATTTTTAGGAGACCGCACACTACGCGCACTCCGATATATCCTGTACACTTTTGCACGCACGTCCTTCAAACCCGAGGGTGGTTCAGTGCGATCACGGACGACCTTACGATGCTCCCGGGCGCGCACGAAATCATCCCAACCTCCCCATGGCGGCCGGTGTCGACCAATGCACGGTCCGTGTCACACGTTTCAAAAAACCGTGACTTTTGGTTGGTTTTGGTCTAGTCCGTGTCATATAGCCCGGTTGCATACCCTCGTAAAGGTCAAGCCTTAGTTCATAACGGAAGAAGATTTTCGCTCGCGAAAATTCCGACAAGGAAAAATTGGCGAGATCTTGACTCCGACATTGACTATTGACCTTGACCCGCACGAATGCGTAAGAGTCAAGACCGAGTCTTTGCCAACAAATCAAAAGATCTTTCGCTCAAGCGAAGCTACTGCCTAAAATTCCGACAAGGAAAAATTGGCAAGATCTTGACCGGCATTGACTTCGATTCGACTCACGCACCGCGTATGCAACGAAGTTCAATGTGACCTTTGTGTCATCCGGCTTTTACCGCCCGACCCATGCCTATTATTCTCTCGGACATTACCGAAAGTCAAAAACCGTCATTCGCTCAAGCGAAACTCTGTCAAAGATCTATCAAGGCGAGAGAGACGAGACTTTCCGTATTGCCTTGACCATAATCCGCATCGCTCGTGCGTTGAAAGGTCCTATGACCCGCTAGACCCGATAGGAGCGTTCTTTACTCTCGGTCGGTGGGATCCGCGTGCCCTATAGGACCCTCGCCGAGGCTGTCCACCTGGGAGGTCGAAATACGGGTGGAATACGAGGGGCTTATAGACGTAGTGACGGAACCCGGCGATCCGGGATCTAGAGTAGTTGTGAAAAAGAAGGGCGAACCCTTTTCCAACCAAATAGATATTAATAAAAGACAACATTTTAAGTAAACTTGAAGATTCTAATTTGCATATTGCACGAGCCTTGACTAAACACCTACCCGAGTCTAAACCTTTCCTATCCCTTTCCCGCGGCGAGAAAGAAGTGGGTGAGAACAGGGTCGGCGACTTGTTAGCGCAGAATCCTCGGATAGTTCGCGAGAATCCTCGGTTTCGAGAGTCGAATGACCGATTTGACGGAAGAACAGTCTTGGTTTGGGTAACCGAGATGACTAGGGAAGAAGAGCTAACCTTAGCCCTGGAAAACAGTCGTAAGGCCCATGAGGAACGGCAAGCCACGCTCATTGAAGCGCTTCGTCGTCATGGAGTTCAAATAGTGGTCGAGCCCAGCGGTTCCTTGGTGATGATAGAAGATGAGCCTCCGAAGCGGCCATCTCGGCTCCATCAACCTATAACCAATGCCCTCCTCCATCCTCATACGATCCCTTATCCGGGATTACCCCTCTTGAGTCCTTTCCAACATCTCGAAGCCATCGGGATCCCGACACCCTCACCTCCTCAAATGAGACCCGGCTTTGTTCCCTATCAACGTAAAGCAAACGCCTCGGCTATCCCGGTTACGCGGCCTCTGCATTACCCCATGGGATTCACTCCCTCTCCTCGGTATGGGCCATCCCGAGGCATTCCCTAGGCCTCAAAATCAGCTCAATGATCCTTTCAATTCATGTCCTGCCACAGCGAGATCTTCCACCTCCAACTTTGCCAACGGTACCCCGGGAGGTTCCGTATCCTTTTTCCTACTTCGGAAATTATGAGCCTAATTCCTATGCCTCAGGCCGAGTCTCACGGGAACACGGGACCTGGTCAAGTTTACACTTATTTCCCCTCCAAAGATCCCCAAGCCTTGGTACCGGCTACCCATTTGTGCCACCTCTTTGTCCTTCCACCCAAATCGGATAAGCCTTCTCAGGAATCGAGCAATCCTAAACCATTTCCCGACTCCGACATGGCTTGGCTAATGGAACAAGTTAGGTCCATGCAAGAGAAGTTTGGAAATAGACACCAAGAGGACGGCATACCGGATCAATCCCAGCAAAGTTGTCCCTCTCCCTCCAAAATTCCGAATGCCGAGAAATTGAAAAGTTCAACGGCACGATTGTCCCGGACTCACATTGAAAGCTACATTCTTGCCATGAGAGCCAAAGATTGTACACGGCAACAAATGGCCGATCATTTTCGGTTATCATTAAAAGGTTCGGCTCTTAGGTGGTTCTGCATGTGAAACCGAGGCCCGAGCTACTTGGGACCGAGATCAAGGAAGCGTTCCTAGAAAAGTATAAGGCCAATTTGAATTGGGAAACCAGTAGGAATGACCTACGGGGTACCCTACAACGTTCGAGATGAGCCGGTAAGTGAATTCTACAAGAGATGGAATTGGAAGCTCGGTGAAATGATGACCCCACTCAATGAAGAGGAACAGATGGAGATCTTCCAATCTTGCTTGAAACCTCAACTAAGAGTCAAATTGGCAATTACTACTATCCGACCTTCGGGCAATGGTAAATGCCGGCACCAAGTTTGAGAATGCCTTCAATATGGCCCCGGCCACGAGGCAGCCAGTTCTTATCGCTACAAAGCACCGGTGTCAAATGCCCCGGTATCCTTTGTGAAAGGAAAAGAAGTGATTGGCTTTGTTAATTACATTCGAGAATGAGAAAGCGGGACGGAATGCGAGGCCAAGGCTGCTGCAAAGCCAAAGCTCCCTTTCTATCTTCTTTGAAGATTTCGGAATGCCACTAGAAAAGGTCTTCGACGGTTTGGTAGCCCAAGGACTCATCGAGACCTTTGGAAAAGCTGGAAGCCCGGGAACCCCGGTATCGAGAATGGACGAGACCAAACACTTGTCGCTTTCACAAATATCATGGCCATAACACTAATGATTGCACCTACGAAGTTCACGATCTCTCGCCTAGTTGAAGAAGGCAAGCTAGAACCACCTCGGGGTCCCAATGTGGTCAAGAATCCTCTTCCTGCTAACAATCAAGTCAACATGATCGAGTTCGGAGGAACAAATGGAAACGGTTTTGGAAATCCAGAGGTCATAGATATCACGAAATTCAATATTCCTTATCTTTGAATTACGGGGAAATGGAAAGATACGATTAATGCCGCCGCCATGGAGGGACAGTTTGGACCCATAGTCGGAGCGATTTCGTTAATGTTGTCGAGCTCGGCCTCTTTTCTACGACATCGAACCGGTAACCATGGTCAAGATTACGAAGAAAGGCTCACTTATGAAGGCTGCGAGTTTGAAGTAAAACAAGCCATGTTAATGAAAGTCTCTCCAGAACCCTTCATCACCCATGATGAGCATAATGTGTTTGTAATGGCTCTTACTACTCCAGGATCATTCCCAACCCCTGTTTGGGAAAAGGTAGAGAGAGAAGAGTGAACAAGCCGAAGACTTTTGGGATGAAGAAAGGCTGTATCTCGAATCTTTGAAAGCACAACCGGTCCCTCTTGCCCCGGAGGTACAAATGGATGAAGTTAAGTTCGGAAAGGAGATTCCGCGGATCGGTAGGGTACTTCCTATGGAATTGGTGTCAACAAAGGCAATAATGATCCGCGAGTGCACAATCAAATGACAACGCCGGCAAGGCTGCTATTCCCCAGGGCAACGGCAAGAAGGAGTGAGATCCCGGTCCAACCCTTGTCAAGTCCCCTCGAGTCAATAAGTAGCGTAGGGTCGAGTCGGTGTTGTCTATTCGGTCGAGTCGGGAATCTTTGAATTCCGAGTCCTCGAGTCATCCGAAGGCCTCACGCCCAAGGATTATGAAAATGTAATCGATGTCATCTTTCCCCTTATCTTGAATGAAATGACAAATCTTTACGATTATCCTCTTATTGCCAACTTAACAAATGATAAATTAACTCAAAACTTAACAACGAGTTAATAATGAATCATTTGAACAAGATGCAAACACACTAAACGAACAATACATTAAAGAAATCTTTAAGCGAGGTTTCGGAAAAAGAGGAAAACCGGGCCCAAGTGCCGAGGAGGTTTTGATAAGTGTGAACTTGGGTACTATTGAGGAACCTAAAGAGACACAGATTGGAAGCTTCTTCCGGGGGTTGAAAGGGACAGATTGATCGAGCTGCTCGAGAGAATACGTCGACGTGTTTGCATGGTCATACAAGGATATGCCGGGGCTAGACAGGTTCGATAGTAGAACACAGAATCCCTCTAGCACCGGATGCTAAGCCGGTAAAACGAGCGAGAAAGATTAAGCCGGAATGGTCTCTACGAGGTCAAAGAAGAAATTGAGAAGCTACTGCGGGTAGGGTTCATCGAGTTATTGAATACCCGACATGGTTGTCCAACATCGTGGCCGTAACCAAGGCCGATGGGAAGGTGCGGCTGTTGTGTGGATTTTCGAGATACGAACAAGGCCGGCCCAAAGATGACTACCCTACGCCAAATATAGACATCTGGTGGATTCCACTTTGCCAACTACGAAGTCAAATCCTTCGTTGATGGTTTTGCGAGGCTACAACCGGATCAAGATGGCCGAGGAAGACCAAGAAAAGACTGGCCTTCACCACACCGTGGGGAACCCTCTTGTTATACGGTAATGCCATTCGGGCTCAAGAATGCCGGGGCTACTTACGAAGGGCGGCGGCCGCGCTTTTTCATGACATGATCCACAAGGAGATTGAGGTCTACGTAGATGATATGATAATACACTCCGAAGGAGAGGGTGGGCAGCACTTTGTTGACCTACGAAAATTCTTTGAGAGACTAAGACAGCATTCCATGAGACTAAACCCTGCCAAATGCACCTTCGGAGTGACAAGGGGAAAAGTGCTTGGGTACATGGTCACGGAGCGAGGTATAGAAGTTGACCCCAGAAAGATCAAAGCCATCATGGATATGAGGCCACCTCAAACCCGGACGAGGTCAAGAGTTTTATGGGTAAAGCTGCGATACATCGGCCGTTTCGTCAATCGGTTGACCAGCCACTATGTGCGAGCCCATCTTCAAGCTCATGAAGAAGAATGTGGACACGAGAATGGACCGAAGAATGCCGGGATGCCTTTGACCGAGATCAAGGCATACTTAGTACATCCCCGGTACTATGCCCCACATAGACGAAGCCTCTTACGCTCTATCTCCATCGCGAACACGGCGGTTGGGGCTATGCTTGCTCGGGAAAAGAAAGACTCTCGGGTGGAAACGCCATTTACTTTGTCGGCGGAAGCTACGGGGTAGTGAGCTCAATTACTCGGCATGTGAAAAGACACATGCGGGAGGCGAGTGCAGGTAGTCGGCAAATTGAAGCATTATATGCAAGCCCGCCTGTGAATTTGGTCTCGAAAATGGACCCCATCAAGTACATCTTTGACAAGCCTTCCCTCTCAATGCGTTTAGCGAAGTGGTCCTTCTTCTTGGCGAGAATACGACATCAACTATGTGACCGGAAAGGCCATCAAGAGGTCAAGCATTGTCGGATCACTGGCGAATTTCCCGATAATGAAGACGAGAGGGCACGAACCCCAATTCCCGAGATGAAGGGATCTTTGCGGTTGAGCTGAGAATAGATGGCAATTGTTCTTTGACGGAGCCGCTAACAAAGAGGAAATGGTGTAGGAATGCTATTGGTCGATCCGAAAGATGAGCATACCCCCATAGCCCTCAAGTTGAACTTTCTGCCACGAACAATGTCGCCGAGTATGAAGCTTTGCATTCTTTGGTTTGGAGGCTGCCTTAGAAAGAAATGTCAAGGAGCTCGAAGTTTACGGAGACTCGGCCACGATCATCAACCAAGTCTCCAACAAGTGGAAGGCGTGGACCCTAATCTACAACGATATCATGCCCGTATGGAGGAGTTGGTGGGACGGTTCGGAGAAGTGACTTTCCACTACTTGCCGAGGGAAAAGAACGGTTCGCGAGATGCCTTAGCTACTCTAGCCTCATTGGTAGAGATCCCAGGAAAAGCCATAAAGCCCTTGAGTGGGCGGAAGAGAAGCCCCGGCCTTACATTTGTGAAGTGGACACAGGACCCGAGCCCATAAAGGAACCTTGGTACAATCAGTTACCAATTCCTCAAAGACGGAGAGTCGGCTTTCGGAGACGAAGAAGGTAGACCAAAAGAAGGTGTCGAGCCAAAAGCTTGCAAGCCACTAAAAGGTTGGCCTCTCATTATGTCATTCTAGGAGGCAACCTATACAAGAAACGCTATCAAGGACCACTCCTCTTATGTGTCACTCAAGAAAGGGCGAGAGAGTTGATGACCGAAGTCCACAATGGTCCACTGCGGTCCTCACATGAATGCCGAGCCACGATGCAAGTGATCCTCGGAATGGGTTACTCTTGGATCTCCATGGAGACAGGTGCGTTCGGCACGTCCGAACTGCGACAAGTGCCGGCGGTTTGCCAACCTCAACCATCTCCCACCTCATGACACATCTTGCATGACGACTCCTTGGCCGTTTGCAACTTGGGGCATTGACGTGATAGGGAAAATAGCCCCGGCGGAAGCAATGGGCATGAGTTCGTGTTGGTAGCCATCGACTACTTCACCCAAGTGGGTAGAGGCCAAGTCCTACAAGGTCCTCACTTCCGAGAAAAGTGGCCCGGTTCATCAAAGAAAACATAATGTGCGGATATGGGGTGCCCAGCGAGATCATTTACGATAATGGGTCACACTTCGAAGGAAGGCTGCGATAGGCTAGCATCGAGAATTCGAGTTACTCGCCACAAGTCGTCCCCGTACGGACCTCGAGACCAATGGAGCCGTGGAAGCTGCTAATAAGACACTCGGCGGATCATCAGGAAGATGGCCACCCGTGGTCGTGATTGGCCCGAAAAGCTGCACCTAGCACTGCAGGGCTCTGAACGTCTGTCGGAAACGGCCACGGGAGAAACTCCTTTTGCCCTAACTTACGGGATGGAAGCGGTGTTACCGGTGGAGTTGGAAATCCCGTCATTAAGGGTCCTCTGGAAAACGGTGTCAATGAAGTGGAATGGTTGCGCGGCGGCATGATGAGTTAGCCACCTTGACGAGAGAAGGCTAAAAGCCATGGAACACACCCGAGCCTACCGGAGGCGAATGGCCGGGCGTTTGATAAAAAGTCAAGGCCGGAGACATCAAAGAGGGTGACTTAGTGCTTTGAAAGTAAAGCCCCCTACCGAGATAACCCCACAGGAAAATGGGAACCCGTCTGGATCGGCCCTTATGTGGTGCGAGAAGATATTATCGGGAGGAGCCATGAAGCTTGCGAGACTTGGATGGCAATCCCTTTGTCCACCAGTCAACGGTGATAAACTCAGAAGATACTATGTCTAATAAAAAAAAAAAAAAAAAAGGGTGCAAAAAGAGTAATACCCGGCTAAGTGAAAACCTCAAAAAGGGCGGTCTAGGCAAAAACGGGGTTGCACATATATAAAAAAAAAAAAAAAAAAAAAAAAGAAAAAAATCTTAGTGCAAAAAGAGTAATGCCCGGCTAAGTGAAAACCCCAAAAAGGGCGGTCTAGGCAAAAAACGAGTGCACACGAAAAAAAATTTAGTTCACCGGAATGAACTACGTAGACTGAGCCCCTTAGCCTTTCTTGTAAAAGGGAACGTGGCGGCCATATATGGTTCGGTCTAAACAATAAAAAGGACAATCAAGCTTCCATGAAGTGCGTCCTAAATAATAAAGGGTATTTCGGTTTTCATAAAACGGGTCCCAATCAATAAAGACATTTGAATTTCCATGAAATGTGTCTTGATTAATTTTAAGATAATATGCCTTGTTCATTACAAGTTAAAAACTTCTTGATGAGTTCAAGCACGGTCTACCTCTTGACTCTGCTAACTTTGCTAAAAGATCTAAAATACAATAAAATGCCTAAATAAACTAATGTGTTTGCAAAATGGCAATAAGGGAATCCTAAGAAAAGATGCATCGGTCGTCATTCGCGAGTCTTCTTTGGTCTTCTTCCCTTTTCCTCGGCCCGTCGAGTCTTCTTCCTCTTTTTGTCTATGATGTCGGTATCCCTCATCCCGACCTCTGGTATCCTCACTGGAGCCTCTACCAACCCCGTGTCAATGAGTGCTCTCTCTGTCAGAGCACGAGTCCGCACCTCCTCCCTGCGAGCCTCGGTCGAAGGAGCGACCTCGGACAACCTCTTGTACCAGAGCCTCCATATCTCGGACCAAGTCACTGTTGGTTATGGCAACTCGCCTTAGCCTCGGTCTCCCTCGAGTCCTACTCGAGTCGCGATCGGCTCCCAGTAAAGCTCGACGTCTATCCTCCAAGATAACTGAGTCGCTCCCATCTCCCTCTCGTACCCGAGTCCAAGTAGACGGTGGTCAAGATGGTGCTTTTCACTGCTCTGAAGATAGCCACAGGTGGGAAAGCGGTATATGTCCAAGCCCTCGAGAAGAAAGAGAAGGCGGCTGGATCTCTCATGTCCAATGACACCACCTCCATGGTCCGGATGTCCTCCCAATCACTTTCAATGGCTCTGTAAAGCCCCAAAGCTTGCTGGATACCAAGCGGGGTATGTAGAAGGATGACCAACGAGAATCACGGAACCCTCACAACATAAGACTCTGAAATATCCTCACTGATGCGCAACCTCCGGTGTGGTATCCACCAACGGATGTCCGAAGTGGATAGCCTAGCCATCATCGGCTCCGGCTACCTGTTCTGCTGCCTAGGCGCACCTCTCAGAAATCACCCGAGGGCAGGTCGGCAAAGCCCGGGCAAAGCCCGAGCCTCTCCTGCGGCCCGCGAGTCAACATAGCCAGGACTCCCGGACCTCATGAAATGGTCTCCCGAGCCATCACTGTCGATCCCATGAAATGTCTCTCCCAAAACCGGCGGGACAATATCCTTCCCGGCCACTGCGAGTCTCGACCATGTCCAAGAGGCCACTATGTGAGATCCCCACGGACTCGGCGGTGAACAAAACGAGAGAATACGCGAGAGAATGAAAGCATCCATAGCCACCGTGGTCGCGGCCATATCTGGAGACCCAAACACCGGGATATCGAAAGGTCAATCCTATCCAGGGCTACCATCATCCTCTCGGCCTCTCCCAAAGGAATCTGCGAGAAAAGATGCAAGCTTTACCGTCACCGGCACGTCTCCGATCAGCGGAATAGATATAGCCTCGGTCTCGGGACCCCCAATCAAGGCTCACGAAGTCTTCGTGCGTTGGGACAATTTCGTTGTAAGAGAAGCGATAAACATGTCTCCGGACGTCCCGAACTTTCTTTGCGGCTCTCAGCGGTTCCCAATCGGGCGGGAGATCCCTCAAATGCCATAAAGACTTGATCTTGAAGGAAGAATCAAGCGAGTCCCTTGTGATTTTGGAAGTTATGTCTCGCCCAAGATTGAAGACCGGATAGAAAATGGTCTCGCTTCCCCCTTTGCAATCGACGGGCTTCTCCATCGCAAAGTGTTCAAAGATGGTGCTTTTCGGTCCAAAATATGCTCTGGGAACAATTGGGACAAGTCTAGAGGGAAAATGAAATGAAATGGCCAAGCCTTGCTTTTATTCGAGAAAATAACCGGCTCGAGACGGGCTGTTAGCCGCACGGCTTCATTTTCCCTCAAGGCCATGCCGCACGGCTACATTAGCCCTCTGCGAGAAAAATTCTGCGGCAACCAAAGTTGCTGCCCAAGGGAGTTTTCACCCCACTTTCTCAACCAAAACACATGTACAAAAACATATCCGAAGCCATTCAAGCATTTATATACCATTATAAATCATTTTGGCCCGATTTCGGCCCAATTCCAAGCAAAAAATCGCCCCAAGGCTCAAATAATATGCAAATTGAAAAAGCATAAATTAGAAAAGTAAATAAAATGTAAATACAATGTTTTCGCCCCATCGGCGCCCAAATAAAGCAAAAATAAGCAAAGTGTGCATAAAAATTGTTCATTGTTTGTTTTCGTTCCAAATCTATTCTAGAGACCTCCTAGGCCTCCGATTCTTCTTCCTCCTCATCGCTGCTCAACTCATAGATGCTAGCCTCCCTCATCAAGTCCTCACAGTCGCTCACGTCGGACAAATGGACATTATCGTGCCCGTACTCGGCCAGTTTGCTCCCGAGAATGTCGGCGTTGGGTCCCCGCCCGAGGCATGGCCTTTGGAAGAGTACTCAGGCCGATGAGGTAGGCTGTGCCCCAGACGTGCCGTCTCTTGCGCCCGAGCTCCTGTGCATCCATTGCCGCCTTCGAAGCGCGAGCCGGCTTCCTCGAAGAGGCAGGCACATGTCCTTCCCGGCCCCTATTACGCACGACCGGCCTATCGTAAGTGCGAGTTTGGAACACGAGAAAAAGAAGAGAAAAATCTCGAGAAAATCTCGAGAAAATTGCAAAAGCGAGAAAATCGAAAGCTAAAAAGGGAATAAGACCCTAAAGGTACACTTACGGTGCTATCGGGCGGCAAGGTGTCTTGGGGCTCCCTAGCATCGGGGACGGTATCCTCATCCTCCTCGGCACTCCATGGACCACATAGGACGGATGCGCGGGAGGGATCGGCGGGTCGATGGCTCATCCTCCCCATATCCACGAGTGACCGCTAGCTTCACTAGCTTTTGTGGCGTCCTCGGGCGGCTCCACAAACACGGCGTAGGGGTGTCCATGTCAAAGTGCTCCTCTGCGGCCACGCACACACAGTACCTCGCTATCTCATCCTCTGGCCAATCCACAGGCTGTAGCATCCGTCTTGGAGGATCTGAGGAGTAATGGCGTCCAATGGAGGGGACATGGCCATGCTTTGCCTCGAGAAACGGTCCCCCAGTAAATGACATCACATGTCGGCCCAGTGAGCCACCTCCTGCCTCGTCGCCTCAATGGCATCTCCCGGCCAAAATCTCAGGATACCTGCCCCAAGGGTAGAAGTCCACTCCGTCGTGCCCATCCACTGTTGATGGCGGCCTCACCATTTTGTAATCGAAGGTAATCCGGGTCTTCCCAGTGAATTTATCTCTCGCATCTCCCCTCCGGCGAACCATAGCGGGGAAGATGGTGACATCACTCTCTTTGGTTCCAAGGGAAGAACCCGATCACCTCGCAAAACCCGGGCTGCATGTTCAAAACATCAAAAGGTCATTCTCTCTCTTATAAAAGTCTCAAGACGGGAAAAGAGAAAAGAAAAAAAAGAAAGGAGACTACCTCGAGGGCAAATGAGAAGCGATCCATGGAAGCGGCTTTGTTCCATTGTACATGTCCAACGAGAAGTACAACTCCGCCAATCCGGCCTCTCCCCAAGAGACCGTCCCTATCCCATCCACATCCTCCGAGAGAGTCGAGGAGGCAAGTCATAGCTAGCGTCCCGAGAATTAGCAAAGATAGTGGCGATAGCATCAACCATATGAATGCTCTAGCCGAGGTGGCAGGCGATCACATCATTAGCGACAAAGTTACGCATGCAAGTACGAGCTGCTACCTCGGCGTTCCGCGTCTCCATCCCGGCCCCTTGGGAATCGGCTCAAACCCTACCAAAGCACGGAACTCCTCGGCGCTAATGTGGTCTCTCCAAGTCACGGGCCTCCCGGTGAGCTGTAGGCCGATGTAATAGGCTGTGAAATCGGCGGGAGTCACTTGTAAGCTCTCCCGGCTCGGGTGAAAGCTATGTACTTGTCCCACCAGAACTCAGAAAGGGCCTGGATCAAGCCCTTGCTCTTCGAGGTGATGTGAACACCCCTGCCGATAGCCTCTACAAACGCATCCAGGCCGGTAGCCCGCACCAGCTGCTTGGGATTCACCCCATTCTTCTCAAAATCCGGCATCCTCTGCCAAAGCTTAACCGCTATCTCCGATGGTCCTCTAGACTTGTTCTCCTGTAGACAAGCACAAAGAAAAAAAAAAGAAGTGTCAGTCCTTCATCATTTTCAAAAGCATGCATATATTCACAAAAAAAAATGCACATGTTTTCAAAAGAAAATCATTCACAAAAGTTTTTCTAGCATTATTTGCATCAAAAAAGCGTCTTTCATCACTTGAAACGCGTCATGTCAAGTTCCGTTGCTTTCCTAAGGCACAAAATCACAATTTTCACAATTTTTTGCACATAAGCATTATTCTTTCAGAAATGGCATGCATGAATCATTTTCATCTTCCAAAATCATGTTTTCTCATTGAAAATCAGAATTTTGACCTAGTTCTAGCACAAGGCAAGAACTCCGTCTCATATTTTGAAAATTCTCATTCTTACTTCATTTTGCGAGAAAAAAGTGAGTCATTCTCATAATTTTCATCAAATAAGTTGCACATGCACATTCTTAGCCTCATAGGTTGTTCATGCATCTCAAAATCATTCAAAAAAATCATTCAAAAATCCTAAAATTCGGGTCAAGCCCTAAATCATTCAAAATTCAAGCAAAATCATCGGATTTGAGCAAAATGAGAATGCTTACCCCAACCGATCGCGGGTTCGTTGATTTATGCTCCCTTCTCCCCGGGTAAAGCTCCGATGGAGCGTAAGGAAGTCATACTTCCTCTCCGTCCGAAGCGAGCTCCTTTCTCCTCCTTCTCGCAGCCGCGGAGATGTTCCTTCTTGCTTGCCTCGGTATGGGATTGCCCTCCGGATCCATTCCAATCGATAGAAGCAAAGGGAATTGAAGAATTTTGAAGAAATTCTCTCCTTTCTCTCTCTCTTCCTCGGCAGTTCTTGGGCGGCAATAATGCCCAATGCCCGTTCAAACCTGTTTTAAATAATGCTGGAAAAAACGAGGTCTCTAGCCGTACGGCTCCTTTTTCTCCATCTCATGCCGGGCGGCTTCATTCGCTACGAGCGAAATTACAATCCACGCCCTGGACCTTCCACTTGGGCATGCAATTTCCGTTATCTTTTAACCAAGATAACATCTTTTCCGAAAATATCCCTTATCTCTTTAGCAATCAAGCTTTATTCCCGGTCGCCTCAGTTAATTCCGTTATAACGGGATAACGCTAGGTGACAACCTCAGTGTCAAAACTCTAAACTTGAGCCTACCTCTATCCAGAATAGTGACGTATGCTCAAGTTTCTCTCAACAAGCTACCTCTATCCCGAATAGTGACGTACGCTCAAGTTTCTCTCAACTTAAGCTACCTCTATCCCGAATAGTGACGTACGCTCAAGTTTCTCTCAACTTAAGCTACCTCTATCCAGAATAGTGACGTACGCTCAAGTTTCTCTCAACTTAAGCTACCTCTATCCAGAATAGTGACGTATGCTAAGTTTCTCTCAACATAAGCTACCTCTATCCAGAATAGTGACGTATGCTAAGTTTCTCTCAACTTAAGCTACCTCTATCCCGAATAGTGACGTACGCTCAAGTTTCTCTCAACTTAAGCTACCTCTATCCAGAATAGTGACGTATGCTAAGTTTCTCTTAACTTAAGCTACCTCTATTCCGAATAGTGACGTACGCTCAAGTTTCTCTCAACTTAAGTTACCTCTGTCATGAATAGTGACGTATGCATTGGCAACCCATATCTCTGATTCGAAAGAGATTGAGACGTATGCTCAAGTCATTGGCAACCCATATCTCTGATTCGAAAGAGATTGAGACGTATGCTCAAGTCATTGGCAACCCATATCTCTGGTTCGAAAGAGATTGAGACGTATGCTCAAGTTTTTCAAACTTTAGCAACCCATATCTCTGATTCGAAAGAGATTGAGACGTATGCTCAACTTCACCAAACTCTAGCTACCTCTATCCACTCGATAGTGACGTAAGCTCTAGTGTCAATTAGGTGACATCCTCCAGTAATTGTCAATCAGGTGACAGCCTCCATTAATTGTCAAAATCTCAAGAATCCTAGACATCGTTCCTAGCTATCTAGTGATGCTTGAACTACGATCAAGGCTTGATTCCTCCGGGATACGTAGGTAGCCTTTTATAAAAGGTCCAGCCATTCGACCACTTTGGTCACCCTGTTTCTTTGTCACTCCTCAGTGATAAAGCGCCCCCTCATAGAAGTTCAGATATCCGACCACCTGGGTCACTCCTAGAATATCCCCAGTAGGATCAATTACTTGACCTCCTAGGTCATTTTCTCTTCTTTTTCCCCAGCAAGAGACCAGTTTCTCTTCTTCCTTCCCCAGCGGATCCTAATTCCGAACTACGGCTGGCTTGATTCCTCAGGGATACGTAGGTAGCCTTCCAAAAGGTTCGGCCACTCGGCCGTCTTGGTCACCCAATCCGTCTCGGCATTCGCCGAGATCGGATCCTTTTCTATCGACAACCCCACTCGCCTTGCAAGTGACGTTGCCGAGGGCTTCTGTAAGTACCCAAATCGGCTCATGCCTTAGGTTAAATTTCCGGCAATTTCGGTAAGTTTTCCGATAATTCCCAGACCTTCCTAGTGTTCGGAAACATTCGGAACTGTTTTTAATTAAATAAAGGCTGAAGGAATCCTTCCTAATTAAGAAACACGTTTTTCTTAATTAGGAGGGAAGGTTCTAGAATAATGCCACCTTGCATGGTTCTAGAATGCTGAGTCACAATGGATAAGCCCGCACGGCTGCATTAGCTCGCTGCCTCTGACCGCACGGCTTCATTAGCCTTATCCAGACTGCCTATAAATAGAGCCCTCCTCCACCCATTTCAAAAAACAACAAGACACACAATAGAGATACAATACACTCACAAACACAATCAGACGTGAAGAACACCCTTGAAGGCTCAAGAAGGCGAAGAAGAAGCTCAAGAAGCCATCTCCCTCCTCCTTGAAGACCCAAGACGAACCTCTCCTCCTAGCTCCGTCCGAAGAAGCGAAGGAAACGATTGGTAACCTCGCACGCCCTAACCTTGCATTTTAATTGATATACTTGCTCATTGCATTCATATATCTTGCTTGGGACTTGGCATTTATTCATAAAGATCATTTCTTTATCATCCCCCTTTCCCTTTTGCATGTATTAAGACCTCATTTGTCATAAAAATGTAGTCTTTTTTCATAAAGGTGCATCCTTTGCACCTAAAACCCCTATTTTCAAATAAAAATGTTATCTTTATGCATCATTTGCATATAAAGATCAAATCTTTTTCAATAAAAATGCATCCTTTGCATCAAAACCCCTTTTTTCAATGCATCATTTGCATAAAAATTGTATCTTTATGCATCATTTGCAATAAAGATCCTTTCTTTAAATCAAAATCATCATTTGCAAACATAAAAATGTCATCTTTTCATTAAAGAGTCATTTTCATCATGCATTCCCCTTTCCCCCAACCTTGGAACGGACCGGTGTAAAAGTTCTCATCTTTGCATCGTTCCTTCCATTAAAGGTTCATGATTTCTTTAGGAAAAGGATAACCTTGAACCCTATATCTCCGATTATCGCTTAAGAATGAGTATGAAGCCTCTATACGAGCTCGACCGTCTTAAAGCGTAGGATTGATGGGCTAAGGACATTCCTTCCTAAAGAACCTCATCTTTGACCACAAAGAGAGTCATTCTCTCGATCACGCAAGTCCCGAGGGTCCCGAGGTTTAAAATGCGATGATCACAAGTCACAAGATGAGGACGGGATCATAATCCCAAATACATAAATTCCAAGGAATCGGCGACAACCAACAAATGGTTTGTACGTCCGGAAGATAACTTGGGACATTTCCCCCTTTTACTCTCAAACACATGCACACAAAGAAAGCACGCAAGCAAGCACGATTAATGAAATCTTGGGAGACTTGCTCCGGCAAGGCACTTTGGGTGAACGCCAAACGTTCTTCCCAAGGGGTAACTTAACCTCCGAACCCAAGTAAAAACCTTTTTTTCAAAGTTTTGAGGTAATCAAAATGGCGTGGCGACTCCGTTTTTCAAATAACTCGGATGTCTTCAAACTCGCGTGAATCCAACACAGAATTTTGGGCACCACATTCACAACGGGGGCCTCCCGTGACATCCTGTACTATTCAGCCTTCCAACAAATGGGGTTGAAAGACACTGCGCTAGAGCCATATCATGGAAGGCTTGAAGGATTCACCAACCATAAGGTTGGAGCAAAGGGAACCGTAGAACTAGAACTCGAAGTCGGCGATCATCCCTTCCGAGCCAAAGCTACTGTCACTTTTATAGTCATGGACTTGACTAGTGACTATCATGCGATTATAGGCATTCCAAGTCAAGCCAAACTTGGGATGGTGGCCTCCCTTCCTCACCAACGAGTTAAATTTCCCACTGTCTTTGGCATTTGATGCGTGAGGGCAACCCCCAAAGATTTCTTGGAACATGTTGTCAAGAGCCGGAAAAAGTCAAAAAGCGTGGAGATAGATACGCCCGAGGAGAATATCAAGATCACCAAATCACAGAAGACCACCGAAACTAGCTCAAGGATGAACTATATCCGTGAAGTATGGGAAAGTGAGGAAGAGGAACCTATGGTCCTAGAAATTGTGGATGACCAAGGCGTAACTCTACCCACCTGATGGAAGAAGAGCCTATGGTCTAGAAGCTGCGGATGACCAAGGCATAGTTCTACCCATCTCAGGAAAACCCCATTCTCGTCAATGACCGAGAACTCGGGGGCCAACCATGACTCGGGGAAGAACGATCTTCCGGACATCGATAAACTTATGGAGGAAGAAGGCCTCAATGTAAGCGACAATGAAGGGAGGAGAATCGGAGAGATCATCATCGAATCCCTAGAATTTCGAGACGGACCAGAAATGAAGCACTGTAGATGAGCTAGAATAGGTAGTCATTAATCCGACTATCTGAACAAAAAATCAAGCTAGGAGGCCGGCTATCACGGGAAGAGAAAGAAAGAATCATATCCCTCTTGAAAAACGGTCTCGACGTCTTTGCTTGGAGAGTCGAAGACATGAGGGGGATCAATGAAGAAGTAGCCCTCCACCGCTTAGAAGTTGATCCTTTAGCGAAGACCATCTCCCGGACAAGGAGAAATTTTGCAAGGGACAAGGAGGAAGCTATAAAGGAAGAGGTGCGAAATTACTCGTATTTGGAATAATTCGCGAAGTCAAATACCCCGTTTGGTTGGCTAATGTCGTTATGGTGAAGAAGCAAAATGGGAAATGGCGTATGTGCATAGACTTTCTTGATCTAAACAAAGCACCTTTGCCCCAGGGACGGCTATCCTCTCCCCCGGAATCGACAAGCTGGTTGACTCCATTTACGGACACCCAAACTCTCGGCTTCTTAGATGCCTACTCGAGGCTATCATCGAGATAAAAATGGCGAAAGAGGACATCGAGAAGGCGCCTTTCAAACACACGTGGGGAATTTACGCTACATCATGATGCCTTTTGGGCTCAAGAATGCCGTGCCACTTACCAACGGATGGTAAATCAAGTTTTTGCAAGTCGAGATAGGTAGAAACATGGAGGCTTATATTGATGACATGGTCATAAAGACCAAGGGAGCGGCCACGTTCACGACCTAGAAGAGACCATTCACAACCTCCGAGCAAACAACATGAAGAACGAATCCAAGCAAGTGCGTGTTCGGAGTGCTTGCGAGGAAATTCACAGGCTTCATGGTTTCCCAGAAGGGGATTGAAGCAAACCCGAGAAAAAATCAAGGCGCTCGTCGACATGAAGGAACCTACCACCATCAAGGAGGTCCAAAGACTTAATGGAAGAATTGCGGCCCTTGGAAGATTCATCGCCAAATCCGCCGAAAAGTCACTGCCTTTCTTCAAGGTATTGAAGGGTACCAAGAGCTTCTCTGGACTCTGAATGCTCGGAAGCATTCCTCCGGTTGAAGGAGTACTTGGGTTCCCCTCCCTTGCTTAGCGGTCAAACTACCGGTGAGATGCTATACGTCTTCCTAGGCGCCGCGATCATCTTTGTCGCATTTGTCTTAGTTCGAAAGGATGAAGGAATTCAGAAGCCCGTCTACTATGTCTCTAAGGCACTGTCCGATGTAGAAAGCAGATATTTCAATGTGGAAAAGATAGCATACGCACTAGTCATCGCCTCAAGGAAGCTGCGTGCATATTTTTCTGCACATCCTATCACCGTCTACACCAACGAACCATTGAAGAAAATCCTTCACAAGTTGGACGGCTCGGGACGTCTCCTTAATTGGTCAATCGCTCTAACGGAGTTTGATATCACTTACCAACCAAGGAAGACCCTCTTAGCACAGCCTTTGGTTGACTTCATGGTTGAGACTACCTTTATGGGTGAGCATCTCCCCACCTCCCGGAAGCAAAATGCGCCGAAGGAAAAAGACTCTCCCATTGAACTCCCATCCAACTGTTGGATCCTGTATACCGACGGATCAGCTACCAAGGAAAGAAGCGGAGCCGGAGTTGTACTAGCAAGCCCGGAAGGAGAGTATACTATACAAGATGCCATCCGCTTCAAGTTTCCTGCCTCTAACAACCAAGCCGAATACGAGGCTCTCATATTTGGCATTGAGTTGGCCTCCTTCTATGGAGCAACTAAGGTGGCCGCTTTCTGTGACTCTCAGCTTGTGGTCAAACAAATAAAGGGAGAATATAACACTCAAGATGTCACCCTTGCCAAGTATAGAGACCTGGTCCTGGATATGACGAAGAAAATGGAATTTTTCGAGCTCAAGCAGATAGGAAGGGAAGACAACCAAGTCGCGGACGTTCTCTCCAAACTAGCCACCATGGACGTGTCTCCTTCAGAGACCAACCCATATGTAGTTTATGCCGAGGAACCTGCGTACGAAAGATTACAAGTCATGCTTCTGGACGAGGAAGAGAGATCTTTGGATCGATGACTACATCGAATACATTGAGAAGGAGAAACTCCCGGAAGGATGAGGCTCGAGCTAAGCTTATCAAGAAGAGGTCTCCAAGATTCGTGGTGATGAACGGAGTCCTCTCACCGAAGATCTTTCCACGAAGCCCCTGCTAAGGTGTGTCTATCCCAAGGCTGAGAACCTCTGGCGAGAAGTACATGAAGGTGTTTGCGGCGGACACCGGGGGCGAGGCAACCTTAGGCGACAAAAATCATATCGCTAGGTTACTGCGGCCAAACCTAAGGGAAGACGCGCACGCCTATGTTCAAAAATGTGACAAATGCCAAAGGTTCTCTGACATTCCAAGACTACTGCGATCGAGCAAACACTCGTAATACCTACGTGGCCATTTGATATGTGGGGGATCGACCTCATTGGACCCTTCCCACCCGCCCGTGGTAATTGCAAGTACGTGATAGTAGGCTGTTGATTACTTCTCCAAGTGGATAGAAGCCAAGGCATTGGCCAAGATAACGGAAGAGAACGCGATCAACTTTGTTCATGACAACATACGGGTGCAGATTTGGCCTTCCGCATCTAATTGTTTCGACCATGGACTCCAATTCTCCACGGCATTTACAACGAGAATTGGGGAGAGTCAAAGTACGCCATGCAAAATCTTCGGTTAGCGAGACCCCAGGGCAACGGTCAAGCGAAGGCGCCAACAAGGCCCCGGGTCCTAACCGCCCTCACCAAGAATCTTGAAGGTCGCGAGGGTAGATGGTTGGACGAACTTCCCCTAGCTTTATGGGGCATTCGCACAACCACCGAGGGGCAACCAGGGAAACCCCATTCGCACTAACCTTCGGTTACGAGGCTATGGCACCAGCGAGAGATGGCCATCCTACGGTAAGGAACTCCCATTATGATGAGCAAGTCAACAAGGTCAATAGGCTCCTAGACTGGACACGATAGATGAAAAAGCGACTAGGCTAGCGCAGATGAGGATGGTGAATTACAAACAAAGGACCAAGGCATATCACGACAAGAGGGTCATCAAAAGAGTATTCCAAGTTGGCGATTGGGTACTTAGAAAGATCGAAGCCACTGGTCGGAAGGCAGAACAAAACAAGCTCTCCCCAAATTGGGAAGGTCCCTATATCATCACTCAAGTCATCCGAGAAGGGACCTACAGATTGAGGACCAAGGAGGGGAAGGATCTCAAGCATCCATGGCATTCCGACAACCTTAGAAAATATTATCACTAGTCTAGTTTATTTTGCAATAGATTAGCTCTTTATTTTCTGTCTTTTATTTTCGGTCTTTTGTTTTCTTTTTGTCTTTTTAGTTGATAGGATTGCAGTTCTATGTAATCGCATTTCAGTTCTACGAAAGCAGTTTCTTCCAACATGCAAAGCAACTATCAGCTCTTCACCCCAACACCGGAAGATGAAGACATTACTTCCGACTCTCCGATACACAACAGCCAAGACCAAGGATCCTCCTTGGCCTGATGGCTTAACATAGCCAAGACCAAGGATTTTCCTTGGCCTGATGGCTTAACACAGCCAAGACCAAGGGACCACCTTGGCCTGATGGCTTACACAACAGCCAAGACCAAGGATTTTCCTTGGCCTGATGGCTTAACACAGCCAAGACCAAGGGACCACCTTGGCCTGATGGCTTACACAACTGCCAAGACCAAGGATTTTCCTTGGCCTGATGGCTTAACATAGCCAAGACCAAGGGTCCTCCTTGGCCTGATGGCTTAACATAGCCAAGACCAAGGATTTTCCTTGGCCTGATGGCTTAACACAGCCAAGACCAAGGGACCACCTTGGCCTGATGGTTTACAACACATCCTGTCAAGGGTCCACCTTGACTCAGGATACCAAGCAGCCAAGACCAAGGAACCTCCTTGGCCTGATGGCTTACAACACTTCCAGTCAAGGGTCCACCTTGACTTAGGAGACTAACAGCCAAGACCGAGGACTTTCCTCGATCTAATGGCTTGATAAACCTCCTACCATGAATCTACTCTGATTCAGGATTACAACATTCAAAGCCGAGGAAAACTTCCTCAGCTCAAATGACGTACGAGTATAGTTAAAGCCGAGGAATATTTCCTCGGCCTAACCACTTGCTCCACAAGGAACAAGGGACCTTCCTCGGATCCCACCTTCCCAAGGCTAATGCTTGCATAGCATACCAAAGTATAACCAAGTTAGTGAAGTGACAGGAATCATGACAAAGGATTTTTCATTGATATTCAAATGGAATTACAGATCCTATTGTCTATTACAAAAAACGAGAAAAGGAAAAACTATCCTAAGGCTGGCGAGCATCATCGAAAGGCTCTTCAAGCCAGCTGGTAGTAATGGATCCAGGAGAAGGAAGGGTAGTTTGATGAGCATGGGCATTAGTTTCCTCGGCCCTTCCCCTACCTCGGCTTCCCCGGCCTCGAGGCTCTTCCTCGTCTTGGATCGCCTCCACCAAGTCTTTGATGTTGCCGGGGATAACAGGGGCCGGCCTCCACACTTCCCTGCATGCTTGAGCATCCTTGGCCGCTATCAATTCCAAGTTGCTTGCAGAGAAGGGTACCAAGTGATGGAGAGCCCTAACTTCCTCACTGTATTGGTCCCGGCATATTAGCATGGCTATCTTGTTGATGTCTAGGCCGGTGGAGGGATCAGCCAATATACTCCTGGCAAGATGGAGGTATCCATCTTCAAACATGGTGGCCGTTTGCTCGTCCACGGCATCTTGGAAGGCCGAGCTAGATACCACGGCATCCTTGAACGCCGGGCTCTCCTTGAAGCGCACCACGGCCTCATTCTCCTTGGCGGGAATGGCAGCCTCCAATCCTCGGTATTTGGCCTCAGCTTCCTCGGCCTTTGCCTGAAGCTCGGCCTTATCCGTTAATGCTTTGGCCAGCTCCTCCCCTTTTTGCCGGAGATGTTCCTCGGCTTTGGCCTTCTCTTCCTCGGCTCTTTTTACCTCGGCCTCCACTTTGGCCTTGGATGCCTCAAGCTCAGCATCCTTGGCCTTCAGAAGTTTGACCAAGGAAGTCTTGTCAGTATCACTCTTTGCTTGGGCAGCCTTGGCCTCATTCAGGCGCCTAGTCTTCTTTTTGGCTAGCACGTTCTCATACGCCGTGACAGAAGCCAACTGAAAGAAGAATTAATATTAGAAGTGCAAACAAGTGTGAAACAGATCTCATAATCAATGATCAAATGAAAGAACTGTTACCTCGGCAAGTAAGAGCCCCTTGCGGCAGAGCAAGGTATCGTCGCTGGGAGCCTCTCTGACAAGAGCATCATAGGCATCCTCATCCATAGCTCTCTGAATTGGAGTTCGGCCTAATCTTACCAAAGGTCCCTCCCTAATTTGCAAAGGAAGACCCCTAAGACGAGGAATGTCGAGGGCCATGCTCTTAGCTAGCTCATCGGCCTGCTCAACAGTTTGGATATCCTTGATAGCCAGGGTTGGAGGAGGTGAAGGATTGGGGGCCCCACCAACACTTGCCCGCTTGGCTACCGGCTCCTCGGCCTTTGAAAACCCGAGGCCTTTTGGAGCAGATTTCCTTTGAACAAGGCCGGTTTCTTCGGCCACGCTTCCTCGGCCTCGGTAGGAGGGTTAGGCATATCACCAACCATGGGTTCGGCCGTTCCTCGGATCTTTGCGTCCTCGGAATTTACATCCCGGTGAAGTTTGAGGGGAAGGGGTTTGTCAACCTGAACGCCCAAGACCAAATTACGAGCATTGGCCTCATCCTTCCTTTCCATCAGAGCAGATTTCTTGCTCAGCTTTCTCTTTCGCCTGATCAGCTCCTGGGGACTTAGTCTCTCCATTTCAAGGGCTGCTTCTTCCTCGGCGGTTAAATCTGTAAAGACAAGGAAGAAATGGTCAAGTACGAGCAAGAAAATTCAAGGTCGAAGTACGAGCAAAATAATCTACGACGCAAAAAATTACAAGTGTCCAAGATAAAAGTTTACGTCCAACAATGTTAGGTGCTCCAAGACAGTGATCACGGGGACGCTCATCATGGCACCTAATACAATCCTCGTGGAATACGAAGCCTGGATGTACCGTCCAATCATTGAAGCGACGTCCTCTTTTAACATTGACGAGGGGAGCCACCCGTCCTCGTTCCCGGCATCGATCCTGCTGGATATAGAAATGATCCGAGGATTCAACTTGCTTCCAATCCAGACCCCTACCCTGGCAAACTCTTCCAGGCACGCTGATCAAATCTTTGGTCCACCCATATTGTTGGACGGCAAAGGAAGATGTTGGATCATCACAAGGAAGACTGGAACTCCCAACCTTGGCGGCTCTCAACTCGGATAACGTGGTTCTCCCGGCTGGAACTTTCTTTGGACATGGGAAGAAGCAACTTAGGTTTCCTATTGGCACTCCTAATAACTACAAGCCATTGTTCCTTGATAACTTGGACAATGTAGAGGTGACGGAAGGCTCCCATGGTCGGCTCATAGCCTAAACTACGGCGAGAGGATGATGAAGCTAACCGTAACCCTAGTACCATTGGCTCCTAGCATGGCCGGCCTTGCCTTTACATCATCCAAAAATTCACAAATGAAGGGGTCTAGGGAAGACGAAGTCCCCGTTGAAACCGTTTGAAATAAAAGTGGACATAGTCTTGGTTATAGTAGAAGGCCGTCTCTTCTTTTTCTGTCTTCGGCTCAATCTTGCCCATATAAGTTAATTTATACTCAGCGCGGTTCACTTTGTACTTGGTATGCAGTCTCTCAATCATGGGATCCCCAGGCTTTGGTGCCTTCTCGATTTGCTTTCCTCGGCTACCTGCTCCTCGGCCTCCTCTTCTTCGGGTAAGGCGGGCATCAGCTTGCGCACCTTCAACGAAGGCGTTAACTATCTGAGTAGACGAGGAGGGCTCTCCTTCTCTTCCCGTCATATCTGCATAAAGACGAGGAGACAACATTATTTACCTCGTCAATGGCTGATTAAATGACGGGGAAGGAAGATTCCCCTCCTCGTCATTCCATAAGGCCGAGGAAGGAAGATTTCCTTCCTCGTCATTTCATAAGGCCGAGGAGGGGGCCGTACCTCTCAGACGCTCACGCATTTCGCGATTGGAGGCCGGGTAGAACAGTTCGATGTGCTCCACCATCTCAGCCCTATCCTCAAAAACTATGATGTTGGGAGAACCAGACTCAATCCTATCTATTCTTGTGGAGTCTGGGTATTGAATGAATAAACGGGATCGGCCATAACCCCTCAACTGCTTGCTTATATCATCCAAGTTCAGCATCAACCATGGACCCCTTTCTCGTCGATAAACCCTCAGATTGCCCGTACGATATCCATAACGGAATCGGGGGGAATGGTCCCAAGAATGAGCCATTTCTAAGGGGAATCAAAGATTAAAGGGGAATTTCATTCAATATTCGAAGAAGTTTAACAAAATACAAAGAAAATCAAAAATTTGAAATTTTGAGAGTTTGAAACAAAAATTCGTGAAGAAAAGATTGAATCTTCAATAATAGCGGTTCATGTTCTTGATTCACATATGATTTCTCCTAACAACCCTAGAAGACGCTAAAGCAGGAAAGGAGTTCGTGAGAAGGGAAGAAAATCATACCTGAGTTTGCAAGAAAGAACGAAATCAGTGCAGAAAACAACTTCGCCGGAAAAATGAAGCTCGCCGGAAACTGAGTTCAAAGATAGCTGATGTTTTCGCCGGTGAATTCTTGCCAAATACTTTCAAATGCTTGAGGTTTGTAAAGAGTAAAATGAAGAGGGTTTTAGTTTTTATACCTCCCCAAATCGGGTCGACCCATGGGTAAAGCATAAATTCGGGTGAGGCGCCCCAAGAATTAAATGCTAATTACAGTTATCAAGGCGTGACAAGACTGGGGGGCCCCAGGTCATCATCAGAATAGCAACCGTCAGTTACCAACCAATGACACGCGTCAAACCTGTTCGTATTCCATGTGCCGATGCCGAGCTGACTTTCTACTCGTCCTAAGCCAAGCTAGAAAATCGGGGGCCACTGAACGGTATAAACCGAGCTACGAACATGGGCTTGCCCGAACTTGGGCCCAACTATATTGGGCAGTGGATGTTGTCTAATTATGAAGTATTAGGGCCGAGTAAGATCTTCCTCGTATGCCGAGGAACATTTATCTCGGCTTTATATCATCATTCTTGGGCCGTCATGTCGGAATTACCGAGGAGAGAAAAGTTATTTGCTCGGCATATATCCAAGTGACGAGGAAAGAAAATCGTTCTCCCCGGCATATCTTCGTGTCAGCCATTTACCAAATTACGAGGAAGCAAAATCATTTTCCTCGGCCTATTTGCCAAAGGCCGAGGAAAATCATTTGCCTTCCTCGGCGTTCCGGTTAGCAGTTACAATCTTTATTCAACAAGGATTATACAGACATGATCCAATCAGGATTATACTTATCAACATCAATTCAAGTCAAACAATGACTCCTTAACAGATATAATTCTATTAGAATTATATCTTATCTCTTTACAAGTTCATTCCAACATGGATTCTATCAATCCATTCCTATAAATACAAGCCCCATGGCTCATTATTCGGTACGTTACTTTTTACATTGGAGAAACTCTATCAATTTGATTTCTCTAATATCAACCGTGAACTTACTCTCACGCCGGAGGGCCTTTAGCCGGATCCGCCCCGGCTTAGTTTACGTGTTTTCTCTTATTTTCAGGCCTTGCAATCGCCGGAGCATTCAACGCTTGGATTTGGGCTGATTTGACGATTTTGGCATCATCAGTAACTAACCCATATTTATTTTAATTTGTGCATATAATGTTTTGGGCCTAGTTGCATAATATTTAGTTTACTTATTTTTATTTTTTTATTGTTTATGTTTTACTTAAAAAAAATATTTTTTCATTTTATTTTGTTCAACCGTGTTGTTTTTTTTTTAAAAAGAAGTGTTGAGGTTTTAAAAGATGTGGTTAGGGTTTATTTTGAATTGTGTGGATAGGGATTAGTTTGAGTATTAATAGGGGTAGTTTAGATAGGTTTTAGATGTGTAAGTGCTCCAATTTGAGCTTGTTAGAATTTTCGTTAGAAAATTAACGAAAGTTATAACATTTCTAACAATTCCTAACAATCCTAACATTTTTAACAAAGTGAGGGTAAAATGGGCATTGTTATTTAAGGTTAAACCTCAAAAAGAATCTCAAAAAGTAAAACAAAAGGAATAAAACCACAAATAGAAATGGCTGGGAACAATAAACTGGTTGTTAATTTGAAATTTCAAAAAGAAATATTCCTCTTGTCCAAAGCTGGAGCTGCATTTAATGAACAGTGCACGCTGAAGGATCCCATCCGCGCGGATAGGTTTGCATCTTTCAGAGGGCTATAAATTGAGCCCTCCAGTCACAAAAATAAGAAGACACAACACCAATTGCACCGAACCTCTGGCGAAATATAGAGAGAAAACAGTGAGAATTCTTCAAGAATTGTCACCCTTTTCTCTCCAATCTTTCCCAACTCACACTCATCCACTCACTCTCATATTCAAGCCTTAATCACTCATACACTCAAGCCAAAAACTCAAGAACACAAGGAAGATTGGTAAACCCTCCTTCTCCTTACCCTAAACTCCAACCATGCATGCATTTGCAAACTACAAAATGTAGTTCTTTCATCTTCTTGCTTTAGATCTAAGAAGATCACCATGGAAGACCATCTCCATGGATGATCTTCTACAAAGATCAAAATTATTTTCAAGTTCTCTTACTTTCTTGCAAAGAAAACTCATTTTCAAAACCCTAAAAACCATTTTCAAGCATCAAATCTCATTTTCAAAGGGTAAAATCCCCCTCCCCAAGCAAATGAAATGCTTAGTCCTAATGTACCCCAAGGATGGTTTGGTATAGTTGATTCACCACTAAAATGTCTAGTGATCACTAACCAAAACCTAGGGAAATGGGGACAAGCATGGATGCAAAACCCCCCTTAAAATCATATTTTCTCTCTTGGGAAGTTGCTGTCCAGTAGCAATTTTCCCAGACCTCAGTCCATTATCTTAATTTTTGGGCACAGATAAATGTGGAATTTGGTGTTGACTACAAAACACTTTTTGTAGCCAACATCCAGATATTTCCATACATATTTTTACTTTATTTTTTGGGTGAGTAAAAATCCTCTTTTCAAATTTTCTTTTAGAGGCTAGTTCATCAGCTTCTGGGAATCCAGATCTCATATCTGAGGTTTCCAGAAGGTTTTGACTCCTCAAATCTTCTCCAAAATGGAAAATTCCTTCGCAAAAATATTATTTAAGGTGTCTAGAACAACTTTCATTATCTGAGTTTATCCAGATTATGAATTTTTAAGAACCTTGAATCCATTTCAAAATCAAAGGTCCACTGCCTTTTTCATTCTGGCAGAAATGGCTCTCAACTTCAAAAGGTCTTTTGAGTACCAAATCTCAATCCAAAAATCTTTCAAAAATTCATGGGATCAGTTTAAAGTCCTAAAAAGATATCACAATTTTTACTTTTCTGAGTTTCAAAATATTTTGGCCAAAAAACACACACACACACACACACACAAATGATTTTCAGCTTGGAAGACTCGTTTTACGAGGCATTCCGGGTGCACACTAACGTCCTTCCCGGCGTGTAACATGACCTCCGAACCTAAATCTCTGATCTCGGGCTTTTTTCAAAGTTTTGGCCCTCAAAATTAAAATGGCGTGGCGACTCCGTTTCGTTGATTTTTTTAAATAAAAATGGGAAAATTTTCGGACACACATCATCACAGTGGCGACTCCGCTGGGGACTAAGCTTTTTTTTTTTAAAAAAAAAATGGTATTTGGTATATTGGTGGAAACCATTAAACTTCCCGTTATCGCCTCCTAACACGAGTCGGGGATAAATTGTGGTCTAACAATCCCACGTACTGGTATCACCGTTTTCAAAAAAAAAACTTTTGAGGGTCAAGCTTCCGTCCCGGCTTTGAAAATCATTTTTGTGTGTGTGTTGATTTTTGCACAGTTTTCGTGTTGTTTTGGCCGCCTCGGAGAAAGTCAAAATTTTATTTGTCGGAATAATGTCCCTAACTGTCGGAATTTTCGTGCTTATGTGGTCATTAAATTTCAAAAAAAAAAAATTTCAAAAAAAAAAAAAAGGATTTTCAAAAAAAAAAAGAGAAAATTTCCAAAAAAAATCATGCATCATATTTTTAAGACACATAAAAATCTCTATTTTACTCGAGAAAAAGAATATAGGCTGCTTGCACACTACGCGCACGTGACCGTACACTTTGCACACTACGTCCCTAACCAGGAAATCCTTGTCGCGGTCCGTTTGGTCTTATTACGCCTCTCGGATGAGCACGGGACTACCCAAACATCCCATGGAGCCTCGTGTCGACCATGCACTTGTCCGTGACACACTTTGTCCGAGACCCGGTTGGTTTTTAGTGCAATTACGTGTCATGCCACTGTCCGTGTATAGACCTTTCCTTTCAAGCCTTTGTCGGCATACCGACTCAATATCTTTCGGGGACCCTAATCGGTCGAAGTTACGCCGATTTTCCGCCGCGTACTTTGACCAAGATATTGACCAGGCGCCTTGACTTCGGCTCGGCGGCACAAATTATACACCGACTCCCGGCATTGACACCGAGTCATCAAGGATTAATGAATATTCCATGCCTAATTACGGCTTAAGCGACGACAAGTCAAGATCAATCGTGGACATTTATCGGTCAAATCATGCCGACTTTTCGTCGAGCCCTCGGACATGATCTTGACTTTCGACGTCGGCTTTGTCGTAATTTACATCGAATGCTCGTTAAGACTCGATAACCCGCCGAGACTTTTAGGATCGTTTTCTTTCGGTCGGTGGGACCCGCTTGCCCTATAGGACCCTCGCCGGGGCCGTCCACCACTGGGAGGTCGAAATACGAGGTGGAATACGAGGGCTTATAGACGTAGTGACGGGGCCCGTGATCCAGAATCGAGTAGTTTGCGAAAAGAAGAGCAATCTTTTCCAACCGATTAGGTTAATAAAGCATGTTTTAAGTAAACGTGAACAAATAACTGCATGTTGCATGAGCCAAAAGCCCAAACACCTACCCTCCTTCCATTCCCAGACATCTGAACCTTCGTGTCCTTTCCCCATGACTCCGCAAAAGCTTGGTTTCGGGCACCCGGTCACCGTTTGATTAGTTGGGAAGAGTCAAGCGCGTCATCGGCTTCGCCGTTTGTTCCGACTCCGGGTTTCGTAATGTCTCGCATCAGTAATGATGGGGACCACATTGCTCCGTCCTCCAAAATCCCTCGACGTACCCGCATTGGATCCGAGTTGGTAGAACAGATGAGACTTCGACATGAGGCTCAAATTGATGACCTGCGGGGGTTGTCGCAAGTCATGGTTTGACTATCAGTCTCAATTCCGATGGCACTTTTACCGCAAAGAAGGAAGAGGGTTCTCCTCCTCTTCTTAATCGTCCCGGATACATCGAGATGCCACCCCAAGATTCCTATGTTTCCACCGCCGGGACTCCTGCCCGTCGACTTACAGGGCAACTGGCCCCCAAACGACGATCGGGGACGAAAGAGTTCGGTATCTTGTCGGTTGTCCCCTCTCAAAGTGATGATCCCACAAATATCGGCTGAGTGATGAAAATCGGAACAGTGGAAGAAATATGGTCAACCATCAAAGCCATGGAAGAACGCTGCAACAGGACGACGGGCTGGATTGAAGAGGCCACACGCCACTTCGGGACCTTAACAATATCCCAACCGGCGGGGCTACCACGAAGGACAAACATATGCACTGTTCCCAGGGACCTCAATATCTCTCATTATCCGGCGAAGTCCAATCACTCGCTACCGAGATGAGCCCAAACAACGGATCCCCCCAGGACCGGTTCCACCCAAAGTCATTCCAAGACTGCTCAACCCGAGGTCCCAAATCCGCCACCAGTAGTAGAACACATTTGGTGGGATATTTGTGGCTCGTCCCGATTGCCTTGAAAGGGACTATCGGGGACTGGATACACGAGGACCGTCCTCCTAAGAAAAAGAAAATTTCCTCCCAAAGAAAATTGAAGGAGAGATTCGAGGCCGGTGATAACGGTGTGGGAACGCTCGGGGAGCCATGCGGGGATTTGATTATTATGTACTCTACTCCGGTCGAGTCTTCCCCAAAGCAAAAAGGGGTGAAAGAGCGAGAAAAGCCTTGCCAACGACTGCACTGAGACTTTCGGACGCGAATCAGTGGACTGGGTAACTCTACGCGATCAGAAATCTATCCCCGCGGGAACGGCAGTTCGGTTTGACCGGCTCAGAGTGCACACCGACAAAGAAAGACCAACGCCCGAGTTTGGCGCTCCCACTCAATCAACATGTTGACCGGAGATGGCAACCGCCACAAAGGCCTCGAGTATAACCCGGAGGCTTCGGCAAAGCTCTACCTCGCAAGAAAAAGGCACGAAACGATCGGTTTAATGACTCGCTATCCCGAGACAAGGACCAAATCTATGATTCTCACCTATATGGGAGTATGATCACCTTCGCGATGAAGATTTGCCAAGAGATGTCTCCCAACACAATGAAGCTTTGTACATCACTATTCGGCTCAACACCATATCACTCCACGGGGTATTAGTGGACAATGGATCATCGGTAAACGTCCTTCCCCTCGGCATGATGAGGGCCCTCCGCATAAATGAAAGGCGTATGATCCCATCTACCCGGTTGTCAAGGCCTACGACGGTTCGTCTCGTCCCATTCTGGGACGGTGACTCTGGAACTGCAGTACGAAACCCCAAATGGTGCCCGCAAAGTTCCATGTAATGGATATCCCCTCCGAGTTCACAGCCCTACTAGGGCGCCCTTGGTTGCATCACATGAAATCCATAGCCTCCACTCTCCACCAATGCGTCAAATTCATCAACCGGCAGGGAGACCTTGAAGTCATAAGGGGTGACGGTTTCCTCATAGGAGGAACGGAAGGCGAAACAATAGCCAAGAATGCCCACAGTCAAACACCGGGCTACACCCTTCAAGAGGCAAGTCTCGCCGGCATCCTTTGGAATCCGGCGATGCCAACTATGTCAACACACTCAAGCGAGCCGACTCAGAAGAAGTTCGATTCATCAAATTTAATTGTTATTTCCAACACTTGGAGGCGTGCGGGAAGGAAACGCTGAACACCGCCATGATACGAGCACACAAGTCTCGGTCCTCAATCACAGATTTGTCGGCATTCTACAAACCCATTCTTTGGCCTCGCCAGCGAGAGATTTTCATGATAAAAGTCGACAAATACCGACTGACTCGGCTCGAATCTATGAACGTCGTGTGGGACGTCCTCCTTCTGAAGCCACTGCCGAGCCTTTCCGCTCGAGTATGGGACATGAGATTTTTCTAGCGGCACACCGAGACGCAATGCGTCCCTTACATCTAGATTGAGCGGTCGGATTGTGACGAAATGGAAATCCCGGGATCGAGGAAGATCCCTACATCCACATGCTCGGCTTTCGGACGCCAAACACAATTGATTACGGTTCGAGACAAAGAGATGATAGCAACGGCGAAGAGGGAGCACGTAGACCATGCCTTTCCCGAGTTGTGAAGCCACCGACGGCGATGCCACTAAAGAATTGGGAAACTCTCTCGGGCCCGTCCGCGACCAAAGAGGAAATGATCACCAAGCTTGGATTGGTCCCCCGATCCTTTCGTGTCAACCTTTGTAAAGTCCTCCGAGTCTCTCATTGTTGAGTTTGAGTCTTCCGAATCGTCCGATGGCCTCACGCACGAAGACCACGAAATTGTAGCCAATGTTGTATTCCCTCTTATTCTCAATGAAATGACGAACCTTTCGAGTATCCCTTAATTGCCACTTTAACTAATGATGAATTAACTAATAATCTAAAAACAGTTAATAACGATTCACTAGATGAAGAAGCGAGACACATTAAATGAACAATATATCAAAGAAATCTTCAAGCGGAGTTGTCAGGAAGAGGAAAATCGAGCCCAGTCAGAAGAGATTTTGACGAGTGTGAATGCAGGAGCTGCGGAAGAGCCTAAGAGACGCGGATTGGTAGTTTCTTCGAAGGGGTGAAAGGGATGCCCTAATTGAGCCGCTAAAAGAATTCGTGGATGTGTTCGCATGGTCCTATAAAGATATGCCGGGCCTCGATCCTTCCATAGTTGAGCACCGAATACCGCTCGACCCGGAAGTCAAGCCGGTAAAGCGAAGCTAAGAAGAATTAAGCCCGAATGGTCCCTACAAGTGAAAGAGGAGATAGAAAAGATGCTCGGGCGGGGTTCATCGGGGTCATTGAATACCCTACATGGCTTTCCAACATAGTAACGGTAACGAAGGCCAACGGAAGATCCGGTCTTTGCGTAGACTTCGGAGACTTGAACAAAGCCGGTCTAAAAAGACGATTTCCCCCTGCCAAACATTGACATTTTGGTAGATTCCACGGCCAACCATGAAGTTAAATCCTTCGTCGACGGTTTTGCCGGCTACAACCAAATCAAAATGGCGAAGAGGATCAAGCCAAAACGGCCTTCACAACCCCTTGGGGCACCTCTTCTACACGGTCATGCCGTTCGGACTAAAGAATGCTTTGGGGCTACGTACCGGAGGGCAGCTACAGCTACGTTCCATGACATGATCCACAAAGAAATTGAGGTCTATGTGGACGACATGATAATACATTCCGAGAGGATCGAGATGGCGGCAAAGACTTTGTTGATTTGAGAAAATTCTTCGCCGCCTCAGAGACCACGACATGAGGCGAATCCGGCCAAGTGCACCTTCGGTGTAAGACGAGGTAAGGTGCTAGGATATATGGTGACGAACGGGGAATCGAAGTAGATCCCCGAGAAAATCAAGGCGATAGTTGAAATGAAGCCGCCAGGACAACGACGAAGTGAAATCCTTTATGGGAAGGCTGCAATACATAAGCCGCTTTGTAAATCGGTGACCTCGATCTCAAGCGAGCCGATCTTCAAGTTGATGAAGAAAATGCCTACACGAGAATGGACCCCGGAATGTCGGCTTGCCTTTGAACGGATCAAGGCATACCTTGTGAATCCCCGATGCTCGCCCACCACATCGGCAAAAGCCACTCTTGCTATATCTAAGCTGTCACGGATACGGCAATTGGGGCTATGCTAGCTCAAGAGAAGAAAGATTCCAAGGTCGAAAACGCCATCTATTTCGTAGCGAAAGCTCCAAGGAAGCGAACTCAATTACTCGCTTGCGAGAAGACTTGCGCGAGGTTTGGTGCAGGTAGTGGGAAAGTTGAAACACTACATGCGGTCTCACCCGATACATCTTGTCTCAAGGATAGACCCCATCAAATATACGTTCGACAAGCCTTCCATCTCCATGAGGTTGGCAAAATGGTCGTTCTTTTTGGCCGAATATGACATCACTTATGTTTCAAGGAAATCTGTAAAAGGACGCATAATGGCGTAACATTTGGCCGATTTCCCAAGTGATGAGTCCCGAGGACTGAACCCCAATTTCCCGATGATGGAATCTTCGCTCTAGAAGGAGAAAATCGCCGGCAACTCTTCTTCGACGGGGCATCAAACAAAAGGGGAACGGAATAGGAATGCTTCGGTCGATCCTACCGACGAACACACTTCCCCATGCAGTAAGGCTGAACTTCTCAAGTCACCAACAACGCCTTGAATATGAAGCTTGCATAGCCGGGTTGGAAGCCGCCCTTGAAAGAAATATCAAGGAATTGGAGGTGTATGGTGACTCTGCCCTCATCATCAATCAGGTCTCTAACAAATGGAAGACCGTGGACCCGGGTTTGCAGAAGTATCATACTTACATGGAAGAACTAGTCGCTCAACTCAAAGAAATCAGCTTTCATTACCTGCCAAGAGACCGAAACAGGTTCGCAGATGCTCTGGCTACACTAGACTCTCTCGTTGAAATACCCGAAGGGAAGTCCGTCAAACCATTCGTAGTCGGTAGAAGAGAAAATCCCGCTTATTGCTTTGAAATCGAAGCGAAGCCGAACCGGCCAATGATCCCCGGTACACTCAGATTTACCAGTGCACCAAGGATGGTGAGGCCCCTTTCAAAAATGAAGATGGGGAATATAAAGAAGGAATCAAAGCGAAAAGTCTCTCGGCCACAGGCGGCTCGCCTCCCATTATGTTCTTTTGGGCAATATGCTATACAAGAAGCGTTATCAAGGCCCCCTCCTGCGATGTATCGGCAAACAAGAGGCTACCGAACTCATGAAAGAAATACATGGTGGTACTGCGGCCCTCACATGAATGCTCGAGCTCGATGCAAATCATACTGAGAATGGGGTACTTTTGGATCTCCATGGAAACCGACCGCATCCGGTTCGTCAAAAGCCGCGACAAATGCAGCCGATACTCCAATCTTAATCACTTGCCTCCTCACGAGTTATACCGCATGAAAACCCCTTGGCCTTTCGTCACTTGGGAATTGATGTCATAGGCAAAATCACGCCATCGTGCGAACGGCCACGAATTCGTCCCGGTACCGTGGATTATTTCACCAAGTGGGTTGAAGCCAAGTCCTACAAAATCCTCAACTCAAGGAAAGTAGCCCTCTTCATCAAAGAGAACATCATATGCAGATACGGGTTGCCAGCCGAAATCATTTCGGATAATGGATCCCACTTCAAAGGGGAATGTGAAAAAGCTGCGCGAATTCCGAATAACCCGTCACAAGTCATCTCCTTACAGCCCCAAACCAACGGAGCCGCTGAGGCAAAGAAACAAGACTACGGAAAATATCATCCGGAAAATGGCTGTCCAAGGCGTAGATTGGCCCGAGAAGTTACACCGGCACTCGGGGGCTACGTAACATCGGTCCGAACGGCAATCGGGGAAACACCGTTTGCCCTCACATACGGAATGGAAGCCGTACTCCCAATCGAGCTAGAGATCCCCTCGCTCCGCGTACTGCTGGAAAGCCAGATCAATGAGGTCGAATGGCTCCAGAGTCACCATGACGAATTGGCCCTACTAGATGAACGCCGACTGAAGGCCATGGAACACATCCGAGCCTACCAAGGAAGAATGGCCAGAGCCTTTGACAAGAAAGTAAAGCATCGGGAGATCCGAGAAGGGGATCTCGTTTAAAAGAAAAGCCCCCACCCGTATCAACCCCTCGGCAAATGGGAGCCTCGTCTGTCGGGCCATACGTCGTCCGTAAGATCTTCTCCGGAGGAGCCATGCAACTTGCAGACCTCGACGGGAATCCCTTTGTACACCCAGTGAATGGTGACAAGCTGCGCAGATACTACGCGTAAAACAAAGACAAAAAAAAGAGAAGAAGTCAAAAAAAAAAAGAGAGTGCTAAAAGTGTAATACCCAACTAGGTTGAAAACCCGAAAAGGGCGGCCTAGGTAAAAACAGGTTGCACCAAAAAAAAAAACAAAAAAAAAAAAAAAACCAAAAAAAAACAAAAAAAAAAAAAACAAAAAAAAAAAAAAAAAAAAAAACAAAAAGAAAAAACAAAAGAAAACAAAAAAAAAAAGCAAAAAAAATCGGGTTGAACTACGAAGACCTCGAGCTCCTCAAAATGAGGGGAACGTAGGCGGAAACGGTTCGGTCTAAAACACAAATAAAAGCCATACTTTGGCATCAATACAATCGATCAGACCATGAAAGCGTCTCGAAAAACTCTGAAGCAATTCAAATATTCATTACAAATTAAAAGCTCTTTGATGAGTCTAAGCCCGATTCATTCCTACAACTGGCAACCTGCTAAAAGAAACTAAGATACATAATCAAACTAATGTGTCTGCCATGACAAGAAAGGGATACTCGGAAACCTCGTAGTCACTCCAAGCCACTCGCATCGGCCTCTCCCCTCTTCTTCCCCCTTCGAGTCTTCTTTTTCTGAACCGGAAAAATGTCAATCTTCCTCCTACCAAGTTCTGGTATAGGAACAGGATCTATCAAACCAGCCTCTGTCAGGGCCTTAATAGCCCTAGCGTCATCTCTCATCTCCTGTAGCCTAGCTGGTAGCATAGGAGCCCTCCTCTCTTGTCTCTTGACGTAAGCCTCATAGTCGGTCACAGCGTCTCCGCTCCTATCATGGGGGTTGGCCCTCGCCTCGGCCCTCCTCCTCTCGTAAATGCCAGTCCTTCGCACCCACAATGGCCTCACGCCGTCCGAAAATAGCCACCGAAGTCTCTCCTGCATGCCTCTCATACCAATCCAGGTACCAAGTGGTCAAGAACACCGGTCTTGGACGCTCGAGAATAACCCGAGGAGGAAAGGCATCATACCTCCATGCTCGGGAAAGAAATGGAAACACCGAGGGATCATCCATAGAAGCAGTGAGCCACCACCCCGGTGGCTATATCATCAAAGCCCTCCAAAGGAACCCGCTGCTCCAAGCCAAATTGTCTCGTAACTAAAGCCGAATGTAGAAGGCCGGACCGAGAAAGCCCCTAAGCATAACCACATGAGACCCATCCTCGAAGCACTCGCGAGTCTCCACCCGCCAACAAGGCACCGACCATCTCGATATCCTCTCGTCCGGAGACCAGCCATCCAACGCTCCCACGAGCCCCGATCATCGAAATCCACGCAACCCCTCCCGGCAAATGTCCAAGGCTTGATCATATCGAGGTTTCCCGAAGAACCCCCAAACGCTCCATCGCCCACAGGGGTCAAGAGGAACGGGCCGCCCCCGTGCATATACCGTCTTCCGTAGCGCCTATCAAGAGCATGAAAAGTCTCTCCCAAAATCAAAGGAACGACATCTCGCCGGGCGACAGCCGAACGACAACATCTAGCATAGATCGATGACAGATTCCAAAGGAATAGACCATGAACAGGGTGCCAAACATACAAAGTGCAAAGGCATCCCAATAGGCATCATCCACCAAGCCTAGGCCCCTAAACCTATCGGGAAGGCCGAAAATATCAAAATAATCGGGACCACGGATCATACCTTGCGCTTCCTCCGGGGAAAGATGAAGGAGGACGCACAATCCGTCAACAAAAGAAGCTCCCTCCTGGCAAAGGAACCGCTATCTCTTCCACCTCCGGACCTCCAAGCAAGGCCCGAAATTCTTCGACAGTCGGAACAATCTCGTTGAAGGAAAGGCAAAAGACATGCCTTCTAGTGTCCCAAAATGAGGAAGAAGCCCTCAAAAGCTCATAGTCCGGAATCAATTCCTTGAGAGACCATAAGCACTTCACCTTTTACCTTTCTTCAAAGAAGGACCTCCTCTCATGCATGATCTCCCGGGACCAATCCTTGAACTTGTTGAAGAATGACATTTGGGACTCTTGGGACAATTTTGATGGAGCTTTTCTAAAGCTTTCCATGGTTTTTCTCTTTCTCCCGAAAATGGCTGTTTGGACCGGAGGTTGAAGAGGATATTTGAATTTGAAATAAAGAGAGACCAGATCTCAAGCGAAATTAAAGGACAATGTCGATGCAGACCCCATCCGCGCGGACATGATTGCTTTCCACCGTAAAATCTGCAATACCCAAGCCGCTACACCAAAAGAGGAATATTCCGTCCCGATTGCTCGAAACCCGTGCAAAACCCTCCCCAAACCACCCATATACCAAACACTAACACCCTTGCCACAATAAATAAGGCTCATGCAACACTGCATTCATACTGCATTGCATTCATAAAATAAAATCCTAAATTATTACATTCCAAAAAAAAGAGTGTGCATAAAAAAAAAAAACAAACAAACATCAATAAAATCCTAAATTATTACATCCCAAAAAAAAGAGGACAAAAATGTGCATAAGCTGTACAAATCTCAATCTCAATCTCAAATCTCAAAAAAAAAAAATCAATCGGAGTCTCTAGCGCCCGATGTCTCGCCCGGCCCTCTTGCGACTCGGGCCCGCTCCTCAGGAGCCCCGAAAATCTCGGGCTCGTAATCGTCCTCGTCTCCGCAAAGAGGCTCGCCAGACCAACCGGCACGCTCTGATAGGGCAAGCCGAGATCTGCGAAAAAATCGTATCCGAAGGTGAAGGCGTCGGACTCCTGGACGTACGAAGACGACCCACCATGCTGCCAAACGTGTCCCTGCCCGTGTGGATCCCCGAGAATGACGTGATCCGAAGGCAGCACCGCGCGGGGATCAAGGAGAGGAGACAGAGGAGTCTCCGAAGAAGTCTCGAGCGAATAGGGAAGCCTCCCGTCCGACGTGCGCCGGCCGTGGTCGCCTCGCTCTAGCCTCGAGGAGCCCCGCAAGCGACCATCCTCCCGATGAATCTTTTAGCTCCGATCACTTGCTTCGTCAGCTTCTCGACGACCACCTCCGAAAACTGCACAAAAGCAAAAGCGTCAAAAAAAGGAAGTGATGCTAAAGATGATGAAACAAAAAAAAAAAAGAAAGAGAAGCCATACCTTCATACCCGGACGAGGCCGGAAAGCTCGTGGAAGTCGCTCGGGCTGAGGAATCTCCACCCTCAATCGGATCCCATCCTGGATATATGAAAAATCCGTCCGAGGGTACCGCAGGATCCCAAGCCCCTCTCTATCCGTAACCCGAGGCATCCTCGGCCTCCTCAAGACGAATGTCGCATATGGCTCGGGCCGCCACGAAATCCGAGAAGTGCCGGCCGGCCTTAATCATCCTGTGTCACGGACCGATCACTCGGGTGCATCATATCGGCGGGAGGCTCCACCGGTGTCCTCAAAGGCGAGTTCACGCCATGCCGGGCGCGTCACCCTCTCTCCCGTATAATATGCATCGCAGTCGGACCTCTCGTAATCCTCCGCCGCACAGCCCAAATCTCGCCGCCCTTCGCCGCGCCACCTCGAAGCGATCCTGTGGGAAGAATATCATCCCCTCATCCGTCTCGGCCTCCGTCAAAGGAAGGCAATCCGCGTACCCGAGAGTCGTACGCCCGGAGCTTATCTTCTCCCGGCATGCTTGGACCAAGACTGCATGGCCGGATACGCCCGACGTACTCCGCCGGCCGCCGCCACATCGTGACGTGGAAAACTCCAACGCCCATACCTGCGAAAGGTAAAAATCAAATCAATCCAAAGGCAAAGAAAAGTGTGTGCTCAAAAAAAGAGGGAGAGGGAAAGCAAAAAGAGAGCTTATACCTCCGGTGGCAAACTCAAAGCAAGACAAGGAGCTCACAGCCTCTTCCGGCGTACCTATCGAGAGCAAAGTAAAGCTCGCGCCCGGCCTCTCCCCACGAGACATCTCCGCCGTCTCCATGTCCTCCAAGGACCTCAAAGAAGGCAAAGACTGCCGTCCTTCTCAAAGATGCCCAAAGAGGGTGCTCGAAAAAGCAAACCACAAGAAGGCCCTAGCGATCTGTTCAGCGCCTATCCTCTCCTCCCCAACCTCGTAACTCACGATGGTCTCCACAATCTTACCGTAGACCACGGCATACTCCATCCCCATCCCCTTTGGGAATAGGGAAAATCCCGTAAGAGCCTCGTAGATCCGCATCGCCGTAGCCATCCCGCCACTCAATGCCGCGTCCATTAAAGGACAGCCCGTGATCGCAGCGTAATCGGAGGGCGTAACCGTAGCCTCGCCCCGTAAGAAGTGAAAGGTGTGGGTCGCGTCCCACCAATGCCGCGCCAAAGCGAACATCGTGCCCTTGCTCTTAGGGAACTTGACCAGCTCCCCTCAAGCACTCAACGAACTCCCAAAGCCCGGTCTCAACAACAACTGTCTCTGACTCGGCAAAGCTCCTCGGCCCGCATTCGGAAGCCGGTCCCACAAGTCAACCACGGACTCCACCGATCCTCGAGTCTTCATTTTGTTCACCGCTCCGTCACAAAACGGTTTCCGCCCGCAAAAAAAAAAAAAAAAGAGAGAAAATGTCAAAAAAATTGCATTTGCATTTGCACAAAAAAAAGCATACACATGCATTAAAAAAAAAAAAAAAAAAAAAAAATTCGGCAAAGATAACGGCATGCAATAGACATAGCCCCATTTTTCTCACAGAAAAGACAGTTTTCAGCAAATCCCATTCAACGATTTTCAAAAAAAAATGCATACATGCATATCCTACAAGAAGTCGACGGAAATAAAAACTCCGTCCCATTTTCAAAAAAAAAAAAAAATGCATACATGCATATCATCCATCTTACATGCAACGGGAGGAAAAATCCGTCCCACTTTTCAAAAAAAAAAAAATCCTAAACATACATACATCTCATATTGACAAAATGCCCATTCTTTCCAAACAAAATGCATGCATTGCATCATTCATCAATATCAATATTCAAATTTCAAAAAAAAAAATCATCATCATAATTTTCGAATTTTCAACATGCAATATTCAAATTTCAAAAAAAAAAAATTCAAAAATCACCCAAAATTCAAATTTCAAACAAGAAATCAACAAAGGGATCAAAAGATTCGAAGTATACCGTTCGGAGACTCGGATCAGAAGCCCAATGTTGCCAAGCATCGGGGTAATGCTCCTCCGCAACCGATTGCGAAAGGGTGTAATGCCTCCTCATTCGGACAAGCTCCAATCGTCTCTCCGCGACCGGGCCACGTCCTTGGCCTTGAAAAGCGCCTTCCCCGTGTTCCATTGCTCGAAAATCGAAGAAATCGGAGGAATTTTCAAGCTTTTTGAGCAACAATGGCTTCCTTCTCTCGGTTTCTCTCTCTCTGCTCTCGGATTTTCAGAAAACTGAATGGGGAAGAGGAAGGGCGTTGGCCCCTCATTAATACCCCCTGGTTTTCAGACCCTCTCCGCGCGGACAGGATCGTAAGGGTCAAAATGACCCTTTTGCCCTTTAAAAATCTGGAACTCTGCAATTCAGTCCCCAACTTGACAGAGTTAACCAAAGTCAACCCCTTGTCAAGAAAATCATCCCCCGGCAGTCAAACGTAAGTCCGATCTCCCCGAGAAAGATAACGAAATCTCGTATCTTTCATCAAAATCTTCTCCGGCAGTAAAACGTAAGGCCGAGTGTGTGAGGACCCCGACCCGGAACCTACACGTGTCCCGAGTTGGAGCGTCCTCAAACTAACCCAAATACACAAAAATTTTTAAAACTTTGCTTTGACTTTCAAACATAAACATTAATAACATAACATTTCAAAAGAACTCCACTCAACTCCACATCGGAGGAGGAGATAACTAACTTTGAAAACGGTCAACTGTTTAGTTACAAAAGATTAAGGTTATGACGTAGAGTTTAAAGTTTATAATTACAAACTCCAAGAAAGAAATTACCAAAATACAATTTTATACGTCACCCTAAACATACCCCGACAACACCCAAAAGATTTCTCCAAACTCCTCTCCGTCCTTACTTGGCCGGTCCGCCTGTCTCGGGATCTAAAACAGTAAAAGGGAGAGGGGTGAGAATAAATCTCAGCAAGCTATTATGGATGCAACAATATGCCAAATAGATGCAACACATAACACGTTGGAAAAACAGTAAACACCTTACATTACCTTTGGTTTACCTTTTTCCCGTCTGAACAATAGTCGTACAACATTGGGTATAATAATACTCCAATCTTAAGTGAGCTGCTTAAGCAATACTCACATCTTATAAGACCCATTTTTCAGGGAACCAAATAAGATAGTAGCAACTCTGTAAGGCTTTTGGCTCAATACAGATGCTATAACCCCAACCTGTGGCCACAGGAGGGGACGGTCACAGGTATAACATAATCCGATCACATTAGGTCACACTTCCATAATTGATCGTATTACGTTATACCCCCAATATCAGCTGATTAACAAATTATCAAGCACATAGTAGTTACTTGAAATAAACTCCACAAAAAGGGATAAACAATAGCTACATGGTAATATATACTCATGCCCCAACAATATCAAAGTGCAACAATTATGAATACACTAAACAATATCAACAACAATATATATAACATCAAGTAAGGAAATGAGGGATCATTAACCTACCCTACAAATTCCATATACAAGGATACAAGGCCTTAATGAAGGTTCAAGTTCAATTACTAAGTGGGAGTCACCATTTTTAAGTGGCCAAACAACTTGCTAAACGATCCTAGTTTAAATTAAGAAAAACTGGTTCAGGGTCTTGGGCGACCGCCCTTACACTTGGGCGACCGCCCAAGTGGACTTCAAGGGAAATTGTTGTTTCTGCCAGCATGGGCGACCGCCCTCATCACTTGGGCGACCGCCCAAGTGGACTTCAAAGAAAGTGAGACTTCCTGCCATGATGGGCGGCCGCCCAAGCCCCCATGGGCGACCGCCCAAGCCTCCTCCAGCCCATTTTCCAGCTTTTTACCCCTTTTTAACCTAGTTCTTCTTTCCCTCTACCATGGCTTGATCAAGAACACCAAAGGATACCTTCATCTTACCAAGTCCCATTCAAAACATGTAAACCCAAACCCAAGTAACCCTAGAAGGATTATCACTACAAATCCCCCCCATTTCAACCCTTTAGATTCTCTTCCTTAAACCCTAACTTCAACAAAGTTCATTTTCTAATCAATCAACTCCCATTTAGGTTTCCAAACAAGGAATCAACATCACAAGGCCAAGAAAAATAATCAAAGAACTTATGAACACATAGAAGAAGGGAATCATAACAACTCACTTGGATTTTATAAGGAAAGATTGATCTTTCTAACTTGATGGCTTCCTCTAGGTGATCCAACTTCAAGGATGTTCTTAGACTTGGATTTGATGGAGGATTTGCTTGGCTTCAAAACTTGGTGCTTGGAGCTTCCATGGGAGTTCTCTAAGGTTTTCTCTAGGATGAATTAGTGTGAATGAAGGAGAAGGGGGGAAGGGAGTAAGAGGAGGGGAATGGAGGTGACACTTGTCAAGCCTAGGAGAAGGAAGACTAATATTGCCCCCCCATGCAAATCTCTAAGGATTGAGGCTTTCACCCAACCTAATTTAACTTTCCCATAATTAATTATTCTACCCATTTTAACCTCCTCATATATTTATCTATTTTCTATTTTATCATTCTTCATTATTCTTATTTAATATCTATAAATTTCTCAAAAGATCCTAAATCCACTTCTCACCCAATTTATCTTAATTTAAAGAATTTAAAGACATAATTGAACACATAAAGCTAACATAAATATTAAAAGCATATAATTTAATATTTAAAATGAGTGCCTAGGGTTGGGGTCGTCACACTCACTCCCCCTTAAAGAAAATTCGACCCGAATTTTAAAAGAAAACTTACTTGAATTTTCAAACAACCACGGGTATTTCGCCCTCATCTCCGACTCTAGCTCCCACGTTGCTTCCTCGACGGTATGATTCTTCCAAAGGACTTTCACTATCGGGATACTCTTAGTTCTCAACTCCTTAACTTGGAATTCTAAGACTCTTAATGGCTCTTCAACATAAGACATGTCCGCTTGGACATCATAGGGAGGAGAGCTCAAAACATGGGAGGGGTCATGACAATACTTCCTTAGCATAGATACGTGAAACACATCATGAAGCAAAGAAAAAGACGGAGGCAACGCCAACCGGTAAGCCAATTCCCCTATCTTCTCTAGAATCTCAAACGGACCTACAAACCCTCGAGCCAACTTACCCTTATTACCAAACCTTTTAATCCCCGTCCTCGGAGAGACCTTCAAGAACACAAAGTCACCAACCTGAAAAGATAAATCCCGTCTTCTATTGTCGGCGTAGCTTTTCTGTCTACTCTGAGCCGTCTTCAATCTATCCTGAATCACCTTGATCTTCTCCGTAGAATCCCTAACCAAATCCGGGCCCCAAAGTCTCGCTTCACCTACCTCATCCCAACACATCGGAGATCTACACTTTCTACCATACAACGCCTCATACGGGGCCATCTCAATACTAGACCGATAACCGTTGTTGTAGGCAAACTCAACTAACGGTAGATGATCCTCCCAAGATAATTGGAAATCCATCACACAAGCCCGTAACATATCCTCAAGTATCTGAATAGTTCTCTCGGACTGACCATCGGTTTGAGGATGAAACGTCGTACTAAAACACAACTTAGAACCCAAGGCTTCATGCAATGCTCTCCAAAATCTAGAAGTAAACCTCGGATCTCTGTCGGAAACAATACTAACCGGAACCCCATGAAGTCGAACGATCTCTTTCATATACAACTGGGCTAACTTCTCTAACGAAAACTTAGTTGACACCGGAAGAAAATGAGCCGACTTCGTCAATCTATCCACAATAACCCAAATAGCATCCATCTTCTTCGCGGTAAGAGGTAAACCCGAAACAAAATCCATCGAGATCCCTTCCCATTTCCATTCCGGAATATCCAATGGTTGAAGTAGTCCCGCCGGTCTCTGATGCTCGGCCTTGATTTGTTGACAAGTCAAACACTTAGAAACATAATCCGCTATTTCCCTCTTCATACCATTCCACCAATACCCACGCTTCAAGTCTTGATACATTTTGGTACTCCCCGGATGAATCGCAAACTTAGACTTATGGCCATCCCCTAAAACACGCTTCTTGATTTCCGGCGATGAAGGAACGCAAATTCTCCCTTGGAAAGTTAAAATCCCATCTCTATTCAAAGCAAATACCCCGGCTTTCCCATTTTGCACTTGATCCAAAATTTTCTTCAATTCCGGATCTCCTTGTTGAGCTTCTTTCAAATCTCCATACAATGTCGGAACGGCTCTAACATTCGCAATAATTACCTCACTCTTCAATTCTCGGGAACTCAAAGCTGTCAAATACGCCTTTCGGCTAATCGCATCCGCCACTACATTGGCTTTCCCCGGGTGATAGGAAATGACACAATCAAAATCCTTCAAGAACTCAATCCATCTCCTTTGTCGGTTGTTCAACTCCTTTTGGGTAAATAGGTACTTCAAACTCTTATGATCGGTGAAAATCTCAAACTTCGCCCCATAAAGGTAGTGCTTCCACTTATGCAACGCAAATACAATCGCCGCCAATTCCATATCATGAGTAGGGTAATTCTGTTCCGCCGGTGATAACTTCCTAGAGGCATACGCAATTACTTTCCCATTTTGCATCAACACACATCCCAAACCCGCCTTCGAGGCATCACTATAAATAACAAAATTCTCGCAACCATCCGGAAGGGTAAGAATAGGAGCCGTTGTCAATCTCTTCTTCAATTCATCAAAGCTTGCTTCACACTTGGAATCCCATACAAATGATACATCTTTCCGAGTCAACCTAGTCAACGGAGTCGCAATCCGAGAAAACCCTTCAATGAACCTCCGATAATACCCCCGCCAAACCAAGAAAACTACGGACCTCGGTCACGCCGAAGGTTGCTTCCAATTAACCACGGCTTCAATCTTTGAAGGATCCACGGAAATTCCCGAACTCGACACAACATGCCCCAAGAAAGAAATCTGCTCAAGCCAAAACTCGCACTTACTGAACTTGGCGTACAATTGCTTCTCCCGAAGAACGGACAAGACAATCCTCAAATGATTCTCATGCTCTTCCCGAGACTTAGAGTAAACAAGGATATCATCTATGAACACTACCACAAAGCTATCAAGATAAGGCTTGAAGACACGGTTCATCATATCCATAAACACGGCGGAGCATTAGTCAACCCGAAAGGCATCACAACAAACTCATAATGACCATATCTAGTCCGGAAAGCCGTCTTAGCAATATCATCCGGTCTAATCTTCAATCGATGGTATCCGCTTCTCAAATCAAGCTTTGAGTAGATAACGGAACCTTGGAGTTGGTCCAACAAATCATCTATATGCGGAAGGGGATATTTATTCTTAATGGTGGCTTGGTTCAACAAACGATAGTCAATACACAATCGTAAGGTACCATCCTTCTTCCTAACAAACAAGACCGGTGCTCCCCACTGAGACACACTCGGACGAATAAAACCTCGGTCTAACAATTCTTGCAATTGGACCTTCAACTCTTTTAACTCGGCCTGAGCCATTCTATAGGGTGCTTTAGAGATAGGTGCGGTACCGACACTAAGTCAATACAAAACTCTATCTCACGATCCGGAGGCATAGAGTACTCGCTAGAAAACACATCACTAAATTCATTGACAACCGGAACATGAGCTAACTCAGAGACTTCTTATTGGAATCTACCACATAAGCCAAGTAACCCGTACACCCCTTAGATAGCATCTTCCTAGCCTTTAAAGCAGAGATAACATGTAAACCGAACATAGATCTATCCGCATCAAATACAAAAGTAGGCATATCGTGCATAGCAAATGAGACTCGCTTTCTACGACAGTCTACCATAGCATGACACTGACTCAACCAATCCATCCCTAGGATCACATCAAAATCACGGATTGGTAACTCGACCAAATCCACCGGCAATACATGCCCACATATAGTCACATCACAACCAGGATATATCAAAGAAGATGTGCGGCACTCTCCCATAGGAGTAGAAACCTCCAACACATAAGGCATAGATTCAGCAAAGTATGCAATGAGAATGCAAAATGCGATGCCACAAATGAATGGGAAGACCCGGGATCTATAAGAATGCGGGCCTTAACTCCCGAGACAGAACTATACCTCTAATGACAAAGATTGGGATCGACCTCTCCTTGACCCAAGGCAAACACTCGACCTTGCACCCTATCTTTGGGTTTCCCATCTACACTTCTCTTCACACCACTAACTTGTCCCCCAAATCCGGTACCCGTCGCTTGCTTATTCTGCCACCTAGGACAATTCTTCCGGAAATGGCCTGTCGCCCCACACTCTAAACATTTTCCTTGCTTGCTCCAACACTTGTCCTCCGAATGCCCTAGCTTCTTGCAATAACCACACACCGTCCCAAACCGACTGAGTCGCACGATTTGCCGGAGTCGCCACATTTCCTCCTCGATTTGCTCCCTGAGTAAATGTCCCTCGCGCACCCTATTCCGTCCCGAACCTTGACCTTGGAATCTATTTCGTTTCCGCCTTCATTCTTACCACGATGCTCCTCTATGTCATTCTCAATCCGATACGCCATATTCATCTCTTTGCTTGGAAGTTGGCGAAGTTATGCGTCAATAAGCTGCTTTCGGAACTCAACCCTTAAACCCTTCACAAACCGGTAGACTCGCCTCTCCTCATCCGGCACCAAATGAGGACAATATCGGGCCAATTCTCGTGAACCTTGCCGAATACACGCGCTATCGTCATGGTCCCTTGCTCCAGCTTTCAAAAACTCGCCTTCCTTCTTGTCTCTAGTAACCATAGGCACGAAGTGTCCCGGAACTTGCGTGTGAAGTTCTCCCAAGTCTCGTGGTGTCAAATCCCGGTCCCAACCATCCTTCACTACCGCCACCGGTGCTCGGCGGGTCCTTCCAACTTGAAAACGGCACATCTCACCTTCTCCGCATCCGAACTCTCCATAGCCGCGAAAATCTTATTCATAGCCTCAAGCCACCTCTCGGCCTTCACCGGATCCGGATCTTCGTTGAAGCTAGGAGGAGACATCTTCACGAACTTCTCCAAACCATGTTGCCCTTGCCGCCTTGATTCTCGATTCGGTTCCGATTCCGAGTTGCCATATGCTGAAGAAACCCTGAACATATCCATCATCTCGGCATTCGGATTACCAACACCACCCAAACCCAAATTCTCGATCACCATCATTTCCCGCCATAACAACAAACTCCTGCATTAAACACTCGACGTCGGCTATCACACACTCTCACTCGCCTAGACTCTACCCGAGAATTCTAACCGAGCTCGATATTAACCGTGAGGACCCCGACCCGAACCTACACGTGTCCCGAGTTGGAGCGTCCTCAAACTAACCCAAATACACAAAAACTTTTAAAACTTTGCTTTGACTTTCAAACATAAACATTAATAACATAACATTTCAAAAGAACTCCACTCAACTCCACATCGGAGGAGGAGATAACTAACTTTGAAAACAGTCAACTGTTTAGTTACAAAAGATTAAGGTTATGACGTAGAGTTTAAAGTTTATAATTACAAACTCCAAGAAAGAAATTACCAAAATACAATTTTATACGTCACCCTAAACATACCCCGACAACACCCAAAAGATTTCTCCAAACTCCTCTCCGTCCTTACTTGGCCGGTCCGCCTGTCTCGGGATCTAAAACAAGAAAGGGAGAGGGGTGAGAATAAATCTCAAGCTATTATGGATGCAACAATATGCCAAATAGATGCAACACATAACACGTTGGAAAATCAGAACACCTTACATTACCTTTGGTTTACCTTTTTCCCGTCTCGAACAATAGTCGTACAACATTGGGTATAATAATACTCCAATCTTAAGTGAGCCGCTTAAGCAATACTCACATCTTATAAGACCCATTTTTCAGTGGAACCAAATAAGATAGTAGCAACTCTGTAAGGCTTTTGGCTCAATACAGATGCTATAACCCCAACCTCGTGGCCACAGGAGGGGACGGGCCACAGTATAACATAATCCGATCACATTAGATCACACTTCCATAATTGATCGTATTACGTTATACCCCAATATCACCGATTAACAAATTATCAAGCACATAGTAGTTACTTGAAATAAACTCCACAAAAAGGGATAAACAATAGCTACATGGTAATATATACTCATGCCCCAACAATATCAAAGTGCAACAATTATGAATACACTAAACAATATCAACAACAATATATATAACATCAAGTAAGGAAATGAGGGATCATTAACCTACCCTACAAATTCCATATACAAGGATACAAGGCCTTAATGAAGGTTCAAGTTCAATTACTAAGTGGGAGTCACCATTTTTAAGTGGCCAAAAAACTTGCTAAACGATCCTAGTTTAAATTAAGAAAACTGGTTCGTGGTCTTGGGCGACCGCTTACACTTCGGGGCGACCGCCCAAGTGGACTTCAAGGGAAATTGTTGTTTCGCCGGCATGGGCGACCGCCTCATCACTTGGGCGACCGCCCAAGTAGACTTCAAAGAAAGTGAGACTTCCCGCCATGATGGGCGGCCGCCCAAGCCCCCTACGGGCGACCGCCCAAGCCTCCTCCAGCCCATTTTCCAGCTTTTTACCCCTTTTTAACCTAGTTCTTCTCTCCCTCTACCATGGCTTGATCAAGAACACCAAAGGATACCTTCATCTTACCAAGTCCCATTCAAAACATGTAAACCCAAACCCAAGTAACCCTAGAAGGATTATCACTACAAATCCCCCCCATTTCAACCCTTTAGATTCTCTTCCTTAAACCCTAACTTCAACAAAGTTCATTTTCTAATCAATCAACTCCCATTTAGGTTTCCAAACAAGGAATCAACATCACAAGGCCAAGAAAAATAATCAAAGAACTTATGAACACATAGAAGAAGGGAATCATAACAACTCACTTGGATTTTATAAGGAAAGATTGATCTTTCTAACTTGATGGCTTCCTCTAGGTGATCCAACTTCAAGGATGTTCTTAGACTTGGATTTGATGGAGGATTTGCTTGGCTTCAAAACTTGGTGCTTGGAGCTTCCATGGGAGTTCTCTAAGGTTTTCTCTAGGATGAATTAGTGTGAATGAAGGAGAAGGGGGGAAGGGAGTAAGAGGAGGGGAATGGAGGTGACACTTGTCAAGCCTAGGAGAAGGAAGACTAATATTGGCCCCCCATGCAAATCTCTAAGGATTGAGGCTTTCACCCAACCTAATTTAACTTTCCCCTAATTAATTATTCTACCCATTTTAACCTCCTCATATATTTATCAATTTTCTATTTTATCATTCTTCATTATTCTTATTTAATATCTATAAATTTCTCAAAAGATCCTAAATCCACTTCTCACCCAATTTATCTTAATTTAAAGAATTTAAAGACATAATTGAACACATAAAGCTAACATAAATATTAAAAGCATATAATTTAATATTTAAAATGAGTGCCTAGGGTTGGGGTCGTCACAGAGTGCCCCGAGAAAGATAACGGATCCCGTGTCTTTCATCAAAATCCTTCCCGGCAGTCAAACGTAAGTTCGATCTCCCCGAGAAAGATAACGAAATCTCGTATCTTTCATCAAAATCTTCTCCGGCAGTAAAACGTAAGGCCGAGTGCCCCGAGAAAGATAACGGATCCCGTGTCTTTCATCAAAATCCTTCCCGGCAGTCAAACGTAAGTCCGATCTCCCCGAGAAAGATAACGAAATCTCGTATCTTTCATCAAAATCATCCCCGGCAGTAAAACGTAAGACCGAGTGCCCCGAGAAAGATAACGAGATCCCGGCAGTCAAACGTAAGACCGATTTCCTCGAGAAAGATAACGAGATCCCGTATCTTTCATCAAAATCTTCCCCCGGCAGTCAAACGTAAGACCGATCTCCCTGAGAAAGATAACGAGATCTTGTATCTTTCATCAAAATCATTCCCCGGCAGTAAAACGTAAGACCGAGTGCCCCGAGAAAGATAACGGATCCCGTATCTTTCATCAAAATCCTTCTCCGGCAGTAAAACGTAAGACCGATCTCCCCGAGAAAGATAACGAGATCCCGTATCTTTCATCAAAATCCTCCGGCAGTAAAACGTAAGACCGAGTGCCCCGAGAAAGATAACGAGATCCCGTATCTTTCATCAAAATCCTTCCCGGCAGTCAAACGTAAGACCGATTTCCTCGAGAAAGATAACGAAATCCCGTATCTTTCATCAAAATCTTCCCCGGCAGTCAAACGTAAGACCGAGTGCCCCGAGAAAGATAACGAGATCTCGTATCTTTCATCAAAATTTTCCCCGGCAGTCAAACGTAAGACCGATCCTCCGGAGAAAGATAACGAGATCTCGTATCTTTCATCAAAATCAAACGGCAGTAAAACGTAAGATCGAGTGCCCCGAGAAAGATAACGAGATCTCGTATCTTTCATCAAAATCATTCCCGACAGTAAAATGTAAGACCGAGTGCCCCGAGAAAGATAACGAAATCTTTCATCAAAATCCTTTCCGGCAGTCAAACGTAAGACCGACCTCCCCGAGAAAGATAACGGATCCCGTATCTTTCATCAAAATCATTCCCGGCAGTAAAACGTAAGACCGAGTGCCCCGAGAAAGATAACGAGATCTCGTATCTTTCATCAAAATCATTCCCCGGCAGTCAAACGTAAGACCGATCTCCCCGAGAAAGATAACGGATCCCGTATCTTTCATCAAAACCATCCCCGGCAGTAAAACGTAAGTCCGATCTCTCCGAGAAAGTTAACGGAATCCCGTTTCTTTCATCAAAATCATTCGACGGCAGTCAAACGTAAGACCGATTTCCCCGAGAAAGATAACGAGATCCCGTATCTTTCATCAAAATTTTCCCTAGCCAAACGTAAGACCGATTTCCCGCACAAATACGTCTCGATTTTCCTCAAAGAGAGGCTAACGAAATCCCCAGCAAAGTTAACGGAATCCCAAAAGCCAGCGAAATCTCGAGTAGAACTCGAACTACGAAAGGGCTTGATTCCCACTAGGGATACGTAGGTAGCCTATCATTAGGTCCAGCCCCTCGACCAAAACGGTCACCCTCTCCTTCGACAGCAGACGAAGTCCACCGAAAGGCCATTTCAAATTAAGGTCCGAGGCACCTAAAAAGCCATCATCATCAAGGTTCGAGGCACCTAAAACGCCATCATCAAGGTCCGAGGCACCTAAAAAGCCATCTTCAAGGTTCGAGGCACCTAAAACGCCATCATCAAGGTCCGAGGCACCTAAAAAGCCATCTTCAAGGTTCGAGGCACCTAAAACGCCATCTCCAAGGTTCGAGGCACCTAAAACGCCATCTCCAAGGTTTGAGGCACCTAAGACGCTATCACTAGGAAAGCGATCAATCGCAATCATCCCCAGCAGAGACCGAAAATGGTCATTCCTATCCCCAGAGCGGATACCCATCGTCGACCGAAAATGGTCATCTCTTATCCCTCAGAAGTTTCTTTCCAAGAACCGATCGCGTAACTCGCTCATCGTGTTCGAGGCACCTAAAACGCCATCATCTCCGTGGTCAAAGACCCGAACTACGATCGGCTTGATTCCCATTCGGGATACGTAGGTAGCCTATCGCTAGGTTCAGCCACCCGATCACTCGATCATCCCGCCAAATATGGAGCCTTACTCTTATCGACGACCCCGCTTCCTTCGAAAGCGCCGTCGCCGAGGGGCTACTGTAAGTGCTCCAATTTGAGCTTATTAGAATTTTCGTTAGAAAATTAACGAAAGTTATAACATTTCAACAATTCCTAACAATCCTAACATTTTTAACAAAGTGAGGGTAAAATGGGCATTGTTATTTAAGGTTAAACCTCAAAAAGAATCTCAAAAAGTAAAACAAAAGGAATAAAACCACAAATAGAAATGGTCGGGAACAATAAACTGTCGTTAATTTGAAATTTCAAAAAGAAATATTCCTCTTGTCCAAAGCCGGAGCCGCATTTAATGAACAAAGGCACGCCGAAGGATCCCATCCGCGCGGATAGGTTTGCATCTTTCAGAGGGCTATAAATTGAGCCCTCCAGTCACAAAAATAAGAAGACACAACACCAATTGCACCGAACCTCTGGCGAAATATAGAGAGAAAACAGTGAGAATTCTTCAAGAATTATCACCCTTTTCTCTCCAATCTTTCCCAACTCACACTCATCCACTCACTCTCATATTCAAGCCTTAAACACTCATACACTCAAGCCAAAAACTCAAGAATACAAGGAAGATTGGTAAACCCTCCTTCTCCTTACCCTAAACTCCAACCATGCATGCATTTGCAAACTACAAAATGTAGTTCTTTCATCTTCTTGCTTTAGATCTAAGAAGATCACCATGGAAGACCATCTCCATGGATGATCTTCTACAAAGATCAAAATTATTTTCAAGTTCTCTTACTTTCTTTCAAAGAAAACTCATTTTCAAAACCCTAAAAACCATTTTCAAGCATCAAATCTCATTTTCAAAGGGTAAAATCCCCCTCCCCAAGCAAATGAAATGCTTAGTCCTAATGTACCCCAAGGATGGTTTGGTATAGTTGATTCACCACTAAAATGTCTAGTGATCACTAACCAAAACCTAGGGAAATGGGGACAAGCATGGATGCAAAACCCCCCTTAAAATCATATTTTCTCTCTTGGGAAGTTGCTGTCCAGTAGCAATTTTCCCATACCTCAGTCCATTATCTTAATTTTTGGGCACAGATAAATGTGGAATTTGGTGTTGACTACAAAACACTTTTTGTAGCCAACATCCAGATCTTTCCATAAATATTTTTACTTTATTTTTTGGGTGAGTAAAACTCCTCTTTTAAAATTTTCTTTCAGAGGCTAGTTCATCAGCTTCTGGGAATCCAGATCTCATATCTGAGGTTTCCAGAAGGTTTTGACCCCTCAAATCTTCTCCAAAATGGAAAATTCCTTCTCAAAAATATTATTTAAGGTGTCTAGAACAACTTTCATTATCTGAGTTTATCCAGATTATGAAGTTTTAAGAACCTTGAATCCATTTCAAAATCAAAGGTCCACTGCCTTTTTCATTCTGGCAGAAATGGCTCTCAACTTCAAAAGGTCTTTTGAGTACCAAATCTCAATCCAAAAATCTTTCAAAAATTCATGGGATCAGTTTAAAGTCCTAAAAAGATATCACAATTTTTACTTTTCTGAGTTTCAAAATATTTTGGCCAAAACACACACACACACACACACACAAATGATTTTCAGCTTGGAAGACTCGTTTTACGAGGCATTCCGGGTGCACACTAACGTCCTTCCCGGCGTGTAACATGACCTCCGAACCTAAATCTCTGATCTCGGGCTTTTTTCAAAGTTTTGGCCCTCAAAATTAAAATGGCGTGGCGACTCCGTTTCGTTGATTTTTTCAAATAAAAATGGGAAAATTTTCGGACACACATCATCACAGTGGCGACTCCGCTGGGGACTAAGCTTTTTTTTAAAAAAAAAAATGGTATTTGGTATATTGGTGGAAACCATTAAACTTCCCGTTATCGCCTCCTAACACGAGTCGGGGATAAATTGTGGTCTAACAATCCCACGTACCGGTATCACCGTTTTCCAAAAAAAAAAAACTTTTGAGGGTCAAGCTTCCGTCCCGGCTTCGAAAATCATTTTTGTGTGTGTGTTGATTTTTGCACAGTTTTCATGTTGTTTTGGCCGCCTCGGAGAAAGTCAAAATTTTGACTGTCGGAATAATGTCCCTAACTGTCGGAATTTTCCTGCTCATGTGCTCATTAAATTTCAAAAAAAAAAATTCAAAAAAAAAAAGGATTTTCAAAAAAAAAGAGAAAATTTCCAAAAAAAAAAATCATGCATCATATTTTTAAGACACATAAAAAAATCTCTATTTTACTCAGAAAAAGAATATAGACTGCTTGCACACTACGCGCACGTGACCGTACACTGCACACTACGTCCCTAACCCGGGGAAATCCAGATTATGAAGTTTTAAGACCCTTGAATCCATTTCAAAATCAAAGGTCCACTGCCTTTTTCATTCTGGCAGAAATGGCTCTCAACTTCAAAAGGTCTTTTGAGTACCAAATCTCAATCCAAAAATCTTTCAAAAATTCATGGGATCAGTTTAAAGTCCTAAAAAGATATCCCAATTTTTACTTTTCTGAGTTTCAAAATATTTTGGCCAAAACACACACACACACACACACACACACACACAAATGATTTTCAGCTTGGAAGACTCGTTTTACGAGGCATTCCGGGTGCACACTAACGTCCTTCCCGGCGTGTAACATGACCTCCGAACCTAAATCTCTGATCTCGGGCTTTTTTCAAAGTTTTGGCCCTCAAAATTAAAATGGCGTGGCGACTCCGTTTCGTTGATTTTTTCAAATAAAAATGGGAAAATTTTCGGACACACATCATCACAAGATGTCAAATCAATTTAAAGTTATGTTCCCTATCTAATCTTTCACTCTCCTATTTTCACTCAACCTCCTCCGTTTCTCTCTATCCGTTACCCTCTCTTCTCTTTTAAACCCTCGTTCCAACGCCTTCTTCTCTCCCAAAATCCTAGGTCAAAATACGTTCCAAAATTTTCCACAAATCTCCATGGATTCTCCATCCAAAACCAATACCGAACCATCTCACACGGACCAAATGGACATTTCACCAAGCCTTGCTCCATCTGTGGCATCTCGTGTGGCCATGGAAACCTCACCAATGATAACTCCAAGCTCTTCTCTACCTACAATGGCGATTGTTCCAACCACTGTCCCCATTGCCTTGTTTGAACATGGAATCCCTAAGGTAACTCTCATTCCAGCCGAGCCAAAGAGAAAGAGGAAAGCCCCAACTTCCAAGCTGTCTCCTCAAGTTGCAAAAAGGAGGTCTTCCAACCGCATTAGGTCAATCAGGTCCAAGGAAACTTCAAATACCACCTCTGATCCGGTTGAAGTCTCAGAAAGTTCTCTAGATGTGTCCTCACCCCATGTGAGTGATGAGAACTTTGATGCAAACAAGGAGAAGGAGCCTTCTGTGGACTCATTTGATGATTGGGTAGATGGTGATGAGGAGGAGACCCTCTCTGATTTTCAGAAAAAGAAGGCCAAGGGCAAAGCAACTGTGAGTGCTACCAAAGGTGCTAGTAAGAAGAAGATATCATCTGAGGTAACACTTGCCCCCTCCTCTATTCATAAACATTCCTCTAGTGATAATTCTGGTGATGAGGTTATTCGAACTGAAGAGGATAAGGCTTTTCCAAAACCTTTTCTTACTCTGGAATATTATAAGAAAGAAAATATGGAATTTTGGTTAAATAATCTGAGTAAGAGATTGTTAAAAGAAAATCACATTGATGAGGGTCAGTTGGAAAAGGAAGGAATGGTTCAGTTTTTGAAGGACAGGAATTTTCTTAATGCTAATAATCATGCTTCTGTGTTTGTTGAGAGTGTTATACGCAATTTCTTTGCTAACTTGCATGCTCATTTGGATGATAAAGGGTCTGAAAAAAATGGGAAGGTGTTTGTTAGGGGAAAAGTCTATTCCTTTACTCCAGCACTAATTAACAGAGTTTTAGGCCTCCAAAATGTAGATGATGAGAGCATTAGGGTTAATAGAGATGAAATGGTAAAATTGCTCACTCACAACAAACTGCAGTCCTGGCCTGTGAAAGAGAAACTTCATGCTTCTAGGCTTACCTCTCTATATTATGTACTTCACAAATTATGCATCTTCAATTGGCTCCCTACAACTAATGAACCTATTGTGACATTGGAGCATGCGAATGTGTTGTATAGATTGGGTAAGAATTTAAGGATTAACTTTGGAAGATTAGTGTTCAAATACTTAGCTTCATGGGGTAGAAAAAAGGAAGTGAACATTAGCTTTTTACCCTATCCTTCTCTAATCTTCAAAGTTTTGGTATTTCAATCCTTGCCCATTGAAGCCTCTGATGTTTTCACCACTGAACCTGAGTATTATACCATTGATCAACAACTGAAAAAGGGCAAAAGGTATACAAAAGATACCCCTCGGAACAAATCTGATGAAACAGCCCCTGTTCTTCCTAGTGCTATCTCACGTGATATCTCAAGTGCTTCCCCAGGTGTTGCCCCTAATAATTTTGCAGAAACTGATGCTGCAAGTATTCTGACCAACATGATGAATCTTTTGGGCAACTCTGGTCCATCAATTCCAAAGGCAACAGTGATTAACTTCTTGCACAAACAATCAAGTGCAATGGGAGAACTTGCTGAGGGATGGGCTAAGCTTAAGCAAAGTTACGTATGCTTTTATTGATGAAATTTCTTCCCAAACAGGGGGAGGATCTGCTGCTGCTGCAACTACTGGAGCTGGTGCTACTACAGGTGCTACCACCAGTAGATTGATGTTGCCACTATCTTGTGGGTGGCTGTTTTTGTGGTGGTCCTAAAATAATTTCTTTTATTTTGGTGATGTGATGTGATTCCCTAAACAATTTTCTTTTATGTTTGTTTATATTTGGTTTGCTAAACACTTTAGTTGGTTTGTTTATAACTTAAACTGCTAGGTTGTTTTTGCTAGTTTTGGATGATATTTTGCTACAATGGTTATGGTCTTTAATGGTAACTTAGTTTATTTCGAAAACTTGTTAAAGTTTGAAATAAATTAGTTTTAAATGATTAATCATTGTTTGTGATTAGCTCCTTGATTAAGGGGGAGTTAATTTTTGTGGAGATATTATACTGTGTTCTATGCTCTGTACATGTGTATATAGACTAACTCTGCAGGACAGCAGCACATTGAGTTTGGAAAGAAATATCCAACTAAGGGGGAGATTGTTAGTGTAAACTGCAGATGATATCGTAGATGATTTCCCAAAAGTCCAGGTGATATCGCAGATGATTTCCTGTACTGAAAATTATATAGTTGTATATTTCTTGTTTATTATTTAATGGACTAATGTGCTAATATAATCTGTATAGTCTATGGTTTATGTTTATATTTCAGAGTGCAATAGCATCAAAGAAGGAGCTAGACACGTGTGGAAATTGGAAGAAAAGAATTTATACATTTTATGTATAAATTCGTAACTTGGGCAATAACAAACAAAACGTGTGAAGACTTGGTCAAGAGTTGTTGCTGAGTTATAGAAGAAGTACAAGGTTGATAGAGCATGGGAGTACAAGGCGTGGAAGCATGACTTGGAGATAAATCAACTTGGTTGCTAAAATTGAGGAAGTGGGAGCTAAAAATGTGGAACAACTTCACCCACTCTCCCTACACTTTCTCAACGTGCAAGACCAGCCCCAAGGCTGTTAATTGAGTAGCCTTCAAGTATTTGAAGACTATAAATAAGCTAAGAAGGTTTCATTTGAAGACATGCCAATTACATCATCACATTCACACCTTCGAAAGCTTAGAGATAGAGTTCTTTGTTTGGTTCTTTTTAATCCTTTCTCCCTTGTAATTTCGCACTTGATTACATTGGTATCAAGTTGTGTGAAGGCTAGGATAGGATACCGTTCTTTATCTCTTGTTCCATAGAGCTCAAAATAGATATAGCTATAGGGAACTTTCGGCTTTGTAAATTCATTTATAGTGATTATAAAGTCTTGCCTAAGAGGCACTCTCAAGTTATATTTATATAACTTGAGAAAAATAATTTTGGTGTTTTTATTCCGCTGCAAACTCTTTTACAAAATTGTTTTATTTTCGAAGTGTGTGTGTGCTATCCCAAGTGCTATCGTTGGTGCTGTTATCACCTTGGATATCACTTGTGATTCTAGCCGTGACAATTTTAGACCCGTTTGGATCGTGATAGTATTTACTTTTCAAAGTCCGAGTCGCAACCCGATTCGTTGATTGCACGTCATTTAATACGCTTTTTCCCGTAAAAATAGTTAACAATGTAATGCCCGGTTCAAAATCGGAGTTCGACCTTCGAACTCTCTTTCAAAATGCGTGAAATGACGTTTGGCATCCAAACGCTCATCTTCAAACTAAAAGCCGACTTTTGACATTCAAAATCATTTAATACGCTTTTTCCGTAAAATCGTTAACAATGACAATCCCGGTTCAAAACCGGAGTTCGACCTTCGAACTCTCTTTCAAAACTCAAAACCGACGTTTGCCACGCAAACCCTCATTTCCGTCTCAAAACCGACGTTTGTCATTCAAACGCTCGTATTTTCAAACAAAGTCACCTAATCAACGTTTGACATTCAAACCAAGATTAAGCTTGTCATTCAAGCCCCCATTTCAAAATGCAAACACACACACACATGCACACGTTTTCGAGAAAGGTAGAAAGACTCGTCATACGAGGCATTTCGGGTGATCTCGTAATACTCTTCCCGAAACGTAACATGACCTCCGAACCTAACAATCTTTGGTACTCAAAATAGCTTTTTACTCGTTTTTGCTACCAATAAAAATGACCCCCCCCCCCGTTTTCAAAGCCTTTTCCTAAGTTTTTGCTACCAATAAAAACGACACCATTTTCACAAAAGCCATTTTTCAACGTTTGGGCTCAAAATACAAAAATCGCGTGGCGACTCCTCTTCCTTCCCGAAAAGCGAGGTCTCAGACACCAACCCTCCGCAAAAGACAACCGCGTTTCGCCGCGCGCGAAATCCCTGCAATTTCAGAAGTCGTCGGTTTCTCCCCTAATGAACTAGCGTAAAGTCGCATGGCTCGCGAAAACCATTGGTGATCAAAGGAAGGATTGACAACTGTGAATCTGAGAGACTCCTCATAGTCGGGGGCCTCCCTAGACATTCTGTACCACTCTACCTACCAGAAGATAAATCTGAATAATAGCATCTGGAGCCATACTCTGGAAGACTAGAAGGCTTCACCAACCACAAAGTCAGTGTCATGGGGACAACTGATTTATTACTAGAAGTGGGGGAACATCCCTTCCGAGCAGAGGTCACAGTAACATTCGTGGTCATGGATCTGGCAAGTGACTACCACGTCATCCTAGGCATTCCAAGTCAAGGCAAACTTGGGTTGGTCGTCTCCCTCCCTCACCAATGAGTTAAGTTACCCACTCGTGCTGGAATTGGATGTGTGAGGGCGACACTCAAGGACTTCTTGGAACATGTGATGAGGAGCAGAAAAACATTCAGAAAAGTGGAGGTGGACACACCAGAGGAAACTCTGAAAATCTCTAAGTTTGCAAAGACTACCAAAGACCAAGACTAGGCTAAATCTGATTTTTGAAGCAGAGGATGAGGACCACATGATTCTAGATATCCACAAAAAATGATACAGTTCTATCCGTTCCGAATATAGCCTATCATCTCGTCATCATCCAGAACTCGGGGGGGCAACCTTAACTTGAGACAAGGAGAGTTGCCAGACGTAGACGAACTAGTAGAGATGGAAAACCTAGACATAAATGGTGAGGAAGCTAGAAGGCTTAGAGAAATAATCATTGAAACTTTGAAATTTTTAGACGGTCCAGAAATGGAACCCGTAGACGAATTGGAGAAAATCATACTCAATCCCGACTATCCAGAGCAGAAAATAAAAATTGGGGCCAGCTCTTCCTAGAAGAAAGGGAGGAAATCATCACCCTTCTAAAAAATAATCTAGATGTTTTTGCCTGAAAGGTCGAAGATATGAGAGGGATAAAGGAAAAGGTAGTTGTCCACAAGTTTGAAGCTGACCCGTCTGCTAAACCTATCAAACAGGCAAGGAGAATTTTTGCAAACGATAAGGAAGATGCAATCAAGGAAGAGGTGCAGAAATTACAAAGTGCTGAAATTATCAAGGAAGCAATTTACCCTATCTGGTTGGCCAATGTTGTGATGGTCAAGAAACATAACGAGAAGTGGTGAATGTGTGTAGACTTCACAGATCTCAACAAAGCCTACCTGAAAGACAATTACCCTCTCCCCAAAATTGACAAGCTGGTAGACTCCATTTTTAGACATAAAACTCTCAGCTTACTAAATGCTTACTCAGGTTATCACCAGATAAAAATGTCTGAGAAAGACATTGAGAAAACAGCCTTCCAGGCAGCTGGAGGTATTTATTGTTACACTATGATGCCCTTCGGGATTAAAAAAGCAGGCGCAACCTACCAACACATGGTCAACAAAGTTTTTGGGGCACAGATAGGCCGTAACATGGAAGCCTACATAGATGACATGGTCATCAAGACTAGGAGTGACAGTCACACCCCTGACTTAGAGGAAACTTTCGACAACCTACGTGCTAAGATCATGAAATTTAATACAAGTAAATGTGTGTTCGGGGTGACAGCCGAAAAGTTCCTAGGATTTATGGTATCATAAAAAGGAATCGAGGCAAATTCGGAGAAAATTAAAGCCTTGATTGACATGAAAGAACCTACCAGCATCAAAGAGGTTCAAAGGCTGAACAGAAGAATAGCTGCCCTTGGGAAATTCATTGTGAAGTCCGCGGAAAAACTGTTGCCTTTCTTCAAAGTATTGAAGGGGACCAATATCTTCTCATGTACATCTTAATGCTCAAAATCATTCAAACAGCTGAAGGAGTACTTGGGATCCACTTCTTTGTTGAGCAGCCCAGTTACTGATGAGATGATGTATGTCTTCCTAGCAGCCACGAACCACGTTATAGCTGCGGTACTAGTCTGGAATGAAGGAAACACTCAAAAACCTATGTCTCCAAGGCATTATCAAATGTGGAGAGCAGATACTTCAATGCAGAGAAGATAGCCTATGCTTAGTTATAGCGGCAAGAAATCTACGAGCATACTTTTCTACCCATCCCATAACTGTGTATACTGAAATTACCCGATCTCTGGCGGACGCCTGATGCGTCGCGGCTTGGTTTCCTCTTTTGAGAGGTGAAAAGGTGTTTTAAAGTTTGGACGGATGAATTCTTTTAAAAAGAGAGTCGCCACGCCATTTTGTTGTGAGCCCAAAACATTGACAAAAGGCTTTTGGTATGAGATTTTGAGTTCGGAGGTCACGTTATGCCTCGGGAAAAGATTTTTGTTCTCAGCCAAAATGCCTCATATTCCATGAGACTTTCTGAACCTGTTTTTGAAAGTTGTTTGTGTGTGTGTAAAATCAATTGGCCTCGTAGTTTAAAAGAAAAGGAAAACTATGTAGTTTAGAGGAAACTGTCTGTTTTGATAAAAAGGGGGGGGGAGTTTAAAAGTAAATCTGAATCTGAGAAAACTGGAAACTGAATAATTGTCACAGATTGCAAACTAATCCGTACGGATCAATGCCTCATTACGAGGAGGTCTGTACGGATTGGTGTACGTAGTAAACTGTTTTTTGTATCTCATTTTTATTCTTGATGTTACATCGATTAGACTTGAGTATGAAAGGTGGCAGCTTCTGGATTGCCCAAAGAAGTGGCCATAAAACAAAAAGTGGGGAAATGTCCAATCGTAGGGTGGTACAACAATGGTGGTTTCAAGCTTTTCTTGAGAGACAACAATGGACATTGTTTTCACCAAGTAAAGAAATGAGAAAATCTTTTGAGGGTTTACACTTGAAATTTGTCACCTTTTAAGAAGAAAATGAAAGAAATGGAGTTATATCAACATTTGTATCCATAATCCATAAAACCACATATTTGACATTAGTGATGAGTTCATCATTGGTGATTAGGTTTACTTGTATCAAGGTAACTTACAAAAAGGAAAAATAGATGAAAATGTGATCTTAGAAAGTGAAAAGAAACATAATTTGAAAGTGAACAAAGGAAAGACAATGCATGTAATATGAACAAACCACTATCACCATTAGACCTACATTTTTAGCACATTGTGCATGGAAAATCTTGTATGATCATTTAGATGGGTTGGGTCTACAATGTACAAGATAAGTAAAGATTACATTAAAAATGATATATATTAACAACAATGATTTATAATATATTAAAAGACTTGGAAATGAAAAGTTAAAGCATTATTTAAATTTTGAAATAAGATCTTATCAATATTGGTTATTTTCTATCTCCCTAGGGCCCAATTTTTGTGGGAAACGTATGGAATTTGTTTAGAGTGTTTAAGAAGGAGAGAATTCTCTCACTTGATTAGAATGTCCCTAATGCTCACTATTCTTAGATTTCTTGTATTGATTTTTCCTTGTTGTGTTATTTTATTGTTATGGTAAAGCATGTGATTTACTTAAAGTGATTAAGAAGGAGAGAATTTTGCTCTCACTTAGGCAGAATGTCCCCTAATGCTCACTCTTCTCAATATTTCTTGTATTGTGCAGTTTTTGTGCTGCTTTTGTTGTGTTTTTCTGCTTTCTTTTTTTCTAATGAAGCAGCAATAGACATGTATTTATAGCCTCTGAAAAATGTCAAAGAGGTCCGTACGGCAGACTCTCCTTCTTGCAAGGAGGTCGGACCAAAGTGCAATGTTAGAACTTTTTGACTTTTTTGTCATTATTGCGAGCTACTTTTGGTTTTTTCAATATATAAAAGGCCCTTCCTTGCTTTGTTTGGTCAATTTGGCCCTTGGAAAGTCACGGGACTTTGTGATTATGGATAAGTGACCCTCGGTGTCCTTCCCGCCTGCTCGGATGGAGAGTAGTCCGGATTGGGGTACTTACAGAAGCCCCTCGACGATTTCACTTATGAAGGAAGTGGGGCCGTCAATAAAAATAAGAATCCCGATCTAGATCGCTCATCAGGAGGTAGAGATAATCGACCGAGTCGGTCGGAGAGCTGGACCCTTTGATAGGATTCCTACGTATTCCGGGTGGGAATCAAGCCTAATCTAATTTGAGTATAAGGACAATTTGGAGGGGCCTCGACCTATGGGGAATGATTTGGAGGTATTCGTCCTGAGTGAGACTATTTGGAGGGGTCTCGACCTGAATTGAGAATGATTTGTTTTGTGTCAAAAATCTAACGAGATTAAATGGCCTCTGGGCATTCTTGATTTCTTGGTCGGAAATACTTTGCCACTCAATCGGCGAGAGATTCGGACTTACGGTGACTGTCGGGTATAAGCATTTTGAGCTTATGATTACGACCGAAGAAAGGTTTGGGCTTACGATAACGGCCGAGGATAGGTTTGGGCTTACGATTACGGTCGAGGATAGGTATTCGGGCTTACGTTGACGGCCGAGAAAAGGTATTCGGGCTTACGATGACGGCCAAAGAAGGGTATTTGGGCTTACGATGACGACCGAGAAAAGGTATTCGGGCTTACGATGACGGCCGAAGAAAGGTTCGGGCTTACGATGACGGACGAGAAAAGGTAGTTGGGCTTACGATGATGACCAAAGAAAGGTATTCGGGCTTACGATGACGGTCGAAGAAAGGTTCAAACTTATGATGATGACCGAAGAAAGGTATTCGGGCTTACGATTACGGCCAAATAAAGGTATTCGGACTTACGATGATGGCCGAAGAAAGGTATTCGGGCTTACGATGACGGCTGAGGAAAGGTTGGGGACAAAAGTGCATGAATTTTCAAGGGATGGTTTTTGGACAGCCAAGGGCAAAGATTAAAGGGGCAAGAAGGTCAATTACCTGAAGCTTGTAAGAAGGTCCATGTGGTTGTACCATGATTTTGCAAGATGGTTCGCACAGATCTGAAAGGAAGTCTGGTGTTTTTAAACTGATTCAGGTTTGGGGTATGTATTATTGAAATTGAATGTATATGGATTATGGGTATGTATTTTTTATTGAAAAATATGGAGTTTAGCTTTGATTTGTGAAAATAAAGTGTCTCCTTTGAAATGGTGTATTGCATGCTTGAATGGCTTGTACCCTAGGGTGTTTTGATGGTGTATTTTTATATGCAGTGTGAAGCATGAGTATATGGAACTTTGTTTTGTGAGTGTCGGGCCTTTTTTGCGATAAATTTTTTCATGTTGGAACGGTTCTTTTGAAATAAAACGTGTCGTGTTGGAACGGGCTTTTGAAATAAAATGTGTCATGTGAGAACGGGCTTTTGAAATAAAATGTGCCATGTGGGAATGGGCTTTTGAAATAAAATTTGTCGTGTGGGAACGAGTTTTTGAAATAAAACGTGTCGTATGGGAACGGGCTTTTGAAATAAATCGTTTCGTGTAGGAACAAGCTTTTGAAATAAAATGTGCAGTGTGGGAATGGGCTTTTTAAAAATGTGCCATGTTGTAACGGGCTTTTGAAAAATGTGACATGTGATAACGGGCTTTTGAAATAAAACGTGCCATGTGGGAACAGGCATTTGAAATAAAACGTGAATGATATGTGTCATTCTTCGTTTATTATTGCTAAGTCTTGCATCAGAGTTTATTGACATACCTTTGTTGTGTTTACCTGCAGGATGAGGCGCCTTTGTTGGGAAAGGTCAAGAAGATGAAGATGCGGGGGTCTATTGAGACCGTGGTAGATGTTTGGAGGAGCATGTCGAACAACTCCTGGGAGGGGAGACCTAGTCCTCGGAGACTAGTTATTGACTCGGGGTTGAACGTGTTTGTGGAGAATTTAGCTGGAGTAGCCTTGACTAAAAAGAACAAGGGCATTTTTTATAGCTTTGTCTGAGTTTTGGTGGGATACCATGTATTCATTTCATCTTGGTTGGGAGAGGTGACGGTGACTCCCACAGATTATGCGACCATCACCGGTCTTTCCTTTAAGGGGGAGTCGGTGAAGTGGAGGGATCGTATGTCTGACGAGCGTTTGATCGAGCTGCTGGGATTTGAGCCTATGCCTCGTAAGGGTTTGAACATGTTGCATTATGATGTCGAGGCGAAGATCTCGGTCAACATTGGGAGGTATCAGCGGGATCCCGGGAGGGTGACCGCGGAGCAACTGGCTTGTTCATTTTTGTGGTTTGCTCTTTCTTTGACTCTGTTTTTGAACCATGCTACTACGGTTCTTTTTCCTCTTCTTGAGTCCTTTATGGATTTGGAGAGGGTTTGCGACATCGCCTGGGGAGAGGCAGGCTTGGCTGAGCTTTACTTTGCCATGGACAAGTTTAGCAGGGGCGCAGCCAACTCCTTGGGATGTTTTGAGTTTGCTTTGGAGGTATGATTTTATTGCTTTATAGCTTTATGTCGTTATCATTCCTTTCCTGAGTCGCTATCTATTTTTCCATGGCAGGTGTGCTGCTATGAGGTTTTTCAGTGCCACGAGTGGGCCCATCACGATGAGGTTCTGCTAGGGTACCCTTCCATGCTTTGCTGGATGCGGCCTTGAGAAAGAGGAGTGTACACAAGTAAGGGTCGATCCCACAGGGACTCGCGTGATTAACAAGTAAATTCAAAAGGTGCAAACAGTAACAAAATGTTTATGATTTAGATATATTAAACTAAAAACAGAAATTGAAGACTAATTAAACAGGAACGAATACTAGCAAGGAGATTACCAAACTAAGAGAGATTTCACAGGTTGGATTTCACAGTATCATCATTCTATGCTATTTTTAGGGATAAAGATATCAATCTCACTCTAGGGTTCGTTCACTTCTTGTCAAGATTGGGACGGTTAGGCTGCCGAATTACACTCTTTTTATTCTCTTTTAATTATACTTTGCAACTCAAGTCCATATAATTTTTCCAAGAATTTATTAAGATCTTAAGAACAATTGAACCTAAACCAATTTGATTTCTATCACGGCGTCAAATCAATTTATTAATCAAAGCAATGGTCTATGTATTAATCCCCAAATCAATGGCGGAAATAATACCCTAGATGTTAAAAAAAGGCCAAAAATGGTTAATCCAAGAATTCCAACCTTAGAAACTTTAATTAAAATGCTTTGAAAAATTAGAATGAGATCAATTTATTGAAGAACAATTATAGCATAGAAATCCGATACCGTTTACATCCAACCCATGAAATAGGAAAATTAGCTACTCATAATAATAAAATTACAAAATTAAAATTAAAAAAAACATAAACCTGGAATCGTAATAAAAAATGGCAAACAATGGAACTGTTCTTGTGTTTTTCCTGGAACAGTAGCCGTGTTATCCCCCCCAGAAAACCAAGTTATGAAATATATAAATACTAGGTTACACTTCTGTGAATCAGCCGTGTAAAATCAGCCCAATCAGGCCCAAAATCGTGACCAAATCCGGCCCAATTCGCCCACAATCCGGACGCAATCCGCCACTTGGGCGGTCGCCCAAACAGCCTCGGCGAGCGCCCATTTATACAGTGCTTCTGGCCTTGAAATTTCATCTTTGTGAGTCCGCCCTAGAGACCCCAGCGACCACCCAAACCTGCCTCGGCCATGCCTTGCCTTGGCTGCATATTATCCTCGGCCAGCTGCTTCATTGTCTAGGCCAGCCCCTTATTTTTTCTCGGCCATGCTTTTCCTGGCCCATGCTGTGGCCGGCCAACCTTCAGCAACTGCCGTGGCCTCATTAGTTCAGTCCTTGATTCGGTTCGTAACAATTGCATAGTCGCACTTTGGTCACTCTAATTTTCCCTTTTGCACTTTCGTCCTTGAACTATCCATATTTTCATTTTGGCCCCTGAGCTTTATGTAACCAATTTTTCTACTATTTTCAGCATTGTTGCACATCGACCCCTGTACTTATAAAACACTAAAATATACATTAAATTCCCAAGGTTTCGAGCATCAAATAATCTAGGAACGTATCTTTTGGATGGGTAAAACCACATTTGTGAGCACCCCAACCCGGAACCTAACACATGTTTCGAGCTAGAGAGGCCCAAACTAAGAAAGACCACCCGGAAATTTAAAACTTTTTTCTTAACTTGAAAAGAACCAAACTTGAACAATACTCTTCAAGTAATAACTTGAATCATCTCCACTTTGAGGAAACAACATGAACCAACTTTTCAAACTTACTTGAAAGGATAGACAACACTTTAAATTACAAAAGATCCCAAATAAAATCTTTACAAAAGTTTTATATAAACAACTCCAACAAAGGAGTAATACCAAAATACAATCACATATCCCATCTATGACATAAACGTACACAATAACCCAAAAGACGTGTATAAACTCCTACCCGTCCTCACTGGCCGTTTCCTCCTGTCTCAGGATCTAAAAACATTAAAGGGAGAAGGGTGAGAATAAATCTCAGCAAGCTATTATGAATGCAGCAATATGCCAAGTAAGACGCAACACATAACAAGGTGCATATAACACGTTGGGAAAGCCGTAAACACCTTACATTACCTTGGTTTACCTTTTTCCGTCTGAACAATAAGTCGTACAATATGGAAGTAAAACTCCTCTCTTTTAATGAATGCATATTCCCCAAAGCCAATCTTACAACTGAGATACTTATTGCCATAACTCATCTCCTGTGAACTGCTTAGGCATATTCACATAAAACCAACCATACCACCGAGATAGTTATTGTCATAACTCATCTCCTGTGAACTGCTTAGGCATATTCACCAGAATCAACCCTCCAAACAATCGATATAGTTATTGTCATAACTCATCTCCTGTGAACTGCTTAGGCATATTCACCAGAATCAACCCTCCAAACAACCGAGATATAACCAATATCAAGCACATAGCAGATACTTGAAATATAAATTCACACTGGGGTAACCATATAACAACATGATAAATAAATCCAGACTTGGGATAATAATGAAACAACATGGTATTAATACACATGTTCAAACTAGTACAATAGTGTAACATATATTTCCTACACTATTCGACCAACCATTATGAATGTGAAAGCAAGTAAGACCACCTTGTATCATAAAAAAGTCCTACAATTCATTACACAACATTCCATAACCTTTATAACGGTTCAAGATCAAAGTTCCAAGTTTGAACAACTTTGGTTAAGTTACGAATCACGCTTGTCAACCATTTTCTGAACAAGATTTAAACTACTTCCACAATTCCAATTTGACCAAGGAATATACTGTTGTATAGCTAAAATGTTCTACTTCAATTGTAGTTAAAGAAGATTCAATTATATCATAGGTAGAATAGGTTTAATTGGATTAGAAAATACTTTAGAAGTGACAGGGTATGGCACGACTCGTGCCCTATGGCACGACTCGTGCCATTGCAGCCTCATTTCAATCAGCAAGGGTGACATCATTTGCACGACTCGTTTTCACGAATGGGCCATGGGCACGACTCGTGCCAAGGGGCACGACTCGTGCCATGGCCAAAATCAGACATCAGTAACAGAACTCAGCAACAATCCCAAAAACCAAATAACCAAAACCCATTTTACTCTGTTTTGAAAACATAAAAAGGTTACTAACTTCATCAAAACTCATATCCAACCATTCCAATCAAAATAAGATAGACCTAAACCACTTACTACTTAGTTATTTTACACATTAGGCTACCACATTTCATGTTTAACCTTCTTATTTCGACTTAAATCATACCCTTTTACTCTTTATCAACTTCCATGAATAACAACACTATATTTAGGTCATTAACCAATTTCCCAACTCCAAGAAAGTGTTCTAAAATATCAAACAACAATTATAACAACACAATATCAAAAGCAAACATTTCATGAGCTAGTTTTGAAGGGAAGTCATAATAACTCACCTTAATAATACGAAATGAAATAATTATTTTTCCGGCTTGATGCGCTCCCCTCGTCACCACGAACAAGAAAATGCAGTCGAATTTAAAATCGGAAAAGAAATGAAGCCTCTAGAATTTTTGGAAGAAGGAGTTTAGGTTTTGCTTTTCCATGGAGATTTTGGGGAGGTTAAAGAAGAAGATGATGGAATGGAAGGTATGGCTCTCATTGACTAATTTAAAGGGACAATAATTCAACTTTTTCACTTAAGTCCCCCAAAGTCTAAGGTAGTGCAACTAACACCTCAACTTCTCTTCTTTACACAAAACACCTCAACTACTTATAAAAATTTTACTTTAAAATTTCAAATATTATAAATTCACTACACACTTTATTTTTATTCCAATTAGACCCTTTATCATTAAAGTTAATTCATTTTCATCCTCCTTCACATATGTCATCAAAGTATAAAAATGATACCAAAAATCAACAAGTAGTATAAAATACATAATTGAGATACTAAAATCCCAACCCCACGTGCTCAACACGTGCTAAAATGGTGCCTAGGATCAGGGTCGTGACACTCACTCCCCCTTAAAGAAAATTCGCCCCGAATTTTAAACTTGCTTACTCGAATGATCAAATAAAGAAAGTTACTTCTCACGCATTTCAAATTTCAACCCAAGTAGCTTCCCTGATGACCTTATTCTTCTACACATTTTTCATAACCCGAATACTCTAGGATTTCAATTCCATGAATTGTGATTCTAATAACTCTCAACGGTTCTCTCACATAGGTCAAATCCGCTTAAATATCATTGGTTGAAGAACTCATACAAACGAAGGATCATAAAGATGCTTTCTCTCTTACCATACTCCATATGGTACCAATTCAATGTCAGACTGAAAACTGCTGCTATACGCAATTTCAACTAAGGTTAATATAAACTTCTCAAAATGAAAGAAAATCCAACACACAACACACAACCTAATCTCAAGAACATGGATAGTCCTCTCTGTCTGCCCATTTATCTGAGGACGAAACGCATCACTAAGACTCAACTTGGAACTCAAACTTTGCACACCGCTTCCCAAAAGCGCAATGAATCCTAGATCCCGATCTGATAAAATGTTGATTGGTACTCCACGAAATCAACAAATCTCTCGCATGCATAATTGTTTTAATTTCTCCATCAATACTTCGTTGATATAAATAGAAAGTGATCCGACTTGATCAATCTATCTACTATTAATCAAACGCATCCCTATTCCGCGATGTCGAATGTAGTCCCGTTACAAAATCCATCGCAATGCTTTCCCATTCTACTCTTCTAGCCCATCTTCAATTCTTGATACATCTTCGAACTTTCCGGATGAATTGCAACTCTAGATTTATGGTCTTTCTCTAAAACTGGTCTTTTAATCTCTTGCGAAGACGGTACACAATTTCTGCAATTGAAGGTTAAAGTTCCATCTTTATTCAATACAAAATCCTCGGTCTTCCATCTTGAAACTGTCCGATAATCCTCTTAAATTCTGAATCAGTTTGTTGAATTTTTCTTAAGGTCTCCATATAATATAGGCATAACTTGAATATTTGCAATAACATCTCATCTTGCGACTCACATGATATAAATGTTGACACATAAGCCTTTCGGATAATCGCATTTGCAACCCCAATAACTTTCCCGGATGATATGAAATAACTCCATCAAAGGCTTTTAATAGTTCCAACCATCACTTTGGCCTGTTGATCACTTCCTTCTAAGTAACTGAATACTTCAAACTCTTAGGATCGGTAACAAATCTCAAATTAAGCTTCAAATAGATAAGGTCTCCACTTAGGTAACGCACATAATTGCAGCCACTTCCGAGTCGAGAATATGATAATTCTGCTTTGCCACAGTTAACCTCCTCGAAACATCCTCTATCACTTGCCCATTTACATACTAACACAACCCAGCTTTCCTTTGACTCGCAACTGAAAATCGCAAAGTTCTCGCATCCATCAGGTAGGGTAAGGATCAGATCTATAGTCAATCTATTCTTCATCTCTACCAATATGATTTACCCTTTTTGCATCTTACACCATTGATACATCTTTCCGAGTTAACTAAATCAACTATATTACAATTCTCAAGAATCCTTTGATAATCCTTCAGTAGCAACCTTTCAACCCCCAAAACCACGGACTTCTACTGCTGACGACGGTTGCTTCCACTTGACCACGGCCTCAATCCTCGTAAGATCCACGAAAAGAAATCCGAGCTTAAAATTATAGAACCCAAAAAAAATTGAAATCTTCTCAAGCCAACTCACACTTGCTAAACTTCGCAAACAATGGCCTCTCACAAAGGACACTTAACACAATTCGCAAATGATTTTCATGATCTTCTCGGAACATTAATTAAACAAGGATGTCATCCATAATAATTTCCACAAAGCCATAAAGATAAGGATTAAAATTCTGCTAATCAAAACCATAAACAAAATTGATACCATTCTATAAGGTGTTGTTGATATAGGCATTGAACCTGACATTAAATCAATCCATAATTCTACTTCCTAGCCTGGAGACATCTAATACTTCACGTGAAGCACATCTACAATTTACCTACAACCAACACATGGAATACTCCGATGAAAGCACATTTACCATTTATTCATCACCAACACATAAAACGTTTAGAAGGACTTCTTACTCAAGTCTAACACATATCAATTAACCTTCACACTTTTTAACCAAAAATTTCAACCTTTAATGCATATATAAAATGAATACCACATAAAGGCTTATCCACATCAAATACAAATATATGCAAATCAGGCATATAAAAGGAGACTCTCTTCTTACGATAGTCTACCAATGCACAACAACTACTTAACCAATCCAGGCCAAGTATACATCAAAATCACAAATTGGTAATCAAACCAAATCAACTGGCAATACATGCCCAGCTATAACCACATCACACTCGTGGTAAACCAAAGAAGACTCAAGGTACTCTCTCATAAGAGCAGAAACCTCTAACTCATGAGACTAATCTTAAGCAATATATGTCACATAGAAGCAAAATGCAATGCCAAATATAAATGATATAAATCGGGATCTATAAAAATATGACCCCTAACTCCTGAGACATGTAGTATACCTCTAGTGACCTCTGAGGGATCTATCTCTCCAAGACCGAAGCACAGACTTGACCTTAGACCTTCTCTTTAGTTTTCCCTTCATTATCTCTCTTAGTACTACCTCTTTGTTGTCCAACTTGTTGACCGCTACTTGAAACTTGTCCCTGATGCAACCTTGGACAGTTCCTCCGAAAGTTTCCCATTTCTCCACACTTAATACACCTGCCATGCTTACTCCAACACTGATCTTCGGTATGTCCAATCCTCTTGAAAAATTTACAAATCTTTCCATGCACACTCCCTGAAGTTGAAGCCCTTGGTTTATTCTGGTGATTCTGGATCCTTGTCCTTGATACCTTGGCTTGCTTCTAACCCCACTTTCCGATCTTTCACGATTTTCCTCAATGTCAATCTCGATCTTATATGCTCTATCTACTGCTACCTGATAATTGGTGAAGTTATCAATCAATAATTCCTTCCTAAACTCAACCCTCAAACGTTTTACAAACCTATGAACTCTTCTCGCTTCATGTGATACCAAATGAGGGCAACACCGAGCCAATTCCTCAAACCGGGTTGAATACTGATCCACCATCATGATCCCCTGCTCAAGCCTCAAGAATTTGACCTCCTTCTTGTCCCTTGTAACCATTGAAATGAAATAACCCTTGAACTGCTGGGTGAAATTATCCCAAGTCTAGGGCATATGATCCCGCTCCCAACTTCCCTTCAAAATTTGCCACCAATGATAAGCTGGACCTTCAAGTTTGAAAATGGCATATCTAACCTTCTCATTGTTGGGACTTTCCATAACCTCAAAGATTTTGTTCATTTCTTCTAGCCATCTTTCTGCCTTTAACGGATCCAGTTCTCCATTAAAGCTCGGTGGATCCATCATCACAAACCTTTCCAATCTATCACTTTGACATCCCTCAGGTTGATTCGGAGTTGATCCCCGAGTTGCCATACTCTGTACAAACATCCTGAACAAATTGATCATTTCTTCGTTCTGAATTCCACTTATCCCCACATTACCCTCATTTTCTGGAGCCCTTCGTTGATCATCACTATTCCATGCCATTGCACAAATCCCCTGCATCAAACACTCGGCGTCAGCTATCGCACACTCCCCCTTAGTCTAGACATCTACCATTGACTTCTAAACTAAGCTCTGATACCAACTGTGAGCACCCCAAACTGGAACCTAACACGTGTTCCAAGCTAGAGAGGCCCAAACTAAGAAAGACCACCCGGAAATTTAAAAACTTTTTTCTTAACTGGAAAAGAACCAAACTTGAACAATACTCTTCAAGTAATAACTTGAATCATCTCCACTTGGAGGAAACAACATGAACCAATTTTTCAAACTTACTTGAAAGGATAGACAACACTTTAAATTACAAAAGATCCCAAAAAAATATTTACAAAAGTTTTATATAAACAACTCCAACAAAGGAGTAATACCAAAATACAACCACATATCCCATCTATGACATAAACGTACCCAACAACCCAAAAGACGTGTAAAAACTCCTCCCCGTCCTCACTGGTTGTTTCCTCCTGTCTCAGGATCTAAAAACATTAAAGAGAGAAGTGTGAGAATAAATCTCAGCAAGCTATTATGAATGCAGCAATATGCCAAGTAAGATGCAACACATAACAAGGTGCATATAACACATTGGGAAAGCCGTAAACACCTTACATTACCTTGGTTTACCTTTTCCCGTCTGAACAATAAGTCGTACAATATGGGAGTAAAACTCCTCTCTTTTAATGAATGCATATTCCCCAAAGCCAATCTTACAACTGAGATAGTTATTGCCATAACTCATCTCCAGTGAACTGCTTAGGCATATTCACATAAAACCAACCATACCACCAAGATAGTTATTGTCATAACTCATCTCCTGTGAACTGCTTAGGCATATTCACCAGAATCAACCCTCCAAACAACCGAGATAGTTATTGTCATAACTCATCTCCTGTGAACTGCTTAGGCATATTCACATAAAACCAACCATACCACCGAGATAGTTATTGTCATAACTCATCTCATGTGAACTGCTTAGGCATATTCACCAGAATCAACCCTCCAAACAACCGAGATAGTTATTGTCATAACTCATCTCCTGTGAACTGCTTAGGCATATTCACCAGAATCAACCCTCCAAACAACTGAGATATAACCAATATCAAGCACAAAACAGATACTTGAAATATAAATTCACACTGGGGTAACCATATAACAACATGATAAATAAATCCACACTTGGGATAATAATGAAACAACATGGTATTAATACACATGTTCAAACTAGTACAATAGTGTAACATATATTTCCTACACTATTCGACCAACCATTATGAATGTGAAAGCAAGTAAGACCACCTTGTATCATAAACAAGTCCTACAATTCATTACACAACATTCCATAACCTTTATAACGGTTCAAGATCAAATTTCCAAGTTTGAACAACTTTGGTTAAGTTACGAATCACGCTTGTCAACCATTTTCCGAACAATATTTAAACTACTTCCACAATTCCAATTTGACCAAGGAATATACCGTTGTATAGCTAAAATGTTCTACTTCAATTGTAGTTAAAGAAGATTCAATGATATCATAGGTAGAATAGGTTTAATTGGATTAGAAAATACTTCAGAAGTGACAGGGTATGGCACGACTCGTGCCCTATGGCACGACTCGTGCCATTGCAGCCTCATTTCAATCAGCAAGGGTGACAGCATTTGCACGACTCGTTTTCACGAATGGGCCATGGGCACGACTCGTGCCACGGCCAAAATCAGACATCGCAATGTAACTCAAAGAACAATCCCAAAAACCAAATAACCAAAACCCATTTTACTCTGTTTTGAAAACATAAAAAGCTTACTAACTTCATCAAAACTCATATCCAACCATTCCAATCAAAATAAGATAGACCTAAACCACTTACTACTTAGTTATTTTACACATTAGGCTACCACATTTCATGTTTAACCTTCTTATTTCGACTTAAATCATACCCTTTTACTCTTTATCAACTTCCATGAATAACAACACTATATTTAGGTCATTAACCAATTTCCCAACTCCAAGAAAGTGTTCTAAAATATCAAACAACAATTATAACAACACAATATCAAAAGCAAACATTTCATGAGCTAGTTTTGAAGGGAAGTCATAATAACTCACCTTAATAATACGAAATGAAATAATTATTTTTCCGGCTTGATGCGCTCCCCTCGTCACCACGAACAAGAATATGCAGTCGGATTTAAAATCGGAAAAGAAATGAAGCCTCTAGAATTTTTGGAAGAAGGAGTTTAGGTTTTGCTTTTCCATGGAGATTTTGGGGAGGTTAAAGAAGAAGATGATGGAATGGAAGGTATGGCTCTCATTGACTAATTTAAAGGGACAATAATTCAACTTTTTCACTTAAGTTCCCCAAAGTCTAAGGTAGTGCAACTAACACCTCAACTTCTCTTCTTTACACAAAACACCTCAACTACTTATAAACATTTTACTTTAAAATTTCAAATATTATAATTCACTACACACTTTATTTTTATTCCAATTAGACCCTTTATCATATAAAGTTAATTCATTTTCATCCTCACTTCACATGTGTCATCAAAGTATAAAAATGACACCAAAAATCAACAAGTAGTATAAAATACATAATTGAGATACTAAAATCCCAACCCCACGTGCTCAACACGTGCTAAATGGTGCCTAGGATCAAGGTCGTGACAACATCCATCAAATAACCCCAAACTCATCTTTTGCTCGTCCTCGAGTAAAACAAAACTAAACAAAAACAAAACTGCCCTAAAAGGAAAAACAATCAACAGAAAATATTTTTTATATGTTCTCAATACATACAAGGTTGCCGGCCAAACAAGCTCAAATTCTCACTTAAATATGCTAAACAAGTGCCAATAAGAATATGCAATTACAATTACATTAATGCATCTAACTTACAATTTTCCACCTCGACCTGAATGATGAATGAAATATGAGAGATCATGATCACTCAGATAAGATTGTTTATGGGTTCACTAAAACATGCCCTACATCACAGATAACAATACAATTTACAAGGATACTCATATGCACGATTACGCACTTGAACACGAATTATGGCTTTAAGTTAAGTCCACAACAATTGTGGGGATAGGTTCACGGGTACAAAAGAAGGAATTGACATACAAACACAAGAATGTGAAACTAAAAGTCTTCAATTGCATGTTTCTTCTTTCGGAATTTCAGCTTTTCGCTCACCTTTGTTTCCCCAATGCTTCAACCCCCAAACTAGACTTTGTCATACTTTATACACGTGGGGTTGAAAGCATTCCCTCACTCAAAATAGGTCACTAATGAATTATACTTCACAAAATTAGGGGGCAAGCTATTTTTTTTATTTTTTTTAACTTGAACTTGAACTTTTTTTTTGTTCTTGCCCCCTTTTATACAATACACATCATATTTCCAACTTTTGACCTTCCTCACTCATTCCCTTAATTTCCCTATGTAACCCCCAAACTTATCTTTTCTAATTTCACATTATTGCAAAGGTAGGATAAACTTATTGAGGTGTCAAGGGTTAGGTAATAGGCATCAAATGAAGGCGAATGGTGGTCTAGATGTTCCATTCTTTCTAAAAAGACTCAAAATGGGATCAAGTGACAATTTATATATAAACAGTGATGAGAAAGTCGAAGGCTCACAAGAGGGTTGTCAAAGAAATAAAAGCCATAAATATCAAGTAATCTATTGATTTGTTATTGACAAGCGTGCAACCATGTTCTAAAAACCCTGAGAATGTCAAAGTGAACCCATAAAGGACACCTAAATTAATGACCATGATCAAAAAATATGATGGGAGTGAATGGTGGTGCAATTGTGTTTTACATGTATTAATACAATCCTACAACGATATTACACGCACCTTTGAGGATTTCAGGGATTGTTTGGGGGGCAAAAGTGGAAACTATCTCTCTTCCCATCATCGGGGGCATGATCATGGACGTGAAGTTAGCGTTCTTGCTTCGAGTTTCTTTAGAGGAAGCACAAGGTATGATACTCAACTCTGGGCATATCAATATCTTTGAGCTTCCTGGCAGGTTCATGAGTGATGGTGAGATTGACAATTTATGGGATGTATTTTATCTATGCGTGATAGCCACTCTTTTTATGGTTAGCTCACTTGGGATATGTCACAATGCTCTGCTAGAAGTGGTAGGCCATTGTCGAGCGGGTGAGGACATCGTTCCTTTGATCTTGGGAGAAACCTTCCATGGTATAGACCGACTGGCGATCGGGGATAGATTTATGCTTGGGGGAAGTCCTACTTTTCTCACTTTATGGTTGAGAGACAGGCTTCAGGCTATACCTGTGGCCCCAATATCCTTTAGCTCGTGGACATTTGCTCAGCGACCTTTGGTTTTGGAGATAGGTCATTCTGGATGGGAAAGCTGGATGGCCAGACTATGTACGCATCACATTCGTTGGTGGGTTCCTCATCTGAGGATAGAAACTAGGAGGGTCCTTCAGGAAAGTTCCTATGTTGTCAGGGTTTCGGGGCTGTCCCAATCCTCTTTCTACATTCCGTCTCTTGTTTCCAGGAAGTTTGGGATGAGGCAAGAACCTTTCTTTGAAATTTGGAAAGACATTGCTACTATGGAGGCAACTCCTTTCTCTATGGCGGACCCATCCACTTTCCTTCTTTTTATGAGGATATGGAAGTATTATGTTTTTCCCCCTTGGGTACTTCTTAGACACCAAGAGAGTGTTGTTCTGACCACTGAGTACTTGGACTGGTACGAGCGATATCTTGGACAGGCCCAAATGATTATGGGAAGCAGGTGTGAGGCCATTCTGGGGCAGGGTTGCCGTTCTGGTTACAACCTTATGAGTGCAGAAGCTTGGGCTAACCTTCAAGATATCACAGGAGATGCTTTGTTTGACTATTAGACCAGAGTTGGAAGATTGGTGGAGAGATGTCCTACTTTACAGACTCGTAGGGAGGAGATCCGAGCCGAGGCACGAACAAATGAAGTTTTGAGAGCGACTGGGTTGCTTGACACAACAGGAAGGACTCCTGATCTTGGAAGGAGGGAGACAGAGATAGTTCATGTGGAATGAAAGAAGACTCTTCGGGGACGAGGGAAAAAAGGAAAGAATGACGAATGGATAAGCGCAAGTGGCATGGAATGACCTTCTAAAATTCTGAGTATCCATCCATTGTCATTGCAGGAACATTAATTATTAGATGTTTTATGATGTTTTAGCATGTTGTGAGTCGAGAGTAGACCGTACTTGAACTCATCAAGAAGTGTTTTAACTGTAATGATTTGTGATTTACTTTAGAGTTTTTATCGAGACACAAAATCTTTGACTGCATCTTGTTTCGAACTCTGTTGGCATCAAATTTGGAATTTTATATATTTTTTCTCAAAATGAAGATCTGGAAATCACCTCATCCGTCGCTAGCCATTTTCTTCGACAACAATATCAAATTCTTTCCCTCTTCCGCTCCCGCCTCACCTCCTCCGTCTCTTTCCCCCACCTTCCTCTTCCTCGATTTCATTCCTTACAGATCCGGCCTCTTCAGTTCGTCGGCTAACAAAGCAGGTCATCCTTTTCGTTCTCCGGTGACCTTTCTCATTCTGATTTGCCCAGATCTGGCCGAAATGCTTTAGATTTGGTCTTTTCACGCCACCTCTCCTACTCTCTCCTTAGTACAGATCTGACGACTTCACTATCTGTGGTCACCTTTGATTTCAGCTGGAGTAGTTTTGATTTCATTTTGGTCTTGTATTTTAGTAATAAGAGTTGTAATATATAGATTATCAGATTAATTTCTGGCTATTATTGGATTTTCTTGATTATTTGGTTGAAAAAATTATCTTATAAGACAATTGGTCTTATAACTAAGATATAAGAGTTGTAATGTGTAAATTATGAGATTAACTCGTTGTTATTATTGAAATTTTATTATTTTTTTTGTTGAAAAAAAATTGTTTTATAAGTCAGTTATAAGAAATGAAGAAGTTATAAAAGGCAAGTTAGTCTTATAATTCAGCTATAAGAGTTGTAATGTGTAAATTATAAGATTAATTTGTTGTTATTATTGAAAATTTTGATTTTTTTAAAAAAAATTGTATTACAAGTCAATATAACAGATAAATTAGTCTTATAAGTCACTTATAAAAGATGAATTAGTCTTTATAAAAGCTAATTTGCTGTTTGATCAAATATGAGAGTCAACATTAATAAAATATTAAAAATTGTATTTTATTTTTGTGAAAAAAGTGACTCTTATACTTTAATTATAAGAGTTTGACTGGTCTTATATGTTAATTATAAGAGCTGACTAGGATTTTGAATAGAAGGGCAGTTCAGACTTTTGCAGCGAGGTGTGTCTTTGATATTTTGGATTTGGTGTTTCATGCATTGGGTTTAAATCTCGCCTGAGCGGCCCTAGAGAAAGTGGCCCAAAAATTAACAATAATATGAATAAATATGCCGGCAATATTTGGGTTGAAGAGGAAGTAGAAGGGGGAGTTGTGTGACCGGAAGAAGGAGAGATGGTGGTTACGGAAGAAATTACTTTATTTTGTTTTCATATGTAATTTTTTAATAATAAAAATCATGAACTATAAAACCATAACAATAAATATGATTCCTTCTTTCAATTCCTTCAAAAAAGATAATTTTCAATCTTTAAATTTAATGATTGGTGTTAATTTGATTGATATACAAAAGGTGACAAATTTTAAATAGAAATTTATTATTATTTTTATATATAACTAATGATTCCTTTACTTTATTGTGATTCAAACTTTTATTTATTAGTCTTTAAAAAATAAATTTAACTTTATAGCCTTTTATATTTATAAATTTAAATTAAATCCCTAAATGACTAATAACTTCAAATTAGTTAATTTTTGGTCACGTGTACGACACATGTTTGATTAACGAGATTTCTAACGATATTAACCAAAAAGCCCTGAATTGGCAAAAAAATTGCATATCGAGCCTTGTCTTAGGAAAAGAAAAAAAATATGGTGTTCATTGTAAAACACCCTATGTACTTTAGATCATATTTTATAATTAACCTTTTTATTTTCATTCTTTTGAACATTTTCTCTCTCTGTCCTAATATTGAACTTTCTTTCCATTCTTTTGGGTTTTCTCCGTTTTTTTCAAGCTTAGTTAGCATATTTGATTATTTTTTTTTGCAATATACTCTAATAAATTATTTGCAATCATTAATTCACTACTTCAAATTATTGCAATATTTTTTGAATTATTTGAATTTATCATTTTGGTCAAAGATTTCTTTATTTTTTTGCAATTATTACTTAAATTCATCCGAGAATGCCACTGCACAATTTTTTGTGAAAGAAATTTAAGAGCCCCAACCAAATAGCTTGCGTTGGGCCTCAAATTTCAGAAGATCAGTCTTGAAGCCAAATAACAGTTATAAACATAACGTAACACCACATTAAGTGATTATTTAGTATAATCTTTACTTGGTAGCGCCCCAATAAGTTGTCTGCTCTTGTGACGAATTGGGTTAACAATTCATGTGTTCTTGTGCTTAATTGGGGATTTAATTTTTTTTAACAACTCGTATCAGAGCTTTGCATCTCGATTCAAATCTAGGGTTTGTTGACATGGATTTCGTAGTGACATTGGAGGATGGTAATAAGGCGCCTATCGAAAAGTTTAGTGGAACGTTTTTTAGTTATGTGGAAGACGAAGATTGAAGACGTGTTGTATAACAAAGATATGTATCTTCCATTAAGCACGAAATCGACAATTAAGGACACAAGATTGAGTTGTTTTGAACAAAAAAGTGTTGGGTGTGAACTTTAAGTTACCATATCTTTATCATCTAATATTCAAATTTGACAAATAGAACTACCATTCCGATGTTCTCACATAGTAGAACAGGAATCCACAATAATTTTTGTCAACCGATAGACGATTCATGTAAGAAAATATGCATTCCTTCACACATACTTATTTTTCCAACACCAATAATTTAAGGGAGGGGAGGAAGAAGATAAAGTGAGAAGATGGGATACACTAAGAAAGGAAAATCAATGGTGGGTGTGAAGTCAAATTTTTAGATTTTTCGATTTAAAATCGGTAAGAATAAGAGGGATTTACCATATAATCCCACAAACTTATCAATTTTACCTCATAAGACAAACAATATTTCATCTAACCATATAATTCATAGCTTAATAAGTACACTCTCCTTCTCATTTTATTAAGTTCACCCTCCCATCATTTTATTAAGTCTACCCTCTTTATCAATTTACTTTTTCTCCAGCCACTATCACCTTAGGTCTCCCCTCCCCATCTTCTCTGGTCAACAACTCCATCGATTTTTTTTTACTCCGGCGACCAAACAACTGAGAACTTAACTAATCAGTAAGTTCCCAGTTGTCAACTAAACTACTAAAAACACCATCAACTCCGATGATCACCAACTCCGGCGCCCTGGCCCCGGTGACCTCTCCGGCGACCAAACAACTGAGAAGTTAACCTATCACTAAGTTCTCAATTGTCTTTACTAAGAGCACAATCAACTCCGATGACCAAACAACTGAGAACTTATCAACAAGTTCTCAGTTGTCAACTAAACTGCTAAGAACAGGATCAACTCGGTGACCACCAACTCCGGCGACCAAACAACTGAGAACTTAACTTATCAGTAAGTTCTCAGTTGTCAACTAAATTACTAAGAACACGATTAACTCCGGCGACCACTAACTCCGGTGACCAAACAATTGAGAACTTAACTTATCGGTAAGTTCTCAGTTGTCTCCACTAAGAACACGACCAACTCCAGCGATCACCAACTGCAAGCGTCAAACAACTAAAAACTTAACTTAGCAGTAAGTTCTCAGTTGTCAACTAAACTAATAAGAACACAATCAACTCCGGCGACCGCCAACTTCGATGACCAAACAACCAAGAACTTATCAGTAAGTTCTTGGATGTCAACTAAACTACTAAGAACACGATCAAATTCGGCGACCAAATAATTGAGAACGTATCATCAAGTTCTCAGTTGTCAACTAAACTAGTAAGAACATGATCAACTCCGGGGACCACTAACTCCGACGATCAAATAACTAAGAACTTATCAGTAAGCTCTCAGTTATCAACTAAACTACTAAGAACACGATCAACTCTGGCAACTACCAACTCCAACGACCAGACAACTGAGAACTTATCAGTAAGTTCTCAGTTGTCAACTAAATTACTAAGAACACGATCAACTTCGGCGACCACCAACTTCGACGACCAACTCTGGTGACTAAACAATTGAGGTAAGTTTTCAATTATCAACTAAACTACTAAGAACAAGATCAATTTCGGCAACCACAAACTCCTGTGACCAAACAACTGAGAACTTCTCAATTGTCAACCGAAAAGATAACCAACTCCAATCGATACCCAATGACAGAGAACTTCTGCTAAAGAGGTGATCAACTCCGACCGAGAATTAACAACCAAATTTCTGAACAATTTAGAGCATCTCAATTGTCATTGAAATAACTTATAACTAAAACAATTTGTTCACTCAAATAACTTAACATGCAAACTAACTGGCTCAAAATATGGGCCACTTACTCTAGGGACCATTATGCCATAAAAATCATTGCATTTGCAAACTAATAAAATCTAAATGACAAAAATTGAATACAAATCAAATACTCTTTCCCCCCAAAATAAATTTTAAAGAAAATTTCCAATTTACTTTTCATAAAAAATTGAAATCTTTTGGACTGTAATAACTATTTTTTTCATGTTTATTTGGAACCTACTAAATATTGTAGATAACTGCACACATAGAAGAAAAGAAAAAAAATCTGAGAATGATGAACACAAAGGTGTCCAATACGCTTCAGACAATAAGAGCAACAATTAAAAATGGTAACATTGAAACTCAACTTCAAATGTCATGAAGAGAAAGATTTAGCTAAAAAATTGCATTACTGTCATTATGAGGTCAATTTCATTTTGAAGCAACACCTTTACTGTGACCAGACTATTGCAACATAGCAGATTCTGAGGCACACATTACACATTGCACTTTTCTCTTGAATCGTTGATTTTCTAATTCCAAGAAACCAAAAGACTGTAAATGTTTCAGATTATTAAGGAGAATAAGTGCGATAAATGGCATTGAAAAGCGAATAAAAATAAATATTTGTAACAACAATATTCACTTCATTTGCTCTAGGTCGAGCTCTTCTCCAATTTTCTGATTTCTACATTTTCAAAATCAATATTCAATCTGTTGTTGTCTTTTGCCATTAGAAACATATTTTAAGGATTTGGAAAGCCAAAGACAAAAGTAGAACTTAGAGAAGGTAGAGCGATGAACAATTGCCAAAAAGTCTCACACTCTTCTTTCGCCAGTTCTGGAGGGCAAAGGGAGTATGCATTAGAGAAAACGAGGATGAAGACGCTGGAGAAGAACATGATGAAGGTGTTGGAAAGTCAGATATGCCAGAAAGAGGGAGAAAGGAGGTGGCTGAAGTTGTAGAGGTTGATCAAAGTTGTGGAGCCCAATGTTGATGAATAAAATGTGGGAGCCGGAGAAAATGGAGACATCCTCAGGGGAGGGGAATGGGTGATGGAGGCTGCAGAGAAAAGAGCTGGCCGGAGTTGGGGAGGGAGACGAACGCCGAAGTTTGAGAGGTCATCAAAGTTGGGGAGGAGAGGGGTCGCCGGATAATAGGTGATTGAAGGGAGTGGAGAGAGAGAGAGAGAGAGAGAGAGAGAGAGAGAGAGAGGAGTGTGTGTGTGTTTTTTGTGTGTGTTTGTGATCCGAGAGGGGAGGGGTGGGTGTTTATTTAGGGTTAAAGGACTATATGGTTAGTTATTTTGTGATCTAAGACTAGGAGATAAATAAAACAAATAGTTGTCTTAAGATGTAAATTAAATTATACTGAGGGATCATGATGTAATTTTTTCTAAGAATAATACTATGAACAAAATAATCACAATAATTTCAAGAGAATTGTTATATAAACCCGTAAAATTGTTGAGTAAACCCGTAAATTAGAATCTTCAAAAATGCCATCGAGTGAAATGACAAAATTATTCCTAAATCTATTACCTCATTCACTAATGTTAAATAAATCCGTAAAATTGTTGAGTAAACCCGTATACCCCCCTCCCTCCCTCATCAATTTTCACAACCTTTCCCTCCCTCCCTCATCAATTTTCACCACCTTCCCCCTCCCTCCCTCATCAATTTTCACATTTTTACTTAATCACTTCTTCTTTATTTTTTTACATCAAAAAAAAATTACCTCCCTTTCCTTCCTCTTCCTCTCACCATCATTTATCTCCCAAAAAAAAAAATGCATACACATTTGTTCCAAGACAAGAGATTCAGCAGGCTCATCATGGATGCTCTACCATCGAATGTTAATGTAAGTTTTCTAACCATTTAAATTTGTTAAAAATGTCATTTCTGTTTCGTAGCTCAAATTCAGCCAGTAGTGACCGAAAATCTGTTCAGGTTCGGCCACGCTCGGCCGAAATTCAGTTATGGTTCGGCCACACCCGGCCGAAAATTTAAAATATTTCGGCTCTGGTTTGCCGAATCTGGGCTGATTTTCGGTCAGTTACGGCCGAATTTTTGAAATATTTCGGCCAGACCCAGCCGAACCATAGAGAAAAATTCGGCCACCACTGGCCGAACCTTTGTTTTTCTACTTACACCTCCCTTATTGTTTTATTGAATTGTTGCAGTACTCCCTGGGTGACAACAACTATGTCTCGATTGATTTTGAAAGCGTTTTGCGAGACTACACCCCAGAATTCACAATGCCCTTATTTTTTCGAGATCGAAAAATAATGTTTGAATGGGTGCGTAAAAAGGGGGAAGAGCATGGGTTTGTCATCGTATTCGGTCGGTCGGATAAAGGGAGCCGTAATTCCGCTCCTCGAATGACGCTTGTTTGTGATCGCTGGGGGAAATACAAGGAAAAACCAATCTCTCTGTCCTCTCAAGGAACTGCCAACCTTGAAATATTGGGATTGGGAGAAAAAGAAAAATAGAGAGAGCGGAACAAAGAAATGCGGTTGTAAGTTTCAGTTGAACGCCAGACAAGTCACGGTTGATGGTGAATGACAATTAAAAGTGGTTTGTGGCTTTCACAATCATCCGATTTGCGAATCCATGTTGGGTCACTCTTATGCCGGTAGATTACTGAAATCAGAGGAGGAGTACGTGATAGAATTGTCACATGCAAATAGCCGGCCGAAGGATATTTTACATGGATTAAAAGAGAAATTTACGGAAAACAAGTCCATAATACGGACTATTTATAATGCGCGAGTGAAGAACAGGGCAAATGAGCATGCGGGTCGTTCTCAAATCCAACAGCTCATGTTTAAATTGACCGATCATGCTTATCACTTCAAATATCGGCAATGCGAGAATACAAATATCATTAAGGAGATATTCTTTGCTCATTCGTAAAGAATTGAATTGATGAAGGCATTTCCATACGTCTTGTTCATGGATTGCACTTACAAGACAAATATGTACAACTTACCTTTGCTTGAGATTGTGGGCGTGACTTCAACCAAAATGACCTTCTTAATTGATGTATACCTAGAGGCTGAGAAAGAAGGAAACTACACGTGGGCATGCGAAGTGCTGAAATCTTTGATGGATCAATCATGTCTTCCTAATGTTATCGTGACCGATAGGAAGCTTGCCTTGATGAATGCAATCCGTGAGACGTTCCCAACGACAACTCATTTGCTCTGTTGATGGTATATCAACAGGAATATTCTAGCTAAATGCAAGAAAATGTTTGATATGCAAGAAAATGTTTGGGAGGCGTTCATTCTTCATTGGAATGTAATGGTCAAAGCTGATACAGAGGCATCGTTTGATGACTATTTACGGCGATTATCAGAAGATTTCAGTCAATATCCCAATGCGGTCAATTATGTCCTGAACCAGTGGATTATGCCTTACAAAGAAAGATTTGTCTTGTGTTGGACAGACCATGTTATGCACTTTGACAACTTGACTACAAACATGTATATCGGGGGAACTTTATGTTTCTGTCATATGTTTTGATGTTTTGTTAATTATATGCTAATAAATTACGTAACCTATGTTAGGGTGGAGAGTCAACATGCCTTATTGAAGAAACAACTTGGATCGAGCCAGGGAGCATTTGAGACATGTTGGAAACAGATTCATAAACTCATCAAATGCTCCCATATTGCAATCATTGCCTCATTTGAGAAAAGCAGGACTGTGGTTCAACACAAATTCAAGTCATCGCTATGGAGTGAGGTTAGAGGCATGGTGTCTATAAATGTATTGGATTTGATTTTCAACTCACTGGATTCTCTATATGATGGTAGCCGAGATCCATTGTTGTGTGGGTGTGCGGTGAGATCGGCATGCGAACTCCCTTGTCCACATGAGCTTGCACAGTTCATGCAATTCAACTCGCCCATCCCACTTGATAAAGTTCATGCATTTTGGCGTAAGCTAGATACCCTACCGATCATGAGTTACGATGATGATATTGAAGAAGAGATTCGAAATCGGTACAATGAGATTCGCAATACTCTTGATTTAAGATTTGAGGCAGCTCCACGAACCGGAAAGAATTTGATTGTTCGGAGATTGACCGAGATTTGTCATCCTGCAACAACAATGGCCAATGAACCTGCAGTTAAAACAAATAATAAGGGTCGTCCTAAAGCAAAGAATGCTAAGTTCCTCAAATCCACGAAGCGGGATCCTAGCGCATTTGAGTACGTGGAGGCCATACCCGACCAAGTGTTATTCAACACCGATGCAAATCAAGGGCCTCCGATGTTATCTGCAAAAGCCAAGTTACAGGTAACCTCAAAACTATTTATATTATTCAGTTAAACTTTATATCATGAAATAATTAGTCATTTCAACTTATTTTTTCTTTTTTTGAATTTATCTTATAGCCCGTTCGTCGAAAAAGTCAACATGCAATCAAATATCTTAATCAACTACCGGTTTTCATGCATGGTTATATTGAGAAAACAGTTGATGTGCGGGGTGATGGGAATTGTGGCTTCCGGTGTATTGCGGAGTTACTTGGCCGTGATTCAAATGAGTGGCGGTGGGTTCGGGAAGTGTTATATCAGGAGGTTTTTGGAAATCAATAGTTGTATGCTGAGTTATTCATGGCCGAGGATAGGGTGGATAAAGTCCTTTCTGCTATCCACTGGTTTGATGGACCATGCGGAGAAGCAAATTGGTTTGACGCTACAGAAATGGGTTACGCTGTTGCAAATGCATTCAACATTGCGTTGGTGACTTTGAGTAACACCTTGTCTTTGAACTTCCTTCCTCTACGAAAATCAATGCCACATAACCCAAAATTGATTTGCATATGCTATGTCAACGACAATCATTACATTCATGCCAAGTTGAAGGAAGGATGTCCATTGCCACCCGTACCATACAAATGGTATGATTGTCGAGCTGAATGTGCAACCAGATGGCTAGATTCTTATCAAGAACGATTAATACAAGTACCCGAAACATCAACTTATGTAATTGATATTAAATAATTTTATTTATGTTAAATATTATGATTTGTGGTGTTACATATCTTTAAATAATTTTCTTTTATTATTACATTCCATTTAAAGTTATATTAAAATTTAACTAAATTTAACTAACTTTAAATTAAATTAACTTTTTTAATTACGGGAAACACAATGTTACATTCCTTCTTAATAAATAGAAAAAAAATGGATTTTTTTTTTTTGAATGGTTCGGCCGGTAGTGGCTGAATTTTGTCAAATATTTCGGCCAGTACTTGCCGAAAAACTACAAAAAATTCGGTCAGTACTGGCCGAACCTTTGTAACTATGGCAAAAAAAATTTAAAAATTTCAGCCAATGCTTAGAACACATAACAATATTTTTTCGTGAACGTTTCCAAAAAAAAAACACTCTTATTATAGGTCTCGGTCAGTACTGGCCGAACAGAAATAGGATTTTCGGTCAGTACTAGCCGAACTTCTTAACTGGTTCGATCAGTACTGGCCGAATTTTTTTCAGTTTTTCGACATGTACTTGCTGTATTCTGCACTCACCAGGGCACGTCCCCGACTCGTCTATGCTGCAACAATCACCCATACACACATATACAAATCCATACACCAACCAATCACCCCCCATACACATAAAACCATTAATCCATATACACACTCACCTCATACATACACCAACCAATTACTCCATATATATACAAACCATAAATCCATAAATCAATTATTTCAAACATCAAATATAAAACCAAAAATAATTGTTCATACAATCATTACCACATTTTCAAACATCAAATACAAAACCAAAAATAATTGTTCAAAAAAAAACCAAAACTACAAATCTATTGTCGTCTTCTACCACCCTGAGAAGTTGATGTCCGTGCTGGGTTTTGAGTTGCTACCAATGCTCTAAAGATGACGTCCATAGCCTCCTCTAAACTCAATGACCGATCTCCATCTGTCCATCTCTCAGTAATAGGCATCATGACGTTCCGGACATTCATAATCATATCCCACGGATTAGGGGAAACAACTTCAGTTGTCCTCCTGACAGCGTGAGACCGCTCAGTAATGGGGTGCACAATAGGGTGTGAATATGCAGAGTACCATTGCAGATAATCATCTGCAGCATCTTGAGGCACTCTACATCCCGGTAACTTGCGTTTATCGACGCAATTCGACTTCCAGTCATAGAATGACTGGGCAAACATGATCCACCCTACTAGAGACTTCTTATCTCCTCTCGCCATCCCAAGATCAAGTGGAGGGTTTGGTATTGTCTGCATGCACTCAAACTGTCGCAAGACCCGATCAGGAAGATGTGGTTCCACCACATTACCGGCAACTATGGCACCTTGATATAGCGCGACTCTAGGAAAAGGAAATTGATTGCGGATACCTTCATACGACATCCAAATCACCTACAATAAAAACATAAAAAATATTAATATAGTTTCATTTAAGAAAACAAAAATGCATGTGAAAATTATTACTAAAAAAATAATACTTACTTCCGTGTCCTGAATAATGTCAATATGTTGCCTCTTTACTTGCACGGAGGCAACTGTCGCTGGTTGAGCCCGAGGTGGTAGCCACTTCAATGTGAGCGGCAAATTGGGTAGATAGAAGTTGTTGAAACCGTTCCTAAACGCAGGAAATCTCTCATAAACCCATGCCTCCAACAAGGTTAAGTGCCCGAAAATCTGATGACAGTTAAACCTAGATCCTTTTCCTAGTTGCCGGTATAGAAAAGCAAACGCTCCGGCTCCCCAAGCATAATTCCAATTGCCCCATCATCTCTAAAAAAATCTAGATAGCTAGCGTTGACACATGTCCCGGTCTTATCAGAAAAGATTGTGCATCCCAATAAATATAAAAGATATGCCTTAGCAGCACAGACAACTTTTCGGGGGTCTGAGGAGTACAACTGAGGGGAGAACTTCGATCTAAGCCATTCTAAATTGAACAATACCCCCTTGGCAGGAATTCCATCTTTTGCAGCTTTTTTGGTCACTCCCAAAACCTCACAAACCTTATTAAGAGGTGGCTGACTAGCATAAGCGGGACTCTCAAATAAGGGTGCACCTACTATCGAAAGCAGTGTAAGACAGGACACATCCTCTAAAGCGATGGTCATCTCCTCAAATGGCATATGGAAACTATTAGTTTACGGATGCCATCGCTCAACAAAAGCGTTAACCAACGTTTTATCTACGTTGTCATACGCTCCACTTCCATTAACTAAGCACAAGAGACCGGAATTAATGATAATATTTTGAACCGGCTCTGACACTTTATTCAACTTCAATTCCCGTTTTTTCAATTTTCCTATATGGTTAATACATTTTAAAATTCTATCATCTTTACCCTCCCAAATGGATTTAGCAATATGGGTTTCATAGGAAATGAGTAATGATTTGTACCTCGGGCCACCGGGATAAGAAGTTACATCCTCACCTCCCTCCTCATCATCCTCATCATCCTCATCTTCCGGCTCATCTTCCGGCTCGTATTCCCGTTCATCTTCCGGGTCAATAATATTTTGAGCCGGAATAAGGTCTATCTGAGGCTCAGGTGAGGCTTCCATAGGCTCATTGTAGACCGACAAGCGAGGATCAACGGTTAAATCCTCAACTGGCTCTTGGTTCTGTGAAGATTACCCTTGAATACGTGCGACAACTTTTGAAGTCCGTTCAAAAGCAGTTGGACGCTTTCTTCTTGAAAAAATTTGCTTAACTGCGAAGAAAACATAAAAAAATCAAACTCATAGCAATTTTATATCATATCATATCAAAATCAAACTCTAACATCTCATTGAGCAAGGTTCGGCCAGGTGTGGCCGAAATTTTGGGAATAGTTCGGTTGGTCATGACCGAATATTTGAGCAGGTTCGGCCGGGGGTGGCCGAAATTTTGAGATTTTTCGGCCGGGTGTGGTCGAGTAGATGTAATAAATCGGCCAATAGTGGCCGAACCACTCAAAACCCAGAATTCGAATTTTGACAAAATCACAATCTCAATCTCTCAAAATGAAGCAAAAATTAAGTAATTTTAGGTTGAAGGAAAGAATAATTACCGGATTTTCCTAGGTTTGACATCTTGAATCTTCAATGGTGTTGAAAATGGGTTGTTCTTCTTCTTCTTCTACTTAGGTTTTGCTTCTTCTTTCTTCTCTATCTCTCTCAGCGTTCTCTCTTCTCTCTCTCTCTCTGCAGCGGCGGTCTCTCTCTTCTCTCTCTAAAATTTCTCTCTTTCTCTCTCTTTCTCTCTCTAAGGTTTGGTTGTGGGTGTGAATGAGTGAGAGAGAGGGAGTAAATGAGAGTTAATTGGGTGGGTGGGTGGGTGTGGGTGGGAATAAAGACAAGGGGTATCAAGGAAAAAGGAGGGGATTTATTTAATTTATTTGAGATGGATTTAGCTTTACAGGTTTACTCAACAATTTTACGGGTTTATATAACAATTCTCTAATTTCAATTGTGGTTTTCATTTGAATGTACAAATTCAGTAGCTGTATAATCAATAAAATATGTACTCTTTTTACCAGCAATGACAAACAACAACTCCTTTCACAAAATCCCGCCATTTTTTCGCTTCTCCATTGACCACTCCCAATTTCAGTCAATTTTGATGCTCGCACTCCGGTCATACTCATTACGTTTGTCTCCGGCAACTCTCTCTCCCCGTCTCCCTTACACCCTTAAGCTCTCCTCATACTCACTACCAAAACCCTTCTCCGTCAATTCCCTCTCCTCATCTTCAAACCCTAGCTCTAACGAAATGTCGTCGTCCCGTCCCTCCGCCTTCGACGCTCTCATGTCCAATGCACGCGCCGCTGCCTCTAAGAAGAAGCCTCAGTCCCAGTCCTCAACTTCTTCCCCCAAGAAACGTAAAACCCCAGGCTCCTCAAACCCTCCCGCCCCAAACCCTAAAACCAGTCCCAATCCGAAGGTTATTGAAGATGAGCCCTTGATTTCTAAACAAATTGAAGAAATTAAACCCGCAAATGCGTCTGGATTAGGTGAAACGAACTCTAATTTGGACTCACCGGTGGAAGCACCGATGGTTAAGAAACCGCGCGTGATTACTGCGGATGAGAGTATTGCTGAAGTGAAGAAGAAAGCGGGGAGTTTTGATGCAAGAAAAGCTGCTTTTTGGGGAGAAGCGGAGAAAGTTCCGTTCTTGTTCCTTGCTAAAGTTTTTGATGCCATTGATAAAGAGTCTGGTCGGATAGTGATTACAGAGATTGTGTGCAATGCGTTGAGAACTGTGATTGAGACAAGGCCCGAGGATTTTGTACCCGTTATTTACCTTTTGGCTAATAAGATTGCTCCGGCTCATGAGGGAATGGAACTTGGTATTGGGGATGCAACCATTATTAAGGCCCTTGCAGAAGCTTGTGGTGGCAAAGAAGTGAATATCAAGAAGCAATATAAGGTACACTCGTAGCTGTTCACCAAAAATGCTTCCTAATTTGATGTTTCTTGTTTGGGATAGTTTTGGTAAAATATGCAGTGTTCTAAAAGATCCCGCCTAAGAGCGCATAGGCCCCGCCTAGGCGCTAGGCCCCTCTCCAACGCCTAGGTCCCGACTAATCCCGACTAATCTCGACTAGTCCCCGCCTAGGCGCTAGGCCCGGCTCCGCCGCCTAGCATCCGTCTAACGCTTTTTAGAACCTTGAAAATATGAGATATTAATTTATTGTAAATTTAAAATGGCTTGTACACACAGCTTTGATGATGAATAGTACATGCAAAGACGAAGCAAAGATTTTTTTCAAAGGGGGTCAAGATGGCTTAGTGAATTATAATTATACTTTTCATATAGAAATTTGGCATAAATGGGCACAAAATGATATCACAGTACAAATTTTATTTCGGTAAAGGGGGTTGAAATGGACAAAAATAGTGATTCTAGTGTACATTTCCTAATTTAACGTACCAAAATGACATTTTCCATAAATTAAGAGAGTCAATGGAACCCCATCTTCTTCACGTGGTTTCGCCACTGAGTTCATGCCTACTTCCCTAAACGAGTTGTCCATTTTAAAATAAAGAAGGAATGGTCCCTATTGAATGTCCATTTTAAAGGAAGTTACTAATTTCACCTTTAAAAATGTCATATTCCAATGTTTACTTGTAGTAGTACTATAGGACTATAGAGTGTGTAGTAAGGTTACTTATGCATGTTTGCAACTCAATCCATCTCATAATGTCATAATTGACTCGTCAAACTTTGTATGAACTATGCTTTACTTGTCTGTACATTGCTTTTATCAAGACAAAATTGCACTAAGACTATTTCCTTATTTAAAAATGCAACAATTATTTAGGGACGGACCAAGAAATAAAATGCGACACATATTTTAAGACAAAGGGAGTAGTAAAATTGCTTAAAAGTCAGCTTTTTAAAAATGTTCCTCAAAATAAAAATAAAAATGGACTCTCATTTTTTGGGAATGAGGGAAAGCTATACAAGGGGCGGGTTTATGTTGAAAGCTAAACAACGGGTGGGTTTATGTTGAAAGCTAAACAACGGGTGGGTGTATATCAATTGATTCTTTAAACACCATATCAACATTTATGAGTTGAATGTAGCGAATGTTGAGATGGAGATTTAACCAAATACGCAAAAATGTGCAGTTATGGCACAACTCCAGAATACCACCCTTTCTTTCTTGGCCCTGAATTCTTAAAACACCATATCAACATCTATCCAGTCGAAGTACATACCAACCTTCCCCATAACATAAATAACAGACGCCACACAGCATAGTGTAAGCAATAAAAAAGTGGATATGAGATTTGTTATGATGCCTATGCAAGATATGAACATCTGGAGAGGTTGCTTCATAGTAAGGAGATAATCACGTGAGTCAAGATGAAAAAGTTATAATTTTTTTGAAGAGCCCAGACCCAACAATTATGACAAATGAATTTGCGCATAAGTGAATATGAATAGTTGGTGTGAATTTTATGAGTTATTTGGTTGTAGATCTTGCATCCAGTCAATGAAGTACTTGACAATGACATTAAGCTAATTAAGTACTCCCGTTTCATTTATACACTAGAAAGAAGCTCATTTCCTTAGAATTCCTCACGAATGCTTACTAATCCAATTCTCTATTATCGAGATATTCATTTTTACTCTGATTTCATTTGTGCACTAGGAGTTATGATTATCTTGGTTAGTGTTGTAATGAGAAATTAGGTAGGTAATGTGCATTCAAATGGCCAAAAGCTTAGAAATCCTGTTAAGAAGTTGTCCAGACTCCAGCATTTACGAGTTGGAGCGTGTATAGATTTCTCAAGTAGTCTATCAAAAATAGCCAGGATGCTGCAGATGGAGTTACTGGGCGAGTCAGCCCCCTAGAGTCTGTGAATGGTCTATTTTCTCAGCCTTATACTACAACGAGAGAAGGATATATTATGGTTTTAACTGATGAAATCCATTTAATGTTCAATGAACTTTATTGTTGTTTGACAGCTTATATTTTGAAGGTAACGGTATACCTGCTAGAAACTCTCACATAGTCTGTTTTGCTTATATCTTAGCTTTAACCATACAGATAACTGTAGACGTAAATGCACTGTCACAAAAGAGCTTACAACTTTCTGGGGTGGTCTTTTTATTATCCAATTCCATCACCTTTTTATTGAAGTGGCTTATGATGTTCTTTACGATATACTTTTGACCCTCCTAGGACATAATTACTTGGCTCCTGAAATCTGCATTTGAATTATGTGATGACAGGAATTGGGAGATTTGGGTCTTGTTGCAAAGGCAAACCGTTCATCCCAACCTCTGATGCGGAAACCTGAAGCTTTGACAGTTGCTAAAGTTTTCAATACATTTCGGCTTATTGCTAAGGTGTTCTCATCTCATCCTACTTTAGCTTAAAGGCAGTTTTGCTGTTGACTTTTCTTAGGCGTATATGTTATTTGAATTTATATTCCTACTTGCTGTGATACATGTCCGTGATGGACCGATGGTTGAATGAAACTCGAGTTATGAAGCAAATTGTATGTTGTTTAACAGAAGCCTTTTCTTTGCATTTTACATAAATCTTGTGGAGAGTCGTGCATTCATATGCTTTATTGACCACTCTAGTCGATTAGTCAGGGTGCATATACATGTGACATCCAGTTTTGAACTTGAATAGTTCTGAAATATCAGTGAACAACTGATTTACGTAGCTATAGCGCTTTTAGAATGCGTTGATCGTTCAGTGCATGAAGCTTTATGATGAGACTTTTGGTCTATAATTAGCTATCAAGTTCCTGAAGATTTTTATAACATGCCATTGGCTGGTTTCTATCTCCAATATTAGTAAGCAAGTCCTTTGTGATGTCGGTTAGTATTGGTGGCAGATTCAGGATATCAATCTTTTGGGGTAGTAGTAGTGATCTCAACATAAAAAACCTAACATGTTTGATAAAAATTCCAAACATGAAATTATACGAATTTTTTTATTTGTACAAAACTTTCAACTACATATTAGTTGTCCAAAGCAATTTTTCATACAGATTTTTTTCAACTTTTGACTCTGGTTCCCTATTAATCCTGGGCTGTCCTACTAATATCACTAACAAGCTAATAGAATGGGACATTTGCAGAACTGTATTCATGAAGTCTAAGGTCTTGAAATACAGGTTGGATTATACCTGAGTCTGGTATGGAAGGGATTGAATTTGTAGACAGTCATCCAGCATTGCAGTGCATAGCTTATTTTTATGTTATTTTTTCATTATTGTTAAAAAAGACAAAGAAAAAGCGTATATATACTATACTTTCTTCATCTTAATCCTAAAGCTTAAGAGTTGGACTGGTAAGTGGTGAGAGGAAATGGCACAAATTGAGGTATTCAAGAGGAAGCTTCCAACAGTTTGTACCTTTTGCCACTGTACATCCTTCTTCTGTGAATTCTTATGACCTTATTTCTTACCCTCCAACCTTCCATTTAGATACATGTCATTCCCTGCCTCTTTTACAAAATTGAAGTTCAAATATTCTTCAGTTAGGATTTGTAGATGCGCTTTGTTTCGGCTGACATTTAACAGATTGTGCTGACTGCAATTTGGTATTTAATAGGCCTTTCTTTTGCTTTCTTCATGATAGGAAACCGGCAAAGATACTCAAGAGAAGAAAAAGAACCATATCAAGGCACTTCTTGTTGCAGCCACAGATTGTGAACCTCAGTATCTGATTCGTTTACTTCAGGTTCTAATGTGGACTTTATTTGTGAGATAATTTTATTTTTCTTTATCCTAATGTTAACATACTCTGGGTTTATGCTTGCAGACAAAATTGCGTATCGGTTTGGCGGAGCAAACTTTATTAACTGCATTGGGACATGCTGCTGTATACAGTGAAAAGCATTCGTCACCTCCAGCTCATATCGATTCACCTTTAGAAGAGGTTAATTCATGTACATTTGCATGTGAATAAGTTTTATGAGTTATTGCTATAAATTTCTCATGAAGTAAATTTGATAACAAGTAACGTCGTTAATAATGATAATTGTTTTTTGCATCACCTGAATATTAGCTTTTGATTGTGACACTATGCATCATGCAATTAAGAATTCTCCTGCATTATTATTATTCTGATGGGACAAAGAAATATGATCAATGACCATTATAATGAGATGGAGTTCTGTAGGAACAAAACTATGACCAGACCAAAGAACACAAGAAATAACTTAATCATCACAGCCTTCAAATCTCTAGAAAGAATAGACAATTCAACAGTCTAAAAATCATGGAGCAGCTTACTCCAAAAACAAGCTCGAAGACCACTCCATCTCATAATAACTCAGAAGAGAATCACGTGGTATTGAATATAGAAGCATTCTTTTGACACATCAAAGAAAAGGGACACTTGGTGCTACAAGAGCTTCCAATATGCGTGGGGTCTAGGAATGGCCGGCCGCCGGTCCCACATGGTCTAAATGTAGTCAGCCTTCCCTTGCATTAAATGCAAGAGTTTACTTCCGCGGCTCAAACTTGTGACCTCCAAGTCACATGGCAGCGACTTGAACTGCTGCACCAAGGCTCCACTTCTCATAATCACAATTCTGAAATTATTTTTTCCCTTTCTTTGTAAGGGTTCCTCCCCTTGGCGTTTTTTCAATGCACATTTAGCTCAAATCCTTTAGGGTTGCCGTTATCTCCTATAGTATTTTATCCCCAATGGTATTACTGTTAAATTTATACCAAGAACGAAAGAGTCCAAATAATGACTTCAATTTTTTAAAATATTTTTCATGGACATCTGTGGGAAACATAGATGTATGGTTTAGCATCCCTCCTGCATGATCCAACCCAAACTTGCTTTGATCATATTGCCCCGAAAAAATGAGGTACTACAGAAATCCACCATAATAATTTAGCTACTAAGGAGCATTTGCTGATAGCAAAATTTCCTAGACCCAAACCCATCTTTAATAGGCTTGCTAATAAATTTAGTTAATCAGGAGGTTTCTCTTGCCTTCCCGCACCAGGGCCACCACACAAGAATCTCTCATTATTTTCTCAAGGTATGAGGCCACTTGAATGGCCTACTCGAAAGACAAGGATGAATAATTGTATTCCACCACCTATAGAGAAGAAAAACCCACTTCCAACCATCTACACGTCAAGAATTATGTGGAAAGAGTTTCAGTTTGAACAGTCAATAATTCATTTTGACACCATTAAGACCCTAATTATTGGCGTTGTTCCTGGAAGTTCAAAGATTATGGTTACTGCTTTCAAACCTCATTCACTTTGAATGCTCTTCATAACCTTTGATTACCTCTTCAGGCTGCAAAAATTGTTAAACAAGTTTACTCTGTGATTCCCGTGTATGACAAGATAATCCCGTCCCTTCTTTCTGGTGGAGTATGGGATCTCCCCAAGACATGTTGCTTTTCACCTGGTGTTCCTGTTGGACCTATGCTGGCTAAACCAACTAAAGGGGTATCCGAGATAGTCGATAAATTTCAAGATATGGAGTTCACTTGTGAATACAAGTACGATGGCGAACGTGCACAGGTAGTGGACCTAGTGGTAGTTTTTGTTTTTCTTTTCTTCACATGATATCATGACTCTACAGCTGAGTGAATTCCCTATTAAACAGATACACTATATGGAAAATGGTTCAGTCGAAATATACAGTAGAAATGCTGAACGGAATACTGGAAAATTTCCTGATGTTGTTATTGCTGTTTCAAGGTAATCTCTCTTTTGTTTACATGTGAATAAAAGTATCCATCCTGTTTTCATCTTTCTTTGAACTGGCAAAAACGAATGTAGTTTGTAAAAACTGTAACTCCCATCGTTAGTGCTCCTAAATCAAAGTTTACTCTTTCACTAAATCCTAATCATCGTACAATTGCTTATTATACAAGAAGTTATCCTTCTACGTGCTGATAAAGAGGACAATGGAAACCATGAAAAAGAAAATGGTCACAAGCATATTTGTGGAAGTTTAAATTTCTCTCAAAATACAGAAATATTTTCTATTAATGTTATGCTTGAAGGACATGTAAAATGATCATTTTGAGGAACTATTAGCTTAGTGGAGCACTTTTTGGTTACAGGGTTTTTCCTTTTTATGCCGTACTTACTATGTGTAAGGAGTTGTTACAATAAATGAGTAAATGTGATGGTAAGCTGCTGTTTGCAAACAAGTCTATATATCAATGTACGCACCGTACGGTTATGGAGTTTGTAATCTCTTGTATCCCAAACTGGAAAGAATTATGGAAAGAAGCAACTGGCAGTTATCAACTGAATCCATTTTAGCTTATGAAGCTCTTTCTGCAGATGTTTGGCAGTTACCATCTCTAGCTCACACTCACAAACTGAGATGCTCTATTGATTCTAAATGAAAATTTACGTATAAAGTTGCCTGCGTGAGAACTTGGTCTCTAATTTATTTTATGCGTGAATATTTCATTGTTGGTAATTGTTGATAACGATATGGGTTTATTGGGATTGGATGAAAATACGGTGTTGAAAAGGCCGAGTGGAGGGTAAAAATTCATGTGGGTGAAGGGGGTTGATTTCCTTTTTTTTCCCCCTATATTTTATATATATATATATATATATATATATATATATTCTTTTTACTATAATTCTTATTATTTTTTCTTCTTTGCTTCTACCAAAATTTATCCCCACCTATTTCTCTCTCTCCCTCCCTTTTTTTCCTCGCAATTTTTCTTTCACAATGACACATGAGGATTCATGTTAGCCGGCCCCAAATTATTTTGGGACTAAGTCTTTGTTATTGGCACATACTGGTATGTGACATGGTGAATTTTGATTTTGTTCAACTTCTCACAGTTTTTTTCAAACTAATAGATGCAGTTTTGACAAGAGTTTGTTGACTAATTTACATGTCCATATATTTGGTGCTGTATTTTGACACTTGCGGTTTGTAAAGCATTGATGTATATTTGTTGATGTTGCAGCAGTGATGTAGGCTTGTGTTTAAACCTGATTACAGGTTTTACAGTAATGGTTTCAGATGTTACAAAGTTAATGCATTTCAATGTTAGGAATCACCCAACAGTTTGTTCCTGCTAAGTCTCAGTTCTTACATATGTCGTATATGTCATTTTGTTATTGTGCCATCTATAATTGTCTGTGCTTTCATGATCACAACACCATACTTTTGCCATTTTATCCAAATCAATAATAACATCTTATTATCAGTGGTGACTTTAATCCCTCCTTTTCTTGGTCCTTATGGCATTCTTCATATGTTCTCCATGTATCTGTAAGTTATTAATTCAATTTAGCGTTCTAAGGGAAATTGAATGTAGGATACGTTCGATCTTAAGTTTGGTCTTGATACATATTATCCTTCCTGAGATATAATAGAGTAAAAATCAAGTTACTTGTCAGTGTAAAATATATCTTTAATAGTTTATTCACTGTGATCTGGCTGATAGCATGTGTACAGCAATTCACTTGTTTGTTAAGATTCTCTGGAAGTTTGTCTAATCTAACAGATGTGATTGGTGTGCAGACTGAAGAAACCGTCTGTAACATCATTTGTTCTAGACTGTGAATTGGTTGCTTATGACCGTGAAAAAAAGAAAATTCTGCCTTTCCAGGTAACCATTTTTCTGATCATGATGCTGTTACATAATTTTTGCTGACATGAAAAATGGGATTATAGATGCTAAATGGGGGGGGGGACCCTGGCATCTGATAAAATTAATTTGTGTTTGTGCAAATACCGGCAATGTGAAGATCTTAAACGTGTGTACTTCTTGATGTGTCCGAGGGGGGGGGGAGGGGGAGCAAGCATATCCTCATATTATGTCATATCCCATCCCTAATATATATATGCTTATGGCAGGTCCTCAGTACACGTCCACGGAAAAATGTTGTCGCAAGCGAAATAAAGGTTGAGGTTTGTATATATGCATTTGACATCTTGTATCTCAACGGGCAGCAGCTTTTACAGGAGCAACTTAGCGTCCGTAGAGAGGTACGACCATCTTTGTAGTTAGTCTTCATGCCCATCTTCCTCCTCCCCCTCCAGTTCTCTTCTTTTGCATTAACTGTTGTGTGACTCCCACTTTCTTATTATTCCTGATTAGATGTAAATTTCGGGTCTTTTTAAGTTGAAAAGTTTCAATTTTTTTGGAATAGTACATAGAAAGTGTTAGGCTGTGTGTAAAGTTATCTTTCTATAACCTGGTGATGCAAGATGGCTGAGTTTCAACGCTCAGAGATGTTTGCAAAAGGTATAGGAATTCCACACCAAATGGAAGGAATAAACAACAGTCAACGATGCACTGTCACCAATTCTTAATCCAAATACAAGGTTCAAATTTTGAGGAAACTTTGTTAAGAGATAAGCTGAATAAATAGATATTTGATGGTCTATAATGAAAAAAAACAAGTACTTACATAATTCGTCGTATAGACTCGTCAATGAATAAGTGAGAAAACAATGAAGATATGGTAAAATAATAAATAAATAAATAAATAAAATAAAAATTGTGAATGCTAAGAAGATTTTAAAAAAAGAAATAAGTATGATGAAAATCAAGAGAAACGGGGGTACGAATACATTTGAACAACAACAACAACAAAGCCTTAGTCCCAAAATAATTTGGGGTCGGCTAACATGAATCCTCATATGTCATCGTGAAAAAAAAAAATAAAAAAATAAAAAATAAAAAAAATACATAAATAAATAAATAAATAAAAAAAAAAAATCAACCCCCCACATGGATTTTTGCCCTCTACTCCGGCCTCTTCAACACCATACTTTCATCCACTCCAAGTAAACTCGTATCATTTTCAATTACTCTAATCCAAGTTTGTTTGGGTCTTCCCCTACCCCTCTCCATTTTATCATTTCTCCACTGTTCCGGCCTCCTAACCGGTGCATCACTCGGTCTCCTTCTCACATGTCCAAACCACCTTAGACGATTTTTCCTCATTTTATCCTCAATGGGCGCAACTCCTACTTTACCTCTGATCACCTCATTCCCCAATCGATCCTTTCTTGTATGACCGCACATCCATCGAAGCATACGCATCTCCGCCACATTCATCTTATGCACGTGACACTGTTTCACGGCCCAACATTCGGTGCCGTAAAGCAATGCCGGCCTAATTGCTGTGCGGTAGAATTTTCCCTTTAATCTATTGGGCATGCCGCGATCACATAGAAACCCTGTGACACTCTTCCACTTCAACCAACCTGCTCTAATCCTATGAGCCACATCTCCATCTAATTCTCCATCCTTTTGGATAATGGATCCAAGATAGCGAAAAAACTCAGAAGCTTGGATAATATTTCCATCAAATGTGACCGCCCCTGCCTCCCTACGAATACATTTGAAACGTTAAAAAAATAGATATAAAGAAGTAAATAAAAAATAAGAGTCGGTCTTACAAAAAGTCAGCTTTTTCTACTCGGTTCAAGATAAAACCGTTTTTTTTTTTTTTTCTTTTTTGAGTGCCAATGCATTTGTTTATAAGAGCTTGTTGATGAACAAATAATAAACCCTTGCAAGTGTACAAGATTATCGACGTAGAATATGCAAAGCAGGGTGTCGAATCCACAGAGAACTTGTAGAGAAGATAACAGTAATAAAACAATAAATAAAACGAGGGGGGGTTTTGTTGAGAATTATTCTAAACTAATTGCTAAAACAAGAAAATAAAAAAATAAAAAAAGATAAATGAAGAGGTGAAAAGATAGAGAAAAGTCTATGGATTTGAATTCATAAGTATCTTCCCTATGATCAATTTTCAATACGAACATCAATTATTGTGGGTGTTCATTCACTAATGTAAAAGATAAGTCTTTAATTATCTAAGTCTGTTATGTGTTCATGGTTAGACACACACAATAATCAAAGAACTCATTAAGATCTTAAGAATATAGAACTCGATATATATGACTAACTCAATGGTCATACAATTAATCGATTATCAAAAATTAATCAAATAAATCGATTATCAAATAATGACTTAACATGTAATTAATATCGTGGTCAAACTACTAATTCCACCCAATTAACACTTATAATGTGAACAATATCGTGGTCAAACTATTGCAAGCAAAATAAGATTAAGAATTGATTACAACTATGATAAACCCAACAATTATATTGAATAGAAAGAATTAAATACTAATGATCATAGGTTTGATACAAGTTACCTCCGATCCATTGATGATGAACTAGTTCTTCATAGACAAAAAACAATTCCTAGATAATAATATTGTAAGGAGGGCTCCCTTTTACAATCAACCTAGACTAGTATTTATAGGTAAAACTAACCTAAATCTAAAAATAAAAAAGAATTGTAAAAGAGAAAAGAAAAGTGAAAGAAATAGGAAACTAAATAATAAGGAAACAAATATAAAATTCTAAACTAAGTAGACAAGTCATTTAGCTTGTCGAGTTGGGTCGAATAATTCCAAAACCCGTCTACAAGTGCGCAGGTGATGGTTCGAAATGGTTTCGTCTTTTACCTGACCATCTCGACCCGACACAAATTCAACTGACAAACCCTTATTTTCTGAGTTTGGACCTAGGAATTGAAGGATGAAACTTCAATTGATTTCTTATAAATACATGCCAAAGATCATTGCTTGAATACTCTATGCTTCAACTATTTACTCCGGCCTTTAAGCTATTTTCATAGCCGGAAGAGGAAGAGAGAGATTTGAATATTTGTTTCTGAGAGAGAGAGAGAGTTTTTTTGTTTCTCACCGCCTCCTAAACAGAGAATGGGGAAAGAAGGGAATATTGGCTTGTGCTTGGGACTGTATTATATGGGAAAGCCAGTAGTTTTCTATCAATATATGTAATTGCTCAATCTTGTAAATGTTAGTCTGTTCCAAGTTTATTTGGTGCAAGTCATTAGGAATCGAATACCCCACGTGAGCTTGTTGTTTAAGTTGTATAGCTAGTTTTGCGTGTAGACATCCTGCTTTTGCTCCATCCTAAATAATTTAAGCTTTCTTCTTTACTTTTCCATGCGAGAAATTTAAGATGACCTGTCTCTTTCCTTGCCTTTTAGTGCTTATTTCTAGTGCATTCTCTACTTTTGAGGACTCTTATATTGATTTATACTTCTAGCAAGATGGTCCTTCGACTAATCCAACATAAGATTGCTCCATATAATATACTAAGACTTACCCAATCATGTACACATTGTCGTTTGCCTGAGAACTCATGTTATATTGCTCTTGACAGATTATGTTTCGGGCTATTATATTTGACATGTTGAGTGCACTTTATTTGCTTTGAAGACTGTTTAGTTCACTCACTGAGACATTGTCTAACCACAGCGCCTTTATGAATCATTTGAGGAAGAACCTGGATATTTTCAGTTTGCAACAGCAATAATATCAAATGACCTGGAAGAAATACAAAAGTTTCTTGAAGTTTCTGTCGATTCAAGGTGTTTTCTTTTTATCTTTCATTCAGTTCTTCTGTTTTGCTCTTGTTTTTGACCCTTTTTTCTACCCGTTGTTTTGAGAAATGGGCATATCTTGTGTGTGTGTGTGTTTGCAATTATTAAAGAAATAGTCATAAGCCTTCTATGGCATTCTTTGCGCTAGTTTGTAGCATTTTGTGTACTCCTCAGTGCTAAGAATCCCATATAAATCTCATGGATAACCATAAAAAAGAGTTCTAAGTTTTAAGTCCTTCATACGGACACATCAAAGTATGATATATGGGGGCCCACATTCTTGAAAGTGCGCAACATATCACCTTTTTATTAGGGGTATAAACATCAGTGTGTTGCAAATGGTACTGAAGTAACTGAACACTCTTGAACATGGTTTTCTTCAGTCTTAAACCTAGGCTTGGACATGGTTTGTTTACTGGCAAACAAAATATTTCTTCCTTGAATGGCCATTCTTCTTCCTCTGTAAAAAAGAAATACATAAGAATCTGAAACCCCTCTCTAACACCTCGGTCATGGTCTTAATTTTATGTAATTTCAACATGTGAACTTCTGAAAAACGCTCTACCCTTTCTGGTTAACTCTATCAGTTACTTTCATTAATTCTCTCAAGCTGTTATGTATTTGGTCCTGAAATATACCTTTTATGCAGTTGTGAGGGATTGATTATTAAAACACTAAACTGCGATGCCACATATGAGCCTGCTAAGCGGTCAAACAACTGGCTAAAATTGAAGAAAGATTATATGGAGAGGTAATTTGTATACGTTGCTACCTTACAACAATGTTTTCTAGTTACGTTTACTTATGCCTGATTGTACTGTGCAGCATTGGCGACTCTCTAGATTTAGTACCCATTGCTGCTTTCCATGGTCGGGGGAAGCGTACTGGTAAATCAACCAAACAAAATCTCCGATTTAAATTTAAGAAGCATTTTTACCTTATAGTTGCATTGACTTTCTCTGCTCAATAATGCATATTTTTATCATACGGTTTGCTCTGACCCTGAGCAAATTTCACTTCATCTGTATTATGAATTGTTTCACACTTTACTTGCTTTGATTTGTAGGTGTATATGGTGCTTTTCTCCTTGCTTGTTACGACAGCGCCAACGAGGAATACCAAACCATTTGCAAAATTGGCAAGTTTTTATTTATCCCCTTGCAGTGATCAAACACTTAGCGTTCCAATCTTCCACACTCGGAGACATACAAAGAATGAAAGAAGTCAAATGTTGTTTGCTGTTTATCTGATTTATTCACCAGCCATTCTCCACTGTGCCAGTGGCTGAAAGTCTTGTCTAATCTTGTTGTGTAGGCACTGGATTTTCTGAAGTAGTGCTTGAAGAGCGTTCGACCAGTCTTCGATCTAAAGTGATTCCCAAGCCAAAGGTAATGTACATTCTCTATATCATTTTATTGAAAAACTGATGAACTGTTAGGCCTTTCTAAGTTCCTTTCTATTGTCTTAAATGATAAGACTGACATTCATGTTATTCACAGTCATACTACAGGTATGCAGATTCTATAAATCCAGATGTATGGTTCGAACCCACACAGGTAATCATAGTAATCATCATGAATAACATTTCTTATATCTGTGGTTATTCGATTATCCAATAGCCCTTTTTCAAACCTACATATACTCGGATAATTTTTTGGATGGCTTAGCTCTTTATCCAATGCTCCGTATTTAACAATCTTAAAAAGTCTAACCAAGTAATTTTTATTTCATAATTTTTAGGAACTTCTATCATGGTAACGGGTGGGTAATCCGATTTAAAGTCAATCTAAAGTTTCTTTAAAATATTTTTTGAATTGAGTACAAGAAAAATCAACTTGAGATTTTCCTGAACTGATTTTTCGATCTATTCCAACATAAACTCATTTTTCTTTTTTCAATCAATAGCAAGTTTCCTTTTTTCACATAATTCCTGTTGTACTTTTGTCCACTAATTTTAGAAATGGATGAATGATTATTCTGTTTCTTGCTAGTATTAGAGGCTTGAGAGGATGCAATTTGAAAGATCATTAATGCCAATACAATGTGTCTAGTTCTGATGTGAGAATCTAGGTGCATTTGCACGATCTCTCTTTTCACATTGGGTTTATAATCTGCACTCTTATAGATGGTGTGCCCATCTCTTAACCTCTCTGTTAGCATTACTGATTCTGCCTTTTTCCTGATAATGAATTGAGAGTTGCTATTGTTCCTACTGAATGGTGTATTCTGACTCTAGCATTCCGTTCCCATCTCCATCACAGTCTTTCTTTCTTTTCCCTTCACAATATTTTTAACAAAGTGAGTACTGCTCTTTTGTTCATCGCGTTGGTGGAATTTCTTAACCAGCGAAATTGATTACATTTGAGATTCTTCGTGGGAAGGTTATGATTGTTAACTTATGTTTCTGGTAAATCACACTGGGGGCACGTATATGCTTGTTTCTATTTTTTACTTCTGTTTTTTTTTCTTTGCACCTTCATGAATCAAAGAATTGTTTGTTTATTTTCATTCGTACAAATGTAAATGCTGCATGGTTTTGATCTCATTCAGGTTTGGGAGGTTAAAGCTGCTGACTTGACCATCAGCCCAGTATATCGTGCTGCTATTGGTGCGGTGGACTCTAATAAGGTTGAAATCTTCTCTTGTTAACCACTTCCGCCCCTAAATGAATGTCCATTTTTGATTTCGAGGGAATTTTGAGCGATTTGACTTTTAAGCAAATTTTTAGTAGCATGTTTACATTAATATCCTTAATGATATCACCATTTCACATTATGGTGCGAGTTTAAATTAGAACATCATGATACTTGACAATGGATGATTTAGTAAATTCACCCCAAAACTGGACATTCATTGTAATATTTTATGAACTTGCATGATGCTGCTATGATGTGCATTCCGCAACCTGAAAGCTTCAAATCTTGGCTTCTTCATTCTTGTAATGTTTTTTAGATTTTCCCTCCTTTCGTAAATTGGCAATGTAGACCCTTGTTTGCTGATTTTTTGATCTCGTTCTGCGGACGTTTCTTAGTGTCACACTTCTATACTGAATCACTACTCTATAAATTCAAGCAAAATTTGTTAAAGTACATGTGGGTTTTGTACTAGTTTGTTTACACTTTTATACTGCATTTTCCTGTTCACATTTCTAACTTTATGTTGTAGGGAATTTCTCTTCGGTTTCCCCGCTTAGTTCGTGTTCGAGAAGACAAGCTCCCAGAGGAAGCTTCTTCTTCTGAAATGGTGACAAATGATCCCTTAATTGGTTTAATATTTATTAAGTTACTCTCGTTGTTTCTGGTTAAAAATGGTGGGACCAAATTTTTATCAGGTGGCTGAAATGTATAATGCTCAGAAACACACTCAAAAAGACAATAAAGATGAGGAGGAAGATGATTGAGGATGCAATATATTTGTGCTCAATAGATTACTTGTGTTGTTGTACATATCAACGGGATAGTGAACACATGCAAGTCAATTTGCCTCTTTTCGAGAATGCAAGATGCTGATGAGTATGTATCTATTTTTTATTTAATTGTTTTTATGTAGCCTGTCCTGTAGGAAACTCAAGATATTTAATCATTGTACGCCCTCTTCCCCGAAATGAATGTACAAAAAAATTTGCTCTATCTAGTACTCCCTACAAAATGAATGACCTTTTAGCAAAAAAAAAAAAAACTGTCCCTAAATATTTTTTTCCAACTTTTATTTCACCATTCATTATATACTTGCAAAAATATGTAACGTAGATAACAATTTTTTTCATACACCTTAGTTATGAAATTTGCAAAAAGTTGAAATTCTTAAATTTGTGCACAATGGAAAGTGGTGATATATTTTGGGACGGAGGGAGTAACTGATAGCTTGTTTTTTTGTTTTCTTCTGATTACAGCTTGTGAAGGATAATTGTCAGATAAAGTTAACATTATCAAGATGATTACCTGCGCTAATACAGCCTCAAGTTCCAGGTTAGCCAATCAAAGACTTGTCTAGTTCTATGAGGCGACAAGCATTTCTTCAGAAATGTGGTGCAAAGAGTGTTTTTAAACTGTTAGTATCTTGTTAGCCTGATAACTTAAAGATTCAATCTCCTAAATTCTTTCAACCAGATTGGGATTAGATATTTTTTGGCTACCTCGAACAAATTTGTACACATAATATTTTTATTTTTATTCGAATTTGTTTGATCCTAGGTAAGTTGTGCATGGAACTGATTAGCTTGACCCAAGGATGTGAATTAAAATTGTCAATGGTCACGATTTTGTATCTTGAGGACTATTACGATTTTTCTACCCATCAGGAGTAGTCAGTCCATGTTTGTTCTTGCGTAACCATGAAGTTGGGGTCTTAACAGAAGTAGGAATTAATGCAGCTCACTTTAGTAGGATCTTGAGCCTAGCCATTAGCGTGGGTTAATTAAGATGAAAACCATAATAGGTCTTCATCACAAGTCAAAGTCTAAGAACCATCATGTAGTCTTGTTGAGATTGAGTTTGTGCACTTGAATATCTTTCAACTCTATCTGGGGTAGCCGTGTAAGTAGGGCTGTTATTTGTCAACTCGAGATTGGCACGATTTTTTTTTGAACGAGTAAGTGAGCTCGAGTTGTGATTCGACTTGAGCTCGAGGACTCGTTTAGTTTCGAGTCGATCGTGCTCGACTCGTGTGTTAGACAAGTCTTGTTCGCGATCAACTCGTTTCGAGCTCAGGCTCGAAAAGCTCGAAAAGGTTGCACAAAAAATGATTTTTTTTTCTTTATTCCCTATCAATTTTTTTTGAACTTGGCTCAATTAATTTGTTAAAAACTCAATTTATTAATTGTCAATGTTTGGATTTGGTGTCTAGTTCGGGTCGAAGAAGAAAATCCGAGAAACGAGTCCAAGATTGATTTGAAGTCCAAGTCTTCTGAGAAGGAGAAAAATTGAAGTTAATTGGATTGGATTCCTTCTGAGTTAGGAATTTGAATTATTCTAGTGTGATAGGTTAACAATAATTCTAGAATCCAAAATAGTGATTTCTACGGGCTTAATAGATTTTCTAGCTTATATGTAGCAGTTCAATTCTGTCTCATCCGTTTCGCTAGTAGCTCGTGATCAACTCGACGACTCGAGTTCGAATCACATATCCAACTCAAACTCGATTATTTTTAAACAAGCTTGAGCTCAAACATGAAAAACTCCACTGAACTAGTCTTGTTTGGTATTATGTTTTCTTTACTGGAAATGAGGTGATAATGAATGGGATACAGTGGGGAGGTGTCAAATGAAGCTAGTGCAATCCAGGCATATATGAATAAGAATGGAGATCAGACTTTGCTCTAGTCTTATTTCATGTCTTTGCCGTGTGGACCTTTCTTCCCTTCCATCCACCATTTATTTTGACGGGTGCCTAACATTTCAACCTGTTTACACATGACCCATATGCCTATATGGTAATTGGGGTTGGTTTAAGTTTAACCCATGAATTAGTACTTCTTCTTTCCCTCATTATTCAAATTTCACTTTGAAAACCTAAAAAGTTTAACAATTTTTGTAACATATCCTCTCCGTCTCACAATTGTCTCATTTAATTTGTCAACATTTTAAAATTTTTATAAAAGCGTGCTTTACTTGGTTCGTACATTTTTTTGTATAATGGTTAAATTCAACTACCGTTATTTATTTTGAGACGAACTAAAAAATGTGCGAAATTTATTGCGAGATGGAGGGAGTAAATACATAAAAACCCTTAATGTATCTAGAGGGAGAATTTAGTAACGTCCTAAAAATTTGAACATTTATTTGGATTTTTTTTTTTTTTGAAATTTAGAATGGGATGGATGAGCACTAATTTTATCCTTTCCTTTGAGTTGTTTCTTTCCTCAGACTCACTGGAATTTAAGCCCCTCTCGTGTATAGTCAGTCCACCATCCTTTAAACATTTTTTTTTTTTTTTCATTTTTTGTTAGTTTGCAAATAAGTGTCCACTTTCCTCGACGGGCGATAAGAGAGTAGCTGTTTTCTTGCCACAATCGATCACAGCTTGGGATTGTTTTAATTTGAACCAGCTTTATGACTATGATTGCAATCGATGACCGTATAGCAACCGATCTCATTCTACATTATTGGTTTCAAAATGATCTTTCCATTTTTTGTCATTATTATGAATGAAATTTGAATAATAATTTTACATTGATTTAAATTCTAATGAAAATTTAAAACTTATTGTTGATAGTATTGTTAATGGTATATAAATAACAAGTTTTTGATTTTTATTTGTATAATTAAATTAATGTAAAATTATTGCTGAAAGTTTCAGTTTTTTCGTATTAACGGCAAAATATAATGAGAAAATCATTTTAGGAAGAAGGGAGTAATAGATTTAACAATCAAAATCAAGACGAGTAATTTGGAGTTCTTTCCACCTATTTCTTTGAAATAATTTTTTTTAATTGAAGAATCTCCCGCACTTTGCGGCAGCCACCGGTAGATGGAACAAGGAAAAGAAGAAACAAGTTGACTAGAGAAAAGGGCTATGACATGACAAATTCATAATATAGTATAGTCATGCTTCTAGCCTTCTACAAAGTCATATCGTGTGACTAACAAAAATTTAAATGAAATCCATGTTACCTGCTAGCAGTGTAAGTGGAACCGCCGGAGATCGCCACGTTTTCTGTAAGTGAAATCGCGGAAGAACACCACGTTTGCTGCAACGATTCAACATAAAAATCCTATAACGAAAAGTAAAAAGTCTGATAAAGAATACAAAAATTGGACAACGAAATATAAAAGTAAACGATTTTTTACATTACCTTATAAAAGTTTCATATACACTATTAAAAGTTTTACATTATATTTTAGTGCAAAAATGTGTTTTTTACAAAAAAAAAAAAAAAAAAAATTCAAAATATTTTACATTTAGTGGTGCACTTTTTACATTTCGTTGTATGATTTCTATGGCTGAAGCGGTAGCAAACATATTACTCCAGCAGTTTGAAATTCCTGAATACTCCCTCCGTCCCACCTTAATGTAGACTACGGTGGTGGGCACAATAACTAAGGAATATTATTAAGATAATGAAAATGTGTGGTAGAAAATGAAGAGAGAGAATGAGTGGAGTGAATAGTAGGTTGGTTGAATAAATTGTATGGTGAAAAATGAAGAGAGAGAATGAGTGGGTGGGGTAGGGAAAATAAAAAATAATAAAAAACTTTCTAATTTTGGAAGTCTACACTAAGGTGGGACGGACGAAAAAGGAAAGAAGTCTACACTAAGGTGGGACGGAGGGAGTATTCATTTCGTGATGAATGGAGTTACTAAATTAAATACGAGATGAGTAGCTTCACCTATTTACATCTCGAACTGATCATAAAACGTACGACTTTATAAATAGAGCTGATGAAAATGAAGAAAGCGTCTTCGAAAAAGATAGACATCATGGTCAGCTTCGGAATGACCGATTCAGAGTATGTGCCTTTAGACTATACTGAACAATAGTCTCATTTCCTTTTAATCTTATAATTTGGAACATTAAATTATATTTTCTCCGTCCCAAAATGAATAACCATTATGACCATTTTGAATTGAAGCGTCATTTTGAAAAGTTTTATTTTATTAGCAAAAAGTCATAAATATTTCAGATATTCACTTTCAAACTTTTACTTTTCCAAATATATAATGAACTATAAAAAATAAATTGGTAAAAATCATTTAGGGATTGTTTTTTTTTTTTTTTAGAAAAAGTTTAAAAATGTTATTCATTTTAGGCCATTCAATTATAATTGTTTTTATATTCTGTCTCCACCAACAAGTATTAACAAATTATAGGGAATGACATTCTGCCCTCACTGCTTGTAAATTTGGCCTCTCTGTGTGAAGTGCATCGAGGGAGCGGTGAAATGTGTTGATCCCCTTTAAAAAATAAAAAATAAAAAATAAAAAAAAAATAAAAAATAAAAATTATAATTGTTTTTAGATCCCGTCTATAATTTGTAAGAGATTAAATTTAGATCATGGGTGATTGACACATCGAAATCAATAATGAAACGTGAAATACAATGAAGAAAAATCTCAACAAAGAAATCTATTGAAGAGATTTTTCAAAACAAACCAACAATGGCTTAGGATTTACACACAAAGTGCAAAAGATGCAAAATTGCAATATGAATAATTATCAAAGTTCAAAGTTTTAATCTAATAAGTAGAAACGGGTCTTTGAACGAAGAAAAATATTTTGATTATGCATTCGAATTGTTTTCCAATTTTTCGGGTTCGCCCGCGAGGTCTGAATAGTCGGTATGAATCATAGTTCAAATCGTTCGCAATCTATTTATATAATCATTTTGTGTTTCAGATATTAGACTCAATATCCGACGAAGTAGAACCGATGACAGACCCATTCTCTTTACTATCAATAGGACCGAGTTCGTCGATTAAGTAAGAGAAAGTCAATGGAAGTCATAACTGTCTCAATTTGTCTTTTTTTATTCTGTTTATTGTCTCAATAGTTTGCACCCGACATATCTTTCATAGCGGAATATTCGGCCAGTTTATTCTCGTTCCCAAGACTTCTTTTTTCCTGGATAGGTCAATAAAGTTATGAAAGATTTCAATTTATTTATCTCTTTTTTTTTTATATATATATAATGGTCGATTTTGTAATTTGACGATTAAGAGTGGAATATTCTTTGGAGTAGCGGTCCTTATATATCGTATGAAAAATCGACCCTCCGAAATAGAACTTGTCTTGGTGAAGTTGTTTCCTATACCGATGAATTTCATTGAACAGAAAAATGATACAGTGGAACACCCCTTTGTGTATTCCCATGTCGATAGGTTGCTTAGCCTTATCCAGCTACATTTAAGAAAGCCTCTTTTGAGATTAGATGCCTATTTTGGAGTCAAGGGAGGAGCGAAACGTTAGCTCAGGATCGAAGAAGCTCAACGTTAGCAGAGGACGGGACCAACTCTATCTTGTCTTGAGAGATGTCGGGGCTGTTCTTATTTTACCGGAAGGCTTTGATTTAGATTTCTACATCCCACAGCTTCGGCAGATCGCTTAGCCCCGTTCATCTTCGGCGCAAGAGCGCTCGATCAGTGAGCTATTACGCACTCCGAACACTCCGAACCAGCATCTAGCTATACCATAATTTAGGATTAGGACATCGTTCTAATACGATGAGAACTTTAAATCAACCTTTTCTGATCTCGCTGGAGGGGGAGACCCCATATTATACCAGCATCTCTTTCGGTTCTTCGGTCATCCAGAGGTGTATATTCCCATTCTGCCTGAATCCGGTATCATAAGTCATATTGTTTCTACTTTTTCGGGAAAATCGGTCTTCGGCTATCTGGGCTTTATTGAAAGTCTTGAAAGAGACTATCGAGCCGCAAGTCTTCTAAATCAAACAGTCGAGGAAGAGAGTAAAAAAAAGGTAAAAATACCACTCAATCACTCGAAAAATCAAATTGTTATTTTGATTCAACTCGATTCTAAGATTAGTCATTTTTCAAATGTGATAGCCGTTTTTGATAGGCCTTGCAGTCGGCATAATCAAACTCTTCAAATGACTTGTTTTGACTGTTCATCGACTTACTTTCCCTCTTCTTCTTCGTCTATGATTTATTTTTCTGTAGTTAGCAACCTAAATAGAATAAAAGATTATGTAAGAGACAATCAGAATCAAAAGAAATGATTAGTTTGACTATTTTCTAGCTATACAAATAATCTTTCCTAAAAAAAGTACTATATCAGTGGATTTCGATGGGAGCTTCTCTTGCAGCAATAACACGTTGATCTAGTCGCCACCGGAACCACAAAGGACTATCTAACTTGATTGATTTTTGTCGATAAGCACCAATTGCATCATAGGAATTTAAAAAAAAAGGTTCTTTTTCTTTCGTATACTTATAGTTATTCTTGTCAATTCTTTGATTTTGATAGTTTCTACGATTACTATTCTTTTATGATAAAAAATTCATTCATTTCAATGATTTCGCAAGAGGAAAACAAAGAAAACTTTATACTCTTAAAGAAAATACTAGAAATCCTAACAAATAATAAAATCCTAACATTCTTGGATAGCCATCTAACATCTGCATGCTATTCGTAGATTATTCCCAATAAATCTGTCATATACTTGACTTGATTTTTCCAAATCAAAACCATTCCCCTTCGCTTCAACATCGCCCAATTCACATTCTAACCCATCTGTAATATCTTCCTCCTCAAAATTACTGGCCCTCGAAGGCATATTGAAATTAAGTCAGAATTCTTTACTTTTGTAGTTGTATCTCCATCCACGAAAAAAAAGATTGTTAATATTTTCCTCCTCTTTAAAGTCGACATCTTGAATATTTGGATTCTGATCCACGGGTCCAACTGGGGCAGTGTCTTCTCCCTATGAATCTGAACCATGTTCCTAACCAACGGACTACGAGGGGAATTGTCCACATGTCCTAAAGGTTCTATGTGAGCTCCTGCCCGTTGTCTAGGGCTAACACCAATGTGCAAATTCTGCAAAACCTCAATGATTTGTGTGTGACGTTCTTCAACAAGGAGTTTCGTTCTGCTTTTCATTTCGTAGCTAGACATTATCATTACTGAGCAGTACGATCTATACGTTCTAGGAGTGCAATGATAGCAAATTGATTGTCATTGTTGCCCCCATTGTTACCGACCATCTTCCCAGTACATGCTCTGTTACCACTAATCAGGTCCTGATACCAACTGACGCAGTGAAATCAACAAGTAAACGAGAAATCCATCCAAGGGAAATATCAACGAAGAAATCTATCGAATATATTTTTCAAAACAAGCCAACAATAACTCAAAGTTACTATAACTCAAAGTTACGCGCAAAGTGCAAAAGATGCAAAATTGTAATATGAATAAATTATCAAATAGTTTTAATTTAACCCTATAAGAGTATTTATACTCTTAGGGCTCGTTTGATAGGCTGATAGGATTAGCATTTTATTACTCCAGGGATTTAATTATATCATCTTTTTTTTTGGGATAATATGAAGGGAATAAGAGGTGATAAGAAGTCTTATCCAGGTTGTTAGGATTATTACACCGGTTGCATTTAATCTACCAAACATCAAATTTATTGGACTAATAATCTTATCCAACGTTAAGAAGGGCTACCAAACGACCCCTTAAAGAAAATATTAGAAATCCTAATAAATAATAAAATTCTAATAATCTATTTAAAACCCTAACTATCGAAGAAAGTACCCATAATCTAGAAACCAAAAACAACAACATAAAGTGAAATAAATAAAATCGGCAACTTTAAAACTATGATATAATACTCTTTGTCTGTTATAAAATACTGTAAAGTTGAACATGAGAGAAAAAATGTGGTAATAAACAAGAAGTCGGTAATCCAATTATACTTAAAAAATAATAAAAATTTTAATTTTGGAATTTGACTGCTGTGGGTTGTTCAAAATGATTTTTTTTTTTTTTTAGGTTATTATGGTTGAAAAGAGTATTATGCAGTTTTTTTCCAAAATAAATATTGTAATTAAGAAAAAGAAAAAGGGAAAAAACGTAATGTTTTCTTAGAACATCCCTTATCATGTAAAATTGTAATGATTTATAAGGTTTTGGCCTTTCTTTTATGGATGGAAAAAGGATAAATTAACAAAGGAAAAGGAAAGAGGGAGAAGATTAGGTTAAAAATAATGAGTAATCCAAAGTTAATGGCATCGTGTTAGATCCTGATTCTGATTTGTGGGCCAGCTCAATCCGACATGGTGGACCTCTCTACCCTTTCGGTTGTTGGCCATACTCTCCCTTTCCCATGACCAGACCAGGTTTCCCCATTTCCACACCTCTCTTCACTCCCAAATCCCAGCAGCATCCTAAGCCCCCCTACCCTACCCTACCCTACCCTCATTTCTCTCTCTCTCTCTCTCTCTCTCTCATGCTCAAAACACCAGAGATTGAAATAGTTGGCCGGTAAAATTGAAAATCGCTAAAATAGAAATGGCGAAAGAAACTGAAATTGTGAAACCACGACTTTAAAATCGTGTAACTACTAGTTTATTATTATTATTATTTAATTCATAATTTAACTGAATTCATTACAAAACTAACCAAATTTTTTAAAAACTAAAATTTCCTTATATTTTTTTTTTAAAATAATTTTTGTTACAAATCTAATAGATTTTGCCTGCTCCCTCCGTCCCCTAAAATCTTACCCATTTTGCTATTTTGGACGTCCCACTTTAAAGTCACATTTTTTCTAAAAAGAAAACTTTTTACTACTTCTTTATTCATGAGACTCACTTATCATACTCATAACAACTATCCACTTACTATTTTCTATTCAATTTATCTCTCATACCCACTCACAACTCCTACTTTAATAATTATATATATATTCACACCTTATTTTCCGTTTTGAACAGTAAAAGAGTAAGATAATGTGGGACGGAGAGAGTATTATTTATGAGCAAGTTTTGGGAGAAATCAGTTTCTCCATAAATTATAAAAAGTCCAATTTTTTTCAACTTGCAAATATTTGACGAATATATGAACAGTTTAAAAAAACAGGACTTTTTATAACTTAGGGAGAAACTAGTTTCCCCCAAAATATTGTGATTATTTATTTAACTATTCTAAGTTACATTGACTTTTTTAGTAAAAATAATTAAAAATATAAATAGATTGGAACCATCGGAACCGAAACCAAGACCCGAAATTATACTGTTCAAATACGGTTCCCCTTTTCACGGAACCGATAACCGACGATTCGAAACCGAAATTCGAAATCGTAACCAAATAAGCATGTCTATAGGGTTTTGAAATGTTTCAGGTTAGCTCTTGCATGCATAGTTTTTTTAATTTTAATTTTGTAGTAAATACATGTTACTATAGTGTCAGCTGCACATTCTGTAAATACATTGTACATTACAAATATTTTACATTTTAGAGTGAGTCGAAGTATTTTTTCTTAAATCTAGCGTTGTAGGCACATTGCAATTGCATGTCCGGTTTAGTATCATGTATGGTTAAATTTGGAGAGGCTGTTAAAATGGGAGAGGCACACCTCTAATTTCTCCTACCACTTTATAATACTCCCTCCGGTTCACCAAAACTGATATCAAATTTTTGGACACGCGAATTAAGAAAAAGTAAGAGAGAGAAAAAGTGAAAGAAAATGTTCTGAGTATGAAGAATTAAATAGGAGAGAGAATGAGTGGGAGAAATAGTTAGGAGAGAGAATGTTATGAGTGTAAAAGTGAAATAGGAGAGAGAATGAATGGAGTAAATAGTGAAGATTCCCTTGCCATTTTGGAAAATATCAATTTTGATGAGACGGATTAAAAAGAAAATAAGTATCAATTTTAATGGGACGGAGGAAGTATATGACAGACTTTATTGATCTAACTGATGATCAACAAAACAATACTATTTCATTAATTAATGAATCAAATCAAATCATACCAAAACAAAACAAATGTACAGTCCCTGTACCCAAATAAATTGTCCCTCTTCCACTTATATCAAATGCAGTTGGTCCCTCTATTCATATCATGTGCAATTTAATTGATATTTAGTAGGGATAAAATGGTCTTTACAATAAAATAAAAATGGACTGATTGGGTAAAAGTATTTCTTAGAGGCCGAATACTAATAGTTGCGCTTATATGTTTCTCCTTGTTACATGGAATATTGTTTTATTCAAATAAATTTTACACGAAAAAAAAATAAATGTCTATTGTTACTGTGAAGTTAGGACATCCATTGTGATCATATAGATTATTTTTTGAGTTTGGAAATTGTTTGGTAGGCCTATTTATACATTCGATGAATAACATGTTGATGCGATAAACACTAAACAACATGTATTATTTCTATTGATAAGTTCTTTTTTTTAAAAATATACTGTTATAGGGTTTCACACGAAAAAATATTATTGTGGATATAACTACCAAAAACTTATTCAAAGGGGTTAGTCATACCCTAAAACAATCTAAACCCTAAAAAGAAAAATTATATGAATTCACGAAAATACTCAAAACGACTTAAAATCTAAGAGCCTAATTAAGACATATCGTAAATGGTTCTTTAGCCTTAGGGCCTGTTTGGTAAAACTGAAAATTAAGCTCTAAAAATGTAGAGCTGAAAATTAAGAGCTGAAATCATTAAGTTGCTGAATTTTGAAGACTTATATTTGTTTGATAATGACAAACCACTTACATCTGAATTTTCAGAATTGCAACTCAACATTTAAAATATTATATGAATAATATTTATGATTTTATAATAAAATAAATTCATTATTGACATATAAATTATTATTATTATTATTACTATAAGTAAATTTTAATTTTATAATATTTAAATATTTTTATTTGTACTTTCTTTATACCATAATAATATTTATCTTGATTAGTTGATTAGTTTGGTAAATATGATCACAAATGTTGACAAATAATAAAAAAAAATATATAATGATACTTTAATAAAAATATTATTAAATGTTAATATTAAAAAAATTATATTTTCATACTTGGTCAAATATAATTTGTATGAAAAGAAAAAATATTTCAACAAAAGGAAGTAACAATAAATAAATAAATAAAATATGTTGATGTGTGGATTTGAACTCATTCCTTTTTTTTCTCATTCTTTCCACCTCTTACCTTGTTAAGCTACTCCTTGCCCACTTAAAATTAATAGCCTTTTTTAAGACAATCTTAATTATTTAAGTGATTCAAATTTACTTTACCAAACAAGCTTAATTTTTTAATCTCTTAAAATGTTCCAAATTAAGATCTTAATTTGATTACCAAACAGGCCTTAAAATGAATCTTAAAGGGTATTGGGTTACAAGGAGAAATATATAAGCACAACGAAATTGGGTTCGCCATTTACCCAATCAGTCTCTATTTTATATTTACTTAAAGACCATTTTATCCCTACTACTAGATATCACTTACTCTCTCCGTCCCATCAAAACTGATACTTATTTCCTTTTTGATCCGTCTCATCAAAATTGATACCGCCCAAAATAGCAAAGAAATCTTCACTATTTACCCCACTCATTCTCTATCCTATTTCACTTTTACACTCACAACATTCTCTCTCCTAACTATTTCTTCCACTCATTCTCTCTCCTATTTAATTCTTCATACTTACAATATTTTCTTTCACTTTTTCTCTCACTTACTTTTTCCTTAATCCCCGTGCTCAGAAATTTGATATCAATGTTGGGGGGACGGAGGGAATATATTGCAGATGACATGATTTAACGATTTAAATCTAAAGAAATTGGATGAAGGGACTAAATATATTTAATTTAAGTGGTAAGGGGACTTTTTATTTTAAAATTTGGGTACATGGACTAATTACATAATTAAGCTAAACCTTTTAGCCTTTAGGCTAGAAACAATCAAACTTTTTTGCTTCATGGTCAAAAAGTAACACGTCCATTATTAAAGATGTAATGCTCTTTTCTACTCACACAAACACAACTTTCATCAAACATTATAATTACATGTTACATCCATAATCATATAAATAAATAAATCCTCCTTTCACAACATAACAATATGTAAATATTTCAATATGTGAGGGCTAAACTTACAATCTAAAATCACACAACATTGTCAAGCAAACAAACAAAGGGTTGTATCAACTTCTGCCACCCCCTCTCCTAATTTTTAAAAGAAAAACTATTAAAATATGCTTAATTCAATTTTTCAAATAATGCAATATAATTGTTGGTAACATGTATGTACAACGTACTTTTATACATGTTATTATCAAATAATGTAACAAATTAATTTTTTTTTACTTACAACATTAAAAATGTAGCTGTGATAATGACGTGACACAACTATATTTTCGCCACATCACATTGAATTTGATGATGTGACGCAGTTATCACTCTAGTTTTTTTGATGCATAAGTAAAATTTTTGCCACATCACATTAAATTTGATGATATGACGCTGTTATCACTTTAATTTTTTTGAAAAAGAAAATTTCGTTGTATTATTTGATAACAAGCTCATATTATCACTAACATTTATATTGCATTATTTGTAAATAAAATAAAAATATTTTGCATTGGTCGATCGGTAATTTTTACCTCTGACCTACTTAATTAATCTTTACTATTTCCATCTAAACCAAACTCTATACAAAATACCCTAAAATCAGTTCCATTTCATACATTAAAAATGGGGGATAGAATTAGATAGTTAATTACCTAAATTACCCTTTAAACAACCCTTTGGTACTTGGTTGTCTCAGTAGAAGAATCAGACCCTTCACATAAACCCCTTTTCCGTTGTAGTGGTGGCGGAGATGGAATCAATACCGGCGGTGGTGGGATCTGGTATGTGTCAAGCGGTGGTGGTGGGTGGCGCCACTGTGGAAGAGGTCCAGCTAGGAGGAGGTTTTGCAGTAATGGCCCTGCTTTCATCACCGCTTCCAAGAACTTACCCTTTTCCGGCAACGCCCTGTCTGTCACCACCGGAATCAACGATTCTTTCTCCGATTGCGGCGGCGGTTGCTTAATCGAAACTGGGGTTTCGATTACTGGGGAGGACACGATGCTTTCTTCGCAATCGGAGGAGGAAAATGAGTTGTTGGTTGAATCTAGGCAGCCTGATGATCTTCTGTTTGGTAGTTGATCATCTTCAATGCTTGAATTTCCTGAATGTGGAGGCACTTTTTGATTTTGATTTTGATTTTGTTGTTGTTGTTGGAGGATGAGTTTTTCTAGGAGGAGGGATTGGCATTTGATGTGAGCTTCATCTCTTTCAGCCATGGCTTTGTGGAGGAGATTTTTGAGATGATTGAGCTGTTCATCTCTAATTCTGAGCTCTTCTTGTGCTCTCAATCTTGTTGTTTCTAGCTCAAGTGAAGTTGTCAGTAAAAGAGATTGTGTCAGTTCCTCCATGTTCTGAAAAAACACAGAACAACCCATCATTAATAATGGCTCAAATTGACTACATTTTCAGAAAAAAAAAACAAGTTAGAAATAGCAAGAATTACTCCCTGTTTCAAAATAAATATTTTTTTTAAAAATTCAAAATTACTTTTTGATATAAGCAAATTTGATTATTTTTACACATTCATTATGGGATGGGACGTAGGAAGTACTAGAAAATACAGAGAACCCAAGAATATAAAAATTAAAAGTGACATATTTTGAGGGTGTAAGAAGAAGAACAAGTGGGAGGAGGGGAAATAGACCTTAGCTTGGGGGTAGTAAGAAGGCCAAGGAAGAAGTGAATTGCGTTGATGATCGTCCATTATTAGTATGGAACCTGCTGCTGCAATATGAATGTGGTAATGGGAAAAGTGTGTGTGTGTGTTTGTGTGAGAGAGAGAGAGAGAGAGAGGGCAGTGGTAGTGAAAGAAAGAGGCAGTTGTGGCTCATTATAAGGGCTACTTTTTTAGGGGATTAAACAGGCTTTTGACTATCCTGTTTTACTTTATTTGTTCTAGTGGCAGTATTTGTTTGCATTTACATAGACTGAAGATGAGGATGAGGAGACTTGATACAATCGGTTTTAATCGCAGTTCGGCTCACATTTCAATATGAAGGTCATGAGTTCGATCTCCACAAAAGTTAGAGGGAAGACTTTCTATTTTTAGAATTTATCTCCTAAGCGTTTTTATGCGTGCATGTGTGTGTGTGTGTGTGTGAGTAGTGAAAAAAAAAAAGTTCGGCTTGTTTTTAATTTCGTTCATCTATTTTGTTCTCTCGAGCATTCAATTAAATTGGGTATGATCTTGATTTTTTATGAAGCCTGACTACTATTTCGTCCGCTTATTTTGATCTCTTATTAAAATTGGATATGATCTTGATTTTTGTTGGACGTATTATTCAACCCTTTTAAGTTGTTAAGTCCAAAGGCATACACTACTTGAGGGTTTATTAAAGTAATCTAATAATGGCATTAGGTAAGATTCTTTTTAACTTTTATTTTAGAAATTTCCATACAATAATAAATAAAACTTTATTGATCAAAGTATTTGCCGTTGCCCGTCATGTTGTCTTTAGAGTTTACTATATTTGCAAGTCCTCAAATTTATTTATTTTAATTCCATCTTTAGAATAATAATACGCGGTATTAGTGAAAAAAATAGTTTCTTTTTTGGAATGTCTAGAAAGTCTATTGGAGAATGTTTTTTTAGCTCAACATGGAGTTTAAAAAGAGGTTATTTCTTAACATGATCAATATGAACAAAATGATTAATTGATTGTTAGGAAGGACTAAAAGAGTTCTTCTTACTCTTTATAATACTATTACTATTAGGAATTAAGTGAAAATTGCATCAAATGCATTTTGACTATTTTGTTAGATCAGAGTTAATAGAAAATAACAATCAAATAGTAATTACACAAAACAACGATATACATGTTTCATCAACTTGACTACGTCTATGGACAAAATGAGGAAATATTATTATTACTTAATAAATCACAGATCACAATCTCTAATTATGTTGCACGAATTCTTGATCACAAGAATTTCTAACTGTGTAAACCCTAATCTAGAGAAACAGATGAACAACTGAACTTTATAATTATAGATCTTTGTCACACTAAAATTCCTGAATTCTAGAATTACTGATATGCCTATCACATTAGAATTAATTCTGATTGGTAGGGGATATAGAGAGTATTTATACAACCCTATTCTTAACCCTATAGGGTTTTTCATATCCTTCTCTGAATCCAGCCGGCCTAAAGCCTAAACCACGACGGCAGTGCGTTCTGACCTGCACGATCGTGCAACTTTACTTGGCACGGTCGTGCCCTTTGGTCCGCAGGGCTGTGTCCGGTAGGGTCTGACGAAAACACCGTCTGCACGATGGTGCGTTGAATCTGGCACGGTCGTGCCAACTCAAAATCTCCTTAATCACGAACTTTGGTTTTCTTGATACACGATTAGGCATAGGGAAGGCAACGGGTCGGGTTCGGATCAGGCCAGTTCTGATCCGAATCCGATCCGAACAGCACAAACCATTTACCGAACCCGTCCCGATCCGAGCCGAAGCTTTCACTTTTTTTTTTTAAGCTCAACAGTTTATGCAATCAAATTGCCATCAAATTCCAAACCAATCTCTATCTCTTTATACCCTAAATAACCATTCAACAACCATGGATTAGTTCTAATTCAAATCAGAAATAAAAGGATAGAAAAATAGACTCACCTTATACAAAATCTGGCGCCTACTGCTGAGAGACGAGCATTTGATTTTATCAATGATATTAGGGGCATTTTTGATAAACCATAGAATATGATTGAACCGCCAGAAAGTAAACGACCCCTCCCACCTTTTGACGAATTCAGACTATTCCCTTTGAATTCACATTTCAGAGAGAGAGAGAGAGAGAGAGAGAGAGAGAGTGAGAGAAACGGAGAACCAGGTGTCAAAGGTCCTGAAAAATGTTGAATCATGTAGGTTTTGATACCACCGACACGGATTGTGATTGCATGGAAACCAAATCTGATCCGTGGAAACCAGATCTGATCCCTTTGGAGAGAGAGAGATGAGCTGAGAGAGAGAAAGAGCAGAGAGAGACGAGCGAATAGAGAGAGAAAGAGCAGAGAGACAGAAGAGCGGAGAGAGAAAGAGCAGCGGATAGAGAGAGAAATAGAGGCGCTAATATATTTATATCTACAGAACCCTAATTTTTTAGCTATGTCTATGGGATCGGGTCAAGTCGAATCTCGGGTCGGATCAACAGCGGTACCGAACCCGATCGGGTCATAAAAAATTGAAATCATATCCGAATTTTTCGGATCAGATCGCCTTCGATACTGATCGGGTTCGGTCAAATTGCCATCCCTAATTAGGCGCCCCAATCCTCAAAGGCATCAAACCCAACAAATCTCCACCTTGACATTGAACTCCCAAAACTGCCACCCCTCTGCCTCAGATACTGTCTAATAGTTGGGACATTTAGCAAGTCCAAGCAATGTTGGAACTCGCTAGTTGGAACGGACTTCGTGAACATGTCAGCAGAATTGTCCACAGTACACACTTTCTTCACCTTAATCCGCTTTTCACTTCTCAAAAATGACACATCACATCTATGTGCTTGGTCCTTTCATGATGAACTTGATCCTTGGCCAAACATATTGTACTCAAACTGTCACAAAATATTGTAGCCTGATCCTGATGTAACCTAAGGTCCCTGATCAAACCTTTTAGCCATATTCCCTTCTTAACAAGTTCTGTCAATGCCATGTACTCCGCTTTTGTAGTCGACAATGTCACTGTAGATTGCAAAGTAGCCTTTCAACTGACAACTGACCCACCGAGAGTAAATACGTACCCGATTATAGATCTCATCGTATCAACATCCCCAGAGTAGTCTGAATCACAATAACCCCCCAACTGCACATTCTGTACCACCTCCATAAATGAGACCAACAACATATGTACCTCTAAGGTACCTGAAGATCCTCTTCACTGCCTGCCAATGTTCCTTACCAGTATTCCCCATGAACCTATTGATAACACTAGCATCACGTACAAGATCCATATCGTCTCCCATAGCTACTTGCCACTTGGCAGACTCTGAAAATGTAACTGATTTCTTGAAAGTGGTTGGCTATGTATGATCGGGCTCCACTTCCTCAGAAACCTGAAGTGCATAAGACACATGTCTTCAAAACCATGCCTCACATAAGGCTTCCCAAAATTAGCTCGTCTAGAACTCTCTTGTGCTAACCCATATTCTTCAGGAATAGGTGATGAACTGTCTGGTGCTTCCGTCTCTTAAGGTAGATCTTGATTAACATCTGAGTGTGGACTGCTCAACTCTGTAGTATCTTGTAACTACACCTGTTTATCAACACTACCAAATAGATCCTGGTTAACATCTGACTGTGAATTGCTCAACTTTGTAGTATCTTGTAGCTCCACATGTTTATCAACACTATCAATACCTGGTACAATCGCAGATCTCATAGTTGGACTAAGCACATAATTTTCATCAAAGACAACATTTCTGCTTAAAATCACCCTACCCTCCGATGGAGACCAAATTTGGTATCCCTTGACACCATCTCCATAACCAATTTTGGCCCTCGATACTAACTTTCCATCATCCAGATGCTAATAAGCAGTATAACCAAAAGCCCTGGAATAATTAACAAGTTTATTCGACCATACCTCAAACGGAACTTTGAAGTTGATACCCGTGTGAGATCCGCGACTTATCAAGTAACATGTTGTAATAACCGCTCTGCCCATAACCATTTAGACAACCCTGCATTAGAGAGCATGCACCTTTCCTAGCCAACAACGTTTAATTCATGCGTTCTGTGATACCATTATGCTGTGGTGTACCCCTGATAGTGAGATGTCTAGAAATCTCCACTTCTTTATAGAACTCATCGAACTTAGTACCGCAAAACTCCTCTCCATTATATGTCTGAAGTTTATTGATCTTCTTGCCACAAAGAAGACCATGATTCGCCAGTGTTTGCATCCCTCTAGTGCTCATAGGCCTAAGCCTAATATGCCACAACTTTATCATATCCTCCTTGACCACCTAAGTTGATGAAACCCAAACTGACCCAGAAAGCGTTCTACCTTGGAGGAAATATAAGGAGCCCCGCTTAAGGCCTCTCAGAATCAATTTGGAACCTTTGCAAACACAAATTGATCCACCTTTAACTTTGAAACTGTACCCATTACTGTCTAGGTGACTAAGAGAAATCAAATTCTTCTTCATAAGTGGAACGTGTGTCACATCGTTCAAAGTGCAGAACTTACCATCTGAGTACGCAGTTTGATAGAGCCAATACCAACTACCTTGCAAGTAACACTGTTGACAATATAAATATAACCCCCCATCTACCTGCTCATAAGTTGTAAAACACTCTCTACTCGGACTAATATGGTAAGAAGCTCCAGAGTCAAGCACATGTAACTGTCGTCCATATTCTTCTGTTACTAGAGCATAATGCTCATCAGAACCGCTACTATCTTCTGTAGCAGCATTAACCTCAGAACGGATAGGAGGCTTGCCTCGCTTTTTCAATCGGTCTTCCAATGTCCCTTTTCCTTACAATAGTTACAAACATCCCCAGGTTTCAGACCCTTCTTGACATAAGCTTTCTTCTTACTGCCAGAGCCCTTGCTTCCTTCTGCAACTAAACCTACAGACTGGTAATCTGTACCACTATTACCACTTGCCTTTCAACGCAACCCTCCAGTCTTGAGCGAGGATTTCACCTCCTCTAGAGTGATCGTATCCTTACAATTGATATTAGAGTCAACATAGTCCTCATATGATAAAGACAATAAAATAAGAAGCATTAATGCAGCATCCTCATCCTCAACTTTAGCATCTATATTACGAAGTTCAAGTAATAAAGATGTAAATATATCTAGGTGATCCCTAATGGGCGTACTTTCGTTCATTCGAAGATAATACAACTTTTGCTTCAGATATACATTGCTGGTCAATGATCGTGTCAGAAATATATCTTCCAACGCAAGCCACAAAGCATCTCCGGAATCAGTATCTGCAATATCCGCTAGAATTTCATCATCTAGACACCTTATAATTTTAGATTGGTTCCTCCCATCTAGCGCGATCAGATCTGCTATTTTCTTCTTAGCTGCCTTCTTGTCCTTCTTCGAACTATGTTGTTGCAGCCGCAACAACCCCTGTGGAAACGGCTTCTGCTTTGCCCTATGGATCCCGACGACCCCTGATTGCAGCAACCACTAGGGCCCACAAACCCTTATCTCTTAACAGGGCTTTCATCTTGATTTGTCAAAGACTAAAACTATTCTTCCCATCAAACTTGTCAATTGGTGATTCTATTCCTGATCCCATCTTCTTCTGCATCGGAATACCCCTATACCTTTCTCAACCAGAACTGGCTCTGATACCAGTTTGTTAGAACAGAATCAACAGAAAATAATCAAACAACAATCACACAACACAATGATATACGTGGTTCACCAGATTGGCTACGTACATGGACAGATGAAGAGAATATTATTATCACTTGAGAAATCACTTATTACAATCTCTAATTATTTTGCACAAATTCTTGATCACAAGAATTCCTAACTGTTCAAACCCTAATTTAAAGAACAAATGAGCAATTGAACTCCTAAACCTTAGAATTAAGATCTCTGTCATACTAAGATTCATGAATTCTAGAATTATTGATATGCCTATCACACTAGAATTAATTCTGATTGTTAGGGGATAGAGGGAGTATCTATACAGCTCGATTCCTAACCTTGCAGGATTTTCCAAATCCTGCTCAGAATCCAGCCGACCCAAAGCCCGAACCACGATGACACGGTCGTGTGTTCTGACCTGCACGATCGTGCAACTTTACTTGGCACGGCCGTACCCTTTGGTCCACACGGCCGTGTCCGGTAGGGTCTAAGTAATCTGACGAAAACACCGACTGCACGATCGTGGGTTGAAGCTAGCACGATTGTGCAACTCCTGCACGGTCGTGCCAAAATCAACACGGTCGTGCCAACTCAAAATCTCCGAAATCAAGAACTTTGCTTGTCTTGATCCACGATTAGGTGTCCCCAATTCTCATATGCATCAAACCCAACATATTTAAATTATGCGGATATGATATCTAAACTCTTTTTTGTTGCATATATAGTACATGAACTATTTTTTCATTGTATCTAATGTAACTAGGGCTAACGAGATTAAATTGTTCTAGTTAAATGACCATGTAACATGCATATGACTAATTTTTCAAGGGTAAAAGTGGTTTTTATTTTCAGTTTAGACCCTGCATTTTATTGATATCAATGAAAAACCTCTTTAGATTAATCTTTATGTTGATCTTATACTTTACTTACAGAACTTTTAATGTTTTTTTCAATTAAGTTGATATTCATATTCTTCCTTTAAAAATTAGTCACATTCACATCATATGACTATTTAACTAAAAAAATGGATGTCATTATCTCCCGTACCTTGAATGCAATGAAAAACTAGTCCATATACTCCCTCCGTCCCACCTTAGTGTAGACTTCTTTTCTTTTTCGTCCGTCCCACCTTAGTGTAGACTGCCAAAATTAGAAAGTTTTTTATTATTTTTTATTTTCCCTATCCCACCCACTCATTCTCTCTCTTCATTTTCCACCATACAATTTATTCAACCAACCTACTATTCACTCCACTCATTCTCTCTCTTCATTTTCTACCACACATTTCCATTATCTTAATAATATTCCTTAGTTATTGTGCCCACCACCTTAGTCTACACTAAGGTGGGACGGAGGGAGTATTATTTATACAAAAAACAAGTTTAATAATCATATCCACATATATAACCCCAATCATTGGGATACTTTTTCTTAAATTATTATTTTTTCTTCAACATTTTATTAAAATTTAATCAAATTAATAACTAAAAACATGAAGGTATTAAAATGTGAAAATATTGATATAGATGGGCATAGGCATTGACAAATCTTAAATTGAAAACAGTTGTGTGATGTTATAGTCACACTTAAAACCCACACCTCACCACTCATCCCACTATATATATATGACTCAATTCCTGAATTCTATAAATGGTCACACTTTCTCATTCAATTAGTCATAGAAAGGAGCTGGTGAACCAAACTTTCCTACCAATATTTGGAGGAATAAAACAGTAAATTAAGACATGTACAGAAGATACTGCAAGAGTTACTTCATGTGTTGTAGCATGAGTATGCTAATTTCTTAAGTTAATTATTGAGTTTGATGATATAGAAAAGGGAGGGGCTATTGCCACTACATGTTTTGCTTTTCCACTACATTCATTGGGATAATTTAATTTTTTTTGACATAATTGCCCTTCAAACCCATCCTAACTAATTATTGTTTATTTCCTCTTATTATGGTAAGATTATTTAATTCTTTTTATCTTCCATATATAATTCTTTTCATCTTTGCCAAGAAAATCAAATCCTTACTATTTTTTTATAAAATAATTATATAATTAATATGAAATAATTGTAACGAAAGAGAAATATTTATATTTCACCATATTGTTTTATACTTTTATATGTAATATATTACTAATAAATTATATAAATTTATTATTTACATTTTTATCTTGATTTTTTTCTTAATGATAAAAATGAAGATTACAAACGTGGTGAATAAATATAGAACTTTAATTATACATTTTGAAGTATAAAACTTAAGTTTTGAATTTATAAAGTATGTTCTGAACATGGTAAAATGATAGAAGGAAATCTAACTCCAAACAGTATAACTTCCTCTATATGCAACGAGGATAACATTACCCGTAATAAGGGAGTTCCAATAGCAAAGACTTAGAGACAGTAGTCTCAAAATCTCCTATAGAGATTAGAGTAGCTCATAATAAGAGCATAATCACACCTCTTGAAGGTATATTCCTTTCCAAGGAAAATTCAACTTAGTCTTCGAAAAATAAGACTACAGGGAAACTTTCATTCTCCCCCCAAACCAAAAGAACCTCAAAATACTATGTCCTCTATTCAGGCCCTAACCAAGGTATCTATATCGAATGGGCTAAAATTGCTCATTTAATATCCAACAACCACCATCAGTCATTTAATAACCCAAAAGAAGCCCAAAGAGCCTTTTTCAGTTATAGGAAAACCTTGAGTTTAAATGACCAAAGAACATACAACCAAATGATTCAGTCAAAACAAACCCCTAGCATCAGACCACAGATGGCAGTGTCTAAAGCACCAGAACCCAGATCACCAGTTCCGAAGGTCATAAGAAATAGAATAAATAGGTCCAAACTGGTCCTTCATGAAGAGACTAGTTCCATTAATAAAAAAAAGTTTTTTCATTACTTTAATATGGCTGAAGCCTTTGATGAAGATAAAGAGCAATGCTTTTTTACAATTGATAAGAAAGAATTTCTTAATACGTTTTCTTTGAAAAAGCCAAACCAGAAATGGTTAAAGAAGTTTATGACTGTGGGTTATTATCTATGGTTTATCCAAGCAACAATTTAATAGAATTAAGCTTATTACCAAAGCCTATCTTTCATGCTATAATTTTTTTTTTGGAACAAAGGTCATAGCAACCGGTGACCGAGACATCTATGTCAAAATTACCAGCTCTTTATTAGACTGGGATGATGAAGAATTCTTCCTTCCATACCATTGGATTGAAGTAGGACTATCCAAAAAGGATATAAGGTTCGAACAACCCCAAGCAAGAAAAATCACAGAAGATGTGGAAGATCTTGCAAAAGCCTTAAGAACATCAAGACTAAGGAATGTTTACAAGAAATACATGGAAATCTTTTCGGATAGCAAGAAAAAAGTTAATTATTTCAATGACAAGGTCGTAATAATATCCAATTTTCCCAATGTGATTACGTCACAAGAACAGGAAAATATAGCAACGAATGAAGCAAGCTTCCTTGATGGAAAACTTAAAGTTTCAGAACAAACCAAAAGACAATGGTGTGAAGTATCCCCACCAGATAACATGTGCATGTATTGTTTAAACAAAAGCCAAGAAAGAAGAAAAGGAAAAGATGATGAGTCAACATCCACCGACTCCTACTTTGGAGAAATGTAAAGCAAATTTGTCTGGAAGCGTCGGCAAATGAATCTTTAAGATAAAACAATGTAAAAAGGGTCTGCGCACCCAGTTTTTCTTTTGGACCTGCGTGTCCTCTTTTGCTTTTTCTTTTTATCTTGTCTGGTGTCCTTTTCTTTCTTTTAATTTTATTTTGAAGTCCGGAGCGTGGGATCCGCCTATCCTCCATCTATATAAGGAGGACTTGTAAATTGTATTAGGGGAGTTAAAAAATGAAGTGAGAAAGAATTTCTTTTCTTGAATATCTCCATATTGAAAAAGTAAAATAACTAGACATAAAGATTTAGATAGCAATCTGCGGGACAATGATCACAACTGTTGGCAAAGAGGCAATCAACATCTTACTCTCACTTATCCAAACCTATCAAGGTAAAACTCTATCCATAATGAGTTATTGGACTAATTTACATTATAATAATATAGAATATCTAAATTATATGATAAAAAACATGCATGCTGTAGAAAGTCTTGTTTTGATACATGGAATTAATCCATTTATCACTAAATGTATTATTTGTGATTTTGAGAAATATATCTCTTGTGATTGGGTATATGTAAATTAGAAAAGAATAGCAAGGAGCTATCTTAAAAGATCACAACGGTTTTTAAATAAACATACTCAGACAGCCATATGACGGGTAATGATCACGTATCTTTAAAAGATCAGTCAAAATCACTATTTAAAAAAGTCAATTTTACTTTAACTATAGTTGTATTCCAATTATTATGATTGTAATATGTATTTCAATTTATGATTGTAATTTGTATTCCAATTATTATTGAATTCCAAGTTATTTATGAAAAAATGTGTTCCTGGACTACTTTGCATTACAATAATATAGAGTATTTAAATTGTATGATTAGATACATGAGGATTAATTATTATCTCACTGAGAAATATGGTTTTAAAGGCTTATCACTAAATTTATCATTTATGATTTTGAAGAATATATTTCATGTGATTGTGTATTTATCAACCAGAAAAGAATAGCTAAAAGCTATCTCAAACAAGTACAACGATTTTATAACAAAATGGAAAAAATTAATCAATAATGATTAAAAAACAAGTGCAAAAAAATATGGTATCAGAGCCTGTACCCTCACCGGAATAAGATCCATGGCTGACTTAGAGATTAACTTAGATAACTCTCATGAAAGAGAAAATTATGAACAAGTATTTGATGAAGAAGGATACTATGGTCAAGAAATAACTCTTGACGAGAAACTTCTCCACCAAATAGAAAAAATAGAGCAAAACCTCTTACCATCGGAGGTTTTTAAGAAAATAAATATGATTTCAAAGTTCTTAAAACAAAGAAAAAATACATGCATAACTTACATAAGTACTAGAGAATATCCTTTAGACATAAAAGACACTAATGAACTAATAGAGATACCTTTCTTCAACAAACAAGAAATAGAAAAGAAGATCCAAACTCTTAAAGATAAAGAAGAAAAAAAGTCCATAGGATTTATCCACATAGGAAGAGTAAAAATCATGATAAAATCTACCTTTAACACATGAATAGACTCCCCGCTAAAAGTAGCTCTTCTAGATAGAAGAATAAAAAAATCCTATTGAAGCTATATTTGGAGGAATACAAGGGAACCTAGCCTATGGAAAAATAATGTTTACTTGTAACCCAAATATAGGGGCCTCTCTAAAAGATAAAGAAATAAATCAAATTTTGTGTCTTGCACATAAATGTGAAAGACATAACCTAATGAGTCAAGGAAATCATCCTTATACCATAACGTATAAAATAGGATATACTTTATCCAATTCTCATCATAGTATGGAATTTAAGACAAATAAAAGAGTAGATATTGATGATCTTTTAAAAATATCAAGAGGAGATCCAGATTATCTTTTCTCAGGATGAAAAGGCATTGATGGATGTACTAAGCAATTAAATAATATAAATACAATAACTGGAAATATACATATTATGTGTAATTTCATCTGTAAATCTTTAGGAATAAAAACATCTTTTTACAAAGAAACTCCAGAAGACAATAGCAATGAAAAGCTACTATCTTTACTAACTGAAAAAGCCAGTATAGACTTATCCCAAATAGAGGAAAAAATAAAATCTCTAGAACAACAAATTACGGATCTTGAAAAGAAAGTTCTTATAACTGATATAGAAATAATAAACAAAATATTTGAGACTGTTAAAAGAATAGATGAAAAGGTCTAATGGCACACCAAGGAAAAATAGATCGGGTCTATGAAGAAATAATTAAAATGGAAGACTGATTCAGGCAATTAGAAAATGATCAGCAAAATCATTTTGAGCAATATATTGAAAAGGCATCAGCCTCTATTATTGCTGAAATAAAGAAACAAATTTCCCAACTAACAGAAAAAATTGAGAAATGTGAATGTAATCAAGAGATTCTCAATTTATTAAATCAAGAAAAAGGGAAAATAAAGATTGATGAAATACAAGAAGATCATAACAAAGAAATTCTCAAATTAGGATGGCATCCCGAAAATCTTAAACTAGAAGAAACTTCCTTCTACTTTAAAAAATGATTAAAAATAACCTCAGAAAATATTTTGAAAACACTAAAAGTTCTGAACATATGGATTATGTTGTCCAAATGTTAAGCCTCACAGATATAGAAATAGAAAATCTAGTAGAAAAAACTAAATGTCATTGTAGCCAAGCCCATTGACAATTACAAAATAAATCTTAAAGAAGAAGAAATGGAAGAAAGTTCTAAAGAGGGACAACAAAGAACGAGAAGAAAAAGCCATAAGAACCCATTCAGAACAGGAGATCACAAAGGATATCATGGCGGAAGCTCATCACAAAAATTTACCCAGTACAATATTCCAGAAGGTTGAGAATTAAATAAGTCCAAAGGCATATCATTTGGATGGGTAAAAATACATCTATCAAATACCCTCAAACTTATATTTTGATCGTAATCGAGTAAAACAAAAACAATAAAATAGAACTACTTTCTAAACTACGAAATATAAATTCGTTAAAAGCACAAAATATTTGGGATGTTCAAATCATATAAAGGTTTGTTAGCCATATAAGTCTCAGATTCTTTCAAACACTCATAATCTAGAAGAGTTATTATGGACATCGGATTACAATCACATTGATGCATATCTAACTTAAAATTCTCCATCATGGTATGATAATATGAATGATTAATGGGAGATCATCGTCACCAAAATAATATATTTTGTTGGGTCCCTTGTTTCATGCTTTAAACCAAAGATAATAAGATGAAATTCTGTACAAGGATACTCATATGCATAACCACAATTGTAACCCTAACTACTCTTTAGGGATCAAATATGACTTTATGGCTTGTAATTTATTGCGGGCTAGGTTCACGGTTACAAATGATAGTAAGGACATACGAAGTCAAACAAGTGACACTAGAATGTCTTCAAAATATATCCTCACTTGAATGTATCTCTCTACTCACCAATGCCAACCCATATTTCAACAGCCAAAACTTAAAATTTTGCATACTTTCCTACAAAAGGGTTGATAATAATCCTCTCTTTCCTTTGATCAGTTTAAATCACAATTTCCATAATATAAGAGGGAAAGGCTTTTCAGACTTTTTTCGTCCTCTTTCTTTCTTTCTTTTCAATTTTATTTTACTCTTCCTTTTATTTGCATAGATAAAAATCACGAAGAATATTATGCACTAAATACTTTGCACATGCCCCTATTTTCAATACAATACATGACCATTTTATTTCATTTGTTGACCTCTTTCCACCCTTCCCTTGATTTTCCTAACATAAGCCACAATTTTCCATTCGTTCCCTAGTTTAATTTTCCTTAAAATGTTAGAAAATATATAATGTATAAGTGTAGTGGTAAGATAATAAGGGTACAAAATGAAGGCAAATGATGAGTTTTGATAACCTCTCACTTTGTGAGGGATATTCATTCTTATTAAAACTTAAAATGGGTTCTAGCGAAATTTTTTATAGGTGACGAGAAAGTTAAAGACTTACAAAAGGGTTCAGAGAAAATAACTATATATCACTTCCCGAGTAGCCTATTTATGTGTTATTGACAGTCATACAAACATGTTATAGGGACCCTGAGAATGTCAAAGTGATCCTATAAAGGTCTCCTAGTTTGGTAACAATGATAAAGAGAATAGTATGGAAGTGAAAGGTGGAGCAATCATAATTCACATATTTCAATGAAATCACAATCCCGTATTTATAATAACACTTAAGATTCACACTTGAATACTCTCAAATCATCATAGACTTTATCAAACATTCCAAAATATGAAAATAACAAAATTTTTAATTTTTCTATTTTTTTGGAGGTTGACACTATTTACACCCATCTATAAACCTACAAACTCGGAGATACTCACACAGGGTGACACAAAACTAACATTGCCTACCCCCAAACTCAAAACATGCTATGTGCACAGAGCATAAAAATAATAGAAGCATGCATTGAGTTCAAAGGATTACATGACACAAATAAAAAATAAAAAAATAGAATAAAGTAAATTGTACTAAGTTAGGTTGCCTCCCAACAAGCGCATTTAGTTAATGTCGTTAGCCCGAATGTTACTCTCGTTTGGACTTTAATTTATGTCATTTGGCCCACTTTATTGTTTCGCGGGTCATTACTTTCAGATCATGCCCCAAATATAATCCTTGTATCATCAAATCATTTTCCGCCCACAATTTTTTTGACACCTTTGCTTCATGAGCTTTTCTGCTTGTGACCTTTTACCACTTTCTTCATTCTAATAAGAAGGATGAAGTATAATAAAAATTGCCAAGTCCTCAGCAAAATTGCTAATGGGTCGAAGGTTGTTGGTCCCAAAGGTACAACAAGGGTATATAAAAACAACTATAGGGGGTTTGAATAGCTGTATAAATTTTTTCTAACCCTTTTCAAAATTTCAAACTTGGATTACTATATTGAAAGTGTGGTCAAGTGAAAACCAAGTTCCAAGATAGTAAAATGCACAACGAAAGTTTCTAATTAAAAGAGTGTGGTCAGAAAGAGACTGTGGTCGACCACAAATGATGCAAGTGTGGTCGACCGCAACAAGGTTAAAATATGCTATGGCAAAGTTCAACTATAAACATAATTCACAATATGGTTGGATATTTGTAAAGATCAAACACAAAGAATAATAAGCAAACTTATTAACAATCAAAGTAAAGTGCAGAACGTGTGAATAAGGTATTTGGAGTGTTCAATCGTAAAAGATCTACGTCATCTATCAAGATGGTTAGTCTTGGATTTTCTAAATATAGATAGTATATTAGATCTTTGAGTAGCTGTTACAAGGATTAGAGAGGAATCACAATCTCAAATCTAACTATCTTTTCTATGAAGGAAATTCTAGACTATAACCAGTGGTTTCCAAATAACCCAATCTATACAATTGAATCCAAGGGGTGTTTGTGTGTGTTAAAGATTCCAGAGCTCTTTATAATATGAAGGATTGAGAGCTCGATGAATCTTGTTGTGGTAACAAGGCTTGAGAGATCTGGGTAAGGAATATTTATTGAAGGCTTGAAGATGAAGAGTTTGAAGATTCAAAGGATTTTGAAAATCTGAGTATGAGCTTCAAAACTTCTTGATGATTTTAACAAAAAATCTATTGCAAACTTCATGGCCTTGAATACAAGGTCTATTTATACCCTTGTGTGTTCATGTAGCCGTTGGAAATCCTTAAAGGATAAACATTTAAGGACAATGTGCTGTTTATGTCTGATTGAATCAGATTTCCTTTTTGTTTTCATGTTGAAGAGGTTGGTGGAAAGGTGGTACGTCTTTATACGAATAACAAAAAATGTCACCTTTTTGAAATTCTCTGAATGAACTCTGCAATGTTATAATTTGAGTTAACTCTAAGTTTTGGTCAGAGGTAATCAATGAAAATTATACCAAGGACTTGTCTTTTTCTTCAAGATCATTGTTGGTCCTAAAGGGGCAACAAGGGTGAAAAACAGCTAAAGGGGGGGAGTGAATAGCTGTTATAAATTTTGCAACCCTTTTTGCAAATGTAACCTCTCTCTTACAAAACCACCCTTGCAATGTATCAAAACAACAAGTGAGGTTTGTAAAATACACAGCGGAATTTCAAGGTTATAAAGTGAGGTTTAGTGAGGTATGTGAGGTTTGACAAATATTAACTTCAATTCACAAATTCGATAAACCTGAATGGATCAAACAGATAAGACAAATTAGATTGAACTATGAATAATAAAGAAAATGCATAAAATAAAGAACACAATATTTGCATTGGTTCAATCGTAAATTATCTACATTCACTACCAAGATGGCTAGTTTTGGATTTTCTAATTACTAGATTTGTATTAGATATTGAGGGGGGATTACAAGATTACAAAAATCAAAACTCAAATCTAAAATCTAAACAATGATTCAAATCATAGTCTAGAACTAGTGTATCTCAAATGATTTAATATATGAGATTAATCAAGTGAGGTGTGTGTGTGTGATATCAATATTTAAGGCTCTTTAGTTCTATGTGATTTAGAGCACAATAAATTTGATGTGCTACAAAGGCTTGATTTCTGGGCTTAAAAGTATGTTAGAAGGTATGAAGGTTTGAAGATGAAGATGGAAAGGTTACTGGAAATCAGCTTAAAATCTTCACAGGACTCTCTCAAATGAATTTCTCAAGCCATCTTCAAATAATGAAGAATAGGGGTATTTATACCCTTGCAACAAAAAGTAGCCGTTTGGGACAGCTGTAGCAAGTATACTAACGCGACTTGATTGCACCACGTGTCCAACTTTGACCCTTTGTACAGAAGTTGTTGATAAGGTTGTACGGACCTCTTACAACATTTTGGAATAATGAACACATGTCGCCTTTTAAATTCTTTTAAAATCTGAGTAACCGTTAGACACATTGATTGAACTCATAGTTAGCTCAATGTTGCTGACGTGGATCAATCAATCAAGGATGGTAAAACTCTTCAAGTATTTAATCATTGGATGAGGTTGGTGAGGTAATTATATTAAGCAATTTAAGAAGGATGCGATTTTGCAGTGCGGTTTAGCAGGCGAGGTTTGCACTCAACACTGCGGTTTGCATGTGCGGTTTCACAGGTGAGGTTTGCACTCAACACTTCGGTTTGCATGTATTTAAAGCCTCTTGTCTTGAAACCTCATGTCCAATGCAGTTGAGCCAGTCTTCAAGCCTAAGTAAAAACCTATTCTATAAATTGGCCTATACTAAAAAATTGAAGTCTGATCTTATTACATATGGCCCTAAAGTATAGAAACTATAGATGAGGTTATGGTATCAATCAAATTAAAGCTAAGACAAGGAAAGTTAAAGTATGTATACCCAACAATCTCCCCCTATTTGATTGATGCCATTACCTACTATAGCAAAGACAAAACATTGTACTTGATAAAAACATGTCCATAATACTTAACATGGTAAATTATGTCCCAACTCAATTCACACACTAGCCTAAGTTATATATTTCTATACTATTAAAATAAATAAAACTTACAAAGTAAAAGTATAGAAATACACTCGGTACATACATAAAGATATGATTTTAAGTTCAAGTTCAAGCATGTGGTTTAAACTGAATGTTTAAACATCAAGCACAAAAGTATGAGCAATTAAGTTCATGTGCATGAGGTTTGAAAACATTGCATTCATTAATCTACAAACAAGCCGTTTGAATGAGCAAGTTTTTAAAGTCAACAATGATGCATCTTCTCATTAATCCCTTTAGAGGTTTGGAGTTACAGATTTCAAGGTATGAATGAGGAAAAAAAAAAAAAAAAAAGATACAAAACTATTTAAAACGGTTTACTTGAAGAGGTGGTTGGAAAGGAATCATCTGCTGAGCATCCAGATCCACAAAGTTTGGTTTAGGCGGTCCATCCACAACTTCTTCTTGGGCAGGGGCTCCAACATAATTGAAAGCAGAATTCTCAGCACTTAAAGTCCTTCTAAGCCTCCTAACCTCTTATGCATATCTCACTTGAGCTGCTTCAACCCCTCTCAGAGCATTAGTCACACTAATCACTCTAGCATTGTTGGCTCCAACCGTACGGGTATTAGTTTTTGATTGATCTTTGAGCTCATTCAAACTTGTGGTGTTGAGAAGAATATCTTGATTTACCCCAGCAAGTTTGTCATTTAATATTACTAAAATTCCATTCAACTGAAGTTGGATAGATGCATTCAAAGTGTTGTAGAATGTGTGAATGGATTCCTGAACTGCATTGGAGTGTGCGGTTCGGGAACTCTGTAAGTTGGGCTCAAGCTTATAAAATCTCTCCCTTAAACCAACATCCAACTCTCTGAATTTGTGGGTCAGCTTATCCCTAATTCCTTCATTTAAAGCATTTAACCTCTCCTTCAGCTCCTCCTTGAGCACTTCAACATAATGGTGTAAATTAACTTGCATAGAGTCAAGGATAGATCTCTTGCCAAGCTCATCATGCGGTCTCATATTTCTGACGTCATTGAGAACCTCAGTCTTAAAACTTCCCAGGTTTAACTCCAAGGAGTTGCAAAAAATATCTGTCATTTTGTGTAGGCACTCCTTGAGTTGGGCATGATCTCCTAAAGCTTGAATGACCCCAGCTGCTAAGTCATTTCTAAAATCAGCAAAGTAAGTTTCAGATGTGTCTTTCACCACCTTTGTTGTATCCCTCTCCCCCTAAATGGCATCATCAAATGAGGTTTTAATGTTTGCCAATTCTAGGGTTTTAGTATTCACTTATTCTTGGAAGGCGCAGTTTGTGGCGACAAACATGATCATATGGCCTTGGTTGGTATGGAGTTGGTCTTGGATTATATAGATGGCAGTGAGGATTTGGGAGAAGTCACTTGGGGGAATAGACGAGGAAAATGGAATATTTGGTTGACTAAAGGGAGGAAGAGGTTGAAAATAGGGATGGCCATTTACGGTTCCGGAAAAGGGGAAACCGAAACCGAAACGTCGGTTCACGGTTCCGGTTTGGAACCGGCGGTTCAACGATTTTTTTTTCTGAATAGAAAAAACTGTTTTAGAATATTTTTATTACTGATTTTTTTTTTTTGCAAAAAGTTATATAAAAAAAGATAGAAAAAAATTAAACAAATGAAAGTATATAAAAGAAAAGAGGGACGGACACGGACTACCCTTTATTTTTTTTATTTTTTATTGATTAGGAAATAATATTTTAGACTTTTTTTATCAGTGATTTTTTTTACAAAAAGATATATAAAAAAGATAGAAAAAATTAAATAAATGGAAACCGAATATATTATGACGAATCCGACAGTTTCTAACGATTTCTGACGGTTCGGCTAATCTGCTTTCTAACAGCCCGATTACGATTTCGACGCCTGTTCGGTTCGGGCGGTTCGAAACCACCGGTTCACGATTTTTAAAAAGTGGAAACCGGAATCGGACCGCCAAATCGCCGATTCCGGTTCTGGTTCGAGGTGGTTCCGGTTCCTATTCGTGCTGGTTCCACGATTTCGGGCCGATTCCGGTTCCGATTTGGACATCCGTAGTTGAAAATGGATAATTGAGGGTGGGGTTGAGGATATGGGTGCAGTTTGGGTAAGGGGTGAAGTTTGTTTGAATTGGGAAGAAAGGTTTTGGAATATATGAGATATAGGGATGGTTTGAGGTTGAGGTTGAGTGGAAGTAATTTGAGTGGTAAAGGTAGGGATTGCAGTTTGATGGATAATGGATGTTGGAGGGACTGCATTTTGAGGTGGGGGTGAAGAATGAACCGCAGTGGGAGGGGGTTGGGTATGAGATAGAGAGGATGATGGTGTGGAAGTATGAGGAGGTGGAGAAGGTTGAGGTTGAGGTTGAGGTGATGGGGGAGGAGTGAAAGGGGAGGGTTCTCAGTAGGAGATGGAGGAGGTGAAAGTTGTACCTGAGACCTTGGAGGGGGCTCAGCAAAAATTAATTATCCTTAGTACACTCCTCAAGTATGAATCTAATTGGAGGTTGGGGTTGAGGTCTTGGAGAGGGTTTATCATCATCACTAGGATCTCTTCTTGTTGAAGTTGATATAGCTGGTCCAGTGAATGGTTGGGGGTCCAATCTCTGAAGGCAGCAGGGAGGGGGTTTCATAGTATTAGAAGGGGAGGTTTGGGTCATTTAGGTCTGTGGTAGAGGAGGAGGAGGAACTCTTATCAAATTAAGAATCTGTCTCACCAGGTATAAGTTTAAGAGGTGGTCTCCCATGAGAACAAGGGGATCCGTCTCATGCATGAGACGGGTCAACCCATGACCCATGGGGCATTTATGTTGTTTTCACCACACATGCAGCATATTCCTTACCTGACGTGACCCCTTTTAGCTTCTTCATTCACCAAACTGTCTTCACGTGCCACTGCAACAATATAAACGGGAATTTTAATGGACAATTTTTTTTATTTTTTATTATTTTTTTTTTGCTTTTTGCTTTTTTTTTAGTTTTTATATTATTTTTTCGGCTTTTCAGTGATTTAGAAAAAGTAATAGTTACACTCTCTTAATGTAATGACTGTATACATGTAAAGTAACATTGTTCATAAGTAAACGTAATACCTGTTTTAAAAAAACAAAAGCTCGTTTTCACCCATTTTTTCAAATGTAATACAAACTATGTGTATTACATTTGAAATGTAATAACTTATGTATATGAATGTAATAGTTTATACAAGTAAATGTAACACTTTGATAGATGAAATTGTAACATATTTCTATAGATAATGTAATACTTTTACATGTATCATGATAAATTTGAACTAATTGTAACTTATTGTTTGAAAACATATAGATATCTATACATATGTGTTACAATTATGTACAAATACTATTACATATAAATAACACGTTTGTTACATTTGAGTTATAATAAGTACTCCCTCCGTCCCAGCGAAAGAGCCATCAAATTAGCCGGGCACGCAAAATAAGAAATGTGATGTAGGAAAGAGAAAAAGTTTAAATGTTGTGAGTATGAAAAATTAAATAGGAGAGAGAATGAGTGGGAGGTGATGTAAGAAAGAGAATGTTGTGAGTGTAAAAGTAAAGTAGGAGAGAGAATGAGTGGAGAGAATAGTGATTTAAGGTTTCCTTTTTGGGAAAGTGGCTTTTTAAATGGGACGCCCAAAAAGGAAATAAATGGCTCTTTCGCTGGGACGGAGGGAGTATTACTTTTGCCAAACGAAAAAAACATAGGGAAAAACACTATTACTTTTCTGTATATATGTATTACTTTAATGTATACAAACTATTACTTTATATGCATACAATTATTACGTTATGTTATAGTAACTATTACTTTTCACAAACCAAAAAAAAAAAAACAAAATATAAAGTAATAGTCAAACAGTTCCTCTCTCCCTCCCTCCTCACTGTCCACATCCAACTCCGACGACTTTTTCTTTCCAATTCCTCCACCCTCTCTCTCTCTCTCTCTCTCTCTCTCTCTCTCTCTCTCTCTCTCTGCTTAACACACATTCGATCTATATAAACCAAACCCATATCATCCGTGTACTGTATTTTTTCATTTCTTGATCAATCAATCCGCCATTAATGGCTACAACAACAACCACCACATTACAGAACATCAACTCCAACAACAGAAACCCATTAAACCACGAAGAAGCATCTGCTTCTCTTTCGCCGCCTACTCCAAAAACCTCATCGGCCATCTTCGCAATTCCGACGTCCCCATCGATTCTGGTCTCACGGGCGCCGAAATCACTTCCATTCAATCCATCTTCCACTTTACTTTTCCACTTCACGGATGCCGCAATCCATCGATTCTAGTCTCATCGATTCACTTTCCCGGTTTCCCCAATTGGCGCTCCCGTCTCTCAAATCGCCTGGGTCATGGGTCAAAAATGACCCGTCTCATCCATGAGACGGGTCATAGTGTTCTCACATAAGTTTTTGTCTAAGTTTAACCAAGTTACCAAAAGCATCAAATCTGCCAAAGGTTTGGTTATTTTGGGCCATTCACTTGGAAATGTAATTATGTTTCTGGATTCCTCTTCTGACATCTTCAATTGTCTTTTGTGATGTTTCCCCTTGTTTGCATTTCTCCTGAACACCATCTTGATTCTCCTTTTGGGTGTCTCCCCCTGAACCTCAGCCTCATGATGCGGTTCAGGAGATGGCTGCGGTTGAGGCTCTTCAGGTTGAGTAGCCTTAGCAGCTAGCCTCTTAGCTTTTCTCTTCTCCAACCTCTCTAGCTCCTGTCCGTGAAACCTCAATAGATATTCATCAGAGGTCATCCTTTCTTTAGTCAATCTTGCAGCACTGGCAAGACTTGGCCTATCATCCTCAGCATCTTCTTCTTCATCCACCTTTTCTTCAACCTCTTCTTCAATAACAACTTGTTCTTCAATAAGAGGTTCATCTTCAAGCACCAACTTTTTCTTCAACCTTTTAGTCCTACTTGGCTCACCAATGCATGGACCTCCCTGCGGTTTTGGTGCAGGTGCGATCTTAGTCTTTTCTAAAGGAGGTTCAGCTGCACTCTTTCCCTTCCTTGCTTTCTTCACAACTTTCCCAATGGCTTCTTCAGCTGTATCTGGATTCATTGCCACATAAGGTTCTTTGGTAGGGATGGTATCTCTATACCACATCTCTTTATATGTGCATCCCCGTTCTTATATCTAAATGCATAGCAAACATTCAAGCCTAAAGACTCTTCACCTGATGACCAATCTAAATTAATTCAGGGTTGGCCTTCCTATGATCCTCCAGATGCGCATAATTCCCAAAGATAGCTGTCAGCATCCTACAGAAGGGTCTGCACCTTTGATCAACTCCCTTTGTCTTGGACCTGTAGAGGTCTATGTGGCAGACAACTCCGTCATCAATATCTTGGGCCAATGCAATGGGATTTCTGAATAAATTGCTGAGCAGTACATCCACTGCTGGCTAGAGAAGTTGTTATGATTCCCACTATTGCCACAGATGGATTTTCCAGAAAGAAAGCACAAGTGGGACATCAGCTCCCCAAAGTCCTTCCTAGGAACTGCCTTATACCTCCCAGTTAAAGTTGGCAATCCAGCGATTGTAGATGCGGTTGCATTTTGAACATTTTAGGAAACTCTCTCTTCAGCATTGGGCACATGAATTCAATATGTGTCCATTATATCCATATAATCTATGCTAACATCCATCCCTTGCACATTTCCAGTCAAGCAATGAATTAACCTTCCATTCCCCAAATCCCTAATCCCAGTAGTTGCATTTGTATAGAACTGGTCCGCATATGATGTAATGGTGTAGTTCTGCTTTCTGTTGAAAAGGGGAAGAATGCCTGAAACTCTCATTTTCTTGATCATCTCCTGGCCCAATGAATCTTGGAGTGAAGGGATTGATAAATGATAGAAAACTACCACCATGATTCAAGAGCAACCACCCAAAATTTGAAGAGGCATATCTACCTGACGGAGAGTCGTCATAAAATGTGTTTTCGAATACCAGTTGATAAAATTTGACTTATTCATTATCGATTAAAGCCATTAGATAAGGTGACTGGTCAGATACAAGTGGATATATCAAGTCCAAAATATCTTCCGGAAGATCCGACCATGACCTCTCTTCAACCTCTTGATCCATAATGTCGTGCAAGTCTTTTTTTGCCTTCTTAGAAGAAGAATTAATAAACGATAATAAGATATACAAAATAATTAACGATAACAGAAAGAAAAAGAAGGGAACAACAAGAAGAGGAGGAAGTCAAACTTACAATATTAATGTCGAAAGAAAGAAATACTTGAATTCGGAGTTTGGTCTTGCAGGGGATAGAGAAAGAATTATAAAACGTATATATAGGGCTAGTCAACTCATTCCTACTTCCTTTAGGATCAAGGAGATAAGAGTATTATTTGAATTGTTTTTCCTTTTCTTCCCTTTTGGGGAGAGGATTTTATTTTAATTATTTTTATTTTTATTTAGGTATAGGATTCTGCTTTTGAATTTATGTATACTCAAGTAGTCACCCCTACTTATTTGAATTGTTTTCAATTCGGAGTTTGACTATTATTTGAATTGTTTTCCTTTTTTTTTTCTTTTGGGGAGAGGATTTATTTTAATCAAAATTATTTATATTATTTGTTCAATTTCCTTTAAGGTATAGGATTATGCCTTTTAATTTATGTATACTCAGTAGTTTCCCCTACTTATTTACCTCTGAGAAAAAGGCTGAACTAATATTTTCCTCATTGAACTATATGTCAATTTTCAATGTCCTCACTAATTCTTTTTTGTTTTGATTTTTCTCACTAAACTATCCCACTTTTTGCAATGTCATTACTTCGTCCATCATATCGTTAAAAATATAACAAATTTATTAAAAAAAAGTATGTTAGTCATGTGACATTACACAAATTCCATTAAATTTCCTTAACTCATATGGAAAAGGGAAAACCCGCTTAAAGAAAAAAGAACTAAAAGAAAAAACAAAGAAAAAAAAAACTAAAGTTGTTTCTTCCCCATCCCTCCCTCTTCTTTAAACCACCAGCTCCCCCTTCCTCCTTCTCCCACCACCCCTCGCCCTTCTCTCTTCTCCACACACTCAGGCCGCCCCTTCCCCTCTCTCCACCACCGACCCCTCCCCTTCCCCTCCATATTCGAATTCACCATCTTCATTTGTTGGTTTATGTTAGAACAGAGTATATGTATAATATAGAAAACAAGCAACAAACACACAACACACAGATATACGTGGTTCACCAACTTGGATACGTCCACGAGCAGTGGGAGAGAATATTATTATCTTATGGAAATCAACAGATTACATCTAATCTAGTGCACAATTCTTAGTCAAGAATTGCTGTCTGTACAAACCCTAAATCTAGAAAACAGATTAGAAAATTGAGCTGCTCAATTAGTATGGAGAGGTGGTATTTATACTACCTATTCCAAACCCTGCAGGGTTTTACAACCCTGTACCAGATCTGCCGCTGAAAAGCCCCAATCTGGCTGAGGGCTCGATCGCCCCATTCGCCCAAATAGCTAGGGTGCGGTCACCCCAAATTGGGCGCGATCGCTCCATCTTGACAGAAATATGGCGCGGTCGGGCTCCCTTGTCCGTGCGGTTGCTCCTCAGATGTGTTACATGAATCCTGAAAATTGCTTGTTTAATCCTCTAATTTAGGCGTCCCCAACTTAGATGACACAAAACCTAACAAATTTCCACCTTTATATCTAACCTCCAGATCATAACCAGAACTCTTCCCCTGTCTCAGATGCTATCTAATAAATGCGAACATTCAGAAATTTCAAGCAATGTTGGAACTTGTTAGTTGGAACGCACTTCGTGAACATGTCAGCAGGATTGTCCGCATTATCCACTTTCTTCACATTGATCCGTTTCTCACTCCTCAAAAATTGATACCTCACATCTATGTGCTTGGTTCTCTCATGATGAACTTGATCCTTGGCCAAAAAAATTGCACTCAAACTGTCACAAAATATTGTAGTCTGATCCTGATGTAGCCCAAGGTCGCTAATCAAATCCATTAGCCATATTCCCTCCTTAGCAGCTTATGTCAATGCCATGTACTACGCCTTCGTTGTAGACAATATCACTGTAGATTGTAGAGTAGCCTTCCAACTGACAACTGACCCACCAAGAGTAAATACGTATCCGGTCATAGATCTTCTCGTGTCAACATCCCCTAGAGTATTCTGAATCACAATAATCCTCAACTGTACATTCCGTACAACCTCCATAAATAAGCCCAACATCCGATGTACCCCTAATGGACTTGAAGATCCTCTTCACCATTTGCCAATGTTCCTTACCAGGATTCCCCATGAACCTACTAACAATACTAACAACATAAGCAATATTCGGCCTAGTGCAAAGCATAACATACATCAAACTACCAACTACACTAGCATAAGGTACTCGAGTCATATACTATTTCTCTTCATCCGATTTAGGTGCAAAAGCAGCAGACAGATGTGTATTTGTTTCACTCGGAGAATCTAAAGACTTTGTTATAGACATGCCAAACCTCTCTAAAACTTTCGTGATGTAACCTTTCTGGGATAAGAAGTGTTTTCATTGGCTTCTATCCCTATAAATATCCATACCCAAAATTTTCTTCGCTGCACCCAAATCTTTCATCTCAAACTCTGCAGATAGTAGACCCTTTAACTTCTGAATATACGACTTCTTGACAGCCGCTATCAACATATATTTACCATAAAGGACCAAATATATGATCGAATCATCCACCAATCTATTGTGATACGCACAACAGTCATACGGGCTCCTCGTGTAACCAATCTCTATCATATAGCTGTCAATTCGTTTATACCAATGCATAGGCGATTGCTTAAACCCATACAAGGACTTATTCAACTTACACAAGTAGTATTCTTTCCCCGAAACCCGAAACCCATCTGGTTGTGTCATATAAATCTCCTCCTCCAACCTTCCATGCAGAAAAGTTATTTTCACTTCTAGCTGCTCGAGCTACAAATCCTGATGTGCCACAATTGCTAATAGCACTCTGATAGAAGTGTGTCTAACCATTGGTGAGAAATTCTCATTGTAGTCAACGCCCTTCCTCTATGTGAAACCCCTAGCAAACACACGAACTTTATACTTGACCCCCTCTGATGGTGACATTTCTTCCTTTTCCTTGAAGACCCACTTGCAAGTCACAATCTTTCTGCCTTCTGGTCTATTGGTTAACTCCCATGTCTGATTCTTGTGAAGTGACTCCATCTCATCCCCTATAGATGCATGCTACTAGACAGACTCTAACATGTAACTACTTTCTTGAAAGTGGTTGGCTCCACCTCCTCAGCAACCTGAAATGTATAAAACACAATATTTTCAAAATCATACCTCACTGGAGGATTCCTGAATTTAGCCTGTATAGGCCTCTGTTGAACTAATCCATCTTTCTCGAAAACTGGTGATGAAATGTCTAGTTCTTCTGTCTCTAACGGTAGATCCTGATGAACATCTGACCATGGACTGCTCAACTCTGCAGTATCTTGTAGCTCCACATGTTTATCAACACTACCAACACCTAATACAACCACAGATCTTATAATAGGTTTAAGAACACAATTTTCATCAAAGACAACATTCCTTCTTATGATAACCATACCCTCTGATTGAGACTGAATCTGTTATCCCTTGATACCGTCTCTATAACCCATGAAAACTCCTTTTCTATCCCTCGCCTCTAACTTCCCATCATCCACATGATAATAAGAAGTATAACCAAATGCCCTTAAATTAGAATAATCAATAGGTTTACCTGACCATACCTCATTGGGAACTTTGAGATTGATACCTGTTGTGAATGTGGGCCCTTCCGGCGATTGAACCGTTTTATAGGGTCGCCGTTTCACCTCAGTTTGAAGACACCGGTTTTATTGAAAAAAATGGAGTCGCCATGCATTTTGATTTCCTCAAAACTTTGAAAAAAAGGATAAGGGTCCGGAGGTTAAGTTACTCCTTGGGAAGAACGGATCGCGTTCACCCAAGGAGCCTTGCAAAAGCAAGTCTTCCTAGATCCGAAGTTTGTGCTTGTTTGTGCGCTCGTGTGTGTGTGTGTGTGATTTGAAAAAGGGGAGGGAATGTGCCAAGTTTATCTGCCGAACATATAAACCATATAAGTAGGTTATAGCTCGGGATTCCTTGAATTTGATGTTTTCGGGATTTTGATCCCGTGCTCATTTTGGACTTGTGATCATCATTACGTGACCTTTTTACCCTCCCGTTGGATTAATCAACCATAGTAGGCGTAAGAGCCTTGGTATGTCTTAAACCAACGTTCTTTGGGGACTTGGTCACATGTGATCGAGAGAGGGACACCTTTTAAAGTCCAAGAATGAGACTCTTTTAGAAAAGGAGGAATCTTTGCCCATCAATCCTACATCTTGAGATGATAGAGATTCGTAGGGACATTTATGTTCGTCTCAAGTGATTATCGGAGATGTCGGGACTAAGATCCGTCCGCTTCAAAAGGGACTACGATTATGGCATTTTAGTGGTGGAAACGATGTAAAGATGAAGTCTTTATACCGATCCACACCACGGGATGTTCCAAGAACCAAAGGGACTAGGAGAAGGGGTATAAAGATTGGATCTTTATACTCATCCTATGTCTTTCGTGCCTTAAAAGGCTACTAGACAATCCTCGGAGAGTGATCCTACCCAAAGGGACATGGGGGAAATGACATTGAAAAGTAAAGATTGCATTTTTAAGGTAAATAACGTAATGAACATTATTAAAGCTAAAGACATAATGTAAAGGGATGACCTTTATGGCTTTCCTATGTCCTTTAAAACCTCATAAGGTGGACAATCCTTGGAAGCTAGGTAAAAGGAAGGGGATGACATAATGAGAGTAAAGATAGCATTTTTATGTAATAAAATGAAGGGATTTCACATCATCATGTGGTGAATCTTCCCTAGAACAAGCCACTTGTGGACCCTTGTTCATCCTTGGGAGAGAATTCCCCAATGAATCATTTGTGTAGGGGAAAGGGGGATATGGTGATTTACATGACAAAGATAGAAACTTTATAGCAAATAATCAATGTAAATGACAAATAAAGGCGAGATAAATGACAAGCAATAAATAAAGCAATATAATGAGAGTATTTCAAGGGGAAAGGAAGGAGAGATTACCAATGGTGGTTCTCTCTATCTCCCAAGGGGATTTTCCTATGTAGGAATAGTTTAGGAAGGGTTTTATGGAGGAGGGATGTGGTTTTTTGGGTGTTTTAATCTCTGGAAGTTTGTGGTGTTAAATGGGCAGAGTAACAGTGCCTAAAAGTTCTCCTAAAATGGGTAGAGGAGGCCTCTATTTATAGGCTGCAGTGTGCTTCCTAAAGAAGCCTCCTGACATTAATCCTTGGCAAAAGAAGCCGTCCGGCGTTATCCTCTGTCGTGTCAGCATGTTTCTAGATTCATGCAAGGTGGCAGTTAGAGGCTTCTTTCCAGCGAGGTCCTGCTTGGAATTTTAATTCCTAGCAGGTCCTTCCTCCCTTGGAATGTTTGGAAAAGTTCCCGAATCGCCCCTGAACTTTATGAAAGTTTGGGGAATTGCCAGGAAACTTAACCGGAAGGCATGAGCCAGATTTGGGTACTTAGAGAAGCCCCTCGGCAACGGTACTTGCGAAGCAAGTGGGGTTGTCGATAAAAGTGAGAATCCAATCTGGCGAACGGCCGAGATGGATTAGGATTGGGTGACCAAGGAGGCCGAGTGGCTAAACCTTTGGAAGGCTACCTACATATCCTGAAGAGGAATCAAGCCAGATCGTAGTTCGAATGAGTGAGAACTTGCGGTGTCTCAAATCGAAGAAAGACCGAAATTGTCAAATGGCTGGACCTTTGGAGAATGGATTCCTACATATCCCTAGGAGGGAATCAAGCTGGATCGTAGTTCGAACAAGTGACTATTGAGGGGGAAGTCGCCCAGAGATTGACTATAGATAGGAAGTCGCCCAGAGATTGTGACAAGAGGGACGGACCCGATGGTTTTGGTGCAAAGAGGGACGCACCTGATGCTTTTGGTGAAAAGAGGGACGGACCCGATGCTTTTTGGAACAGAGGGACGGACTCGATGATTTTTTGAACAGAGGGACGGACCCGATGATTTTGGAATAGAGGGACGGACCCAAGGATTTTTTGGAAAGAGAGGGACGGACCCGAGGATTTTTGTGGAGAGTGGGACGGACCCGATGATTTTTGTGACAAGAGGGACGGACCCGATGATTTTTTTGAAGAGTGGGACGGACCCGATGATTTTTTTTTAATTTTTTTTGTGAAGAGTGAGACGGACCCGATGATTTTTTTGTGAAAAGTTGGACGGACCCGAGGATTTTTGATGAAGAATGGGACGGACCCGATGATTTTTGTAAAGAAGCGGGACAGACCCGATGGTTTTTTGTAAAGAAGCGGGACGAACCCGAAAATTTTGATTATTGATAAATAGAATTGAAAATGCCAGGGGCAAAAATAATAAAACGAGCCACAGGGGCAAAATTGTAAAACGGGCCACGCGGGCACAAGAAGAAAAATTTGATTTATTTAAGAAATATAATAGGAAATGCCAGAGACACAAATAGTAAAACAGGCCCACGGGGGCAAAATGGTAAAATAAGCCACAGGGGCTCAAGTGGTAATAAACCACAGGGGTGAATCGGGAAATTTGGCGAAAGAGGCCCATTATGTCGCACGACATACTAACCCATGTGAACATCCCCTTTTAAATTCGAACAGTCGTCATTTGCAACTCTCAAATTTGAGAGGGAGACGAACAGAGAGAAGGAAAAGGGGAGGAGATAACAAAGAAATTGATAGAGAAAACGAGAGAGACCAAGCAATTTGAATTCGATTCAGTTGAAAATGCCTCCTAGAATGCGCCCTACAAAGAAGGCTCTACAGCACGCCGAGTTGGCGGCTCAACGGAAGGGGTTCAGAGGAACCAAAGGCTGTTCATTTCGCAAGCTCCGAGAGGGGACTTCTACCCACAGCTCGACGAACACACCTCCGCTGCTGGGAAAAAATCCGTGGTATGACTTAATATGCAACCCTTGTTAGGTTTTGATTTTTTTTTTATTTGGATGAAACTGATTGGAAATTGATTTTTCATACTAAAAATGAATTAACAAAAATCTGAACTTGCATGTGAATAATGAACTAATTGCATGAATTGAACTAGGAAATATGATGGTAAATGCATATTCTACATTATATGATTTAACCTACTTTTATTTGAAAAAAGGTGAGACAGACTCAAAGGGAAATAACAATTTTGATGCAAATTGGGATAGCCCTAGAATTAACACTAATTTTTTTATTTTTTTTTGTAAAAAGGATGGGACGGACCCAAGGGAATAAGGATGATTTTTATGAAAAAAAGTGAGACGGACTCAAAAGAATAGCATTAATTTGGTGAAAAGGTGAGACGAACTCAAAATAAATAACAATTTTTTGATAAAATTTGGGACAAATAAAAAAGAAAAATAATGAAATATGATGGACTTTGGGACAGACCCAAAGAATAATTTTTATTTTGCTATCATGACATGCTTTTAAGAATAGAATGATATTAAATGAGATATTCATACCTGTGTTGTGTTTACCTGCAGGGATTGCGCACCAGAGGCTCCCCTGAGGTGATTGGCAGGCTATGAGAGGGTTAGGCATGCTGACTGTTGGACCGCTACGCCTTGAGGCTGCTAGCTTTTGCTGCACCCTGGTGACTACATTGATAAACATGTTGTTGGTATGCTGCTGCACGTCCAACTGATATTTCATCTGTTGCCTCATAGCCATCATCATGTTGGAAATAATATCCAACGAAATCCCAGGTAGCGTCATGGAAGAAGAATCTCCTAAGTTTGATACGCTGGTCCTTGCCCCCTTTGAAACTATAGGTGTCGCAGAGGTTGAATTACTCATCTTGATTGAAACCTAAAAAACCAAAGTTCCCACAGACGGCGCCAAATTGTTTTGGACAAATTTCAACAAGTAAATTTGCCTTTGATGAATTTTGGGCACAAATGGAATATAGTTTCTCTATCAAGATGGACACGATTATGTAACGAGGAAAGCCCTTGAACAAACGTTCTCCCAAGACAAAACCTCGGGAGGTTTAAGGAAAAACCTACCCCAACCAATATTGTTTTATTGAAGTTTGAGTTTTGGATAGAAAGTGCAGATTAACAGTGTGTGAGAGTGATATCTAGGAGTGCGTGTGTATACATGTGTTGCCTCTTCCTCTTTAAATACTAAGAAAAGATAACGGAAATAACAAAATAAAAATTGTCCCTAATATTTCGCCTTGAATTGCAGCCAGGAAGTTAATGTGGATCATGATAGACGTTATAGAGTAACGGATTTGGACTTGGTCTTCACATGAAGTCGTGGTTGAGTAGAATCAGCGTAGACTAGGTCTTATTTTATGCATAACTTTGTCCCTGAAAAGTAGGAAGAAAATAACAAACTGCTACAAGACGTTAGTTCAAGGCGTAATTTCAAGATGTAAGACGCAAGGCGTAATTTCAAGACGTAAGGCGTAATATCAAGACGTAAGATGTAAGGCATAATTTCAAGATGTTAATCCAGGGTGCTGAGTTTTCTACCCCAAACACTTATCATCCTCGTCGAAAATAACTTGCTGACACTGGGACTTAACTTGACGCCTAGTTGGCAGCTCTGATCTATCCTCCTTAGAATCCTTAGCATGACGCTTCACAGTAGAATTGGTGGTGCCACAGATGTCAGAACCTCTTGTGATATAATTAATCACTTTGATTGCAGGTGGAGGTGAAGATGGAATTTCGGTTACGACTTCCTTAGCCTCAGCATGTCCTTTCTTCCTACCAAGCAAGTCTTTAAGAAGCCCATTATAAAGTATATAGATGACTGATCTCCTTCCTCAAGGCGATACAGTTATCAGTTGTATGGCCAAAATCCTCATGGTAAGCACACCATTTAGACTTATCTTTCCATGGCGAGGGCTTGTCAGATCTCTTTGGCCACCTTGTTTTATCACCCAAGCTGTACATTGCACACAGAAGTCCTGAAACATCCACAGAAAAACAATAGTCACTAATCTTAGGATAATTTGCATCATCTTCATCATCATTATCATCTACAACATTAATTTTAAATGATTCGGGTTTAGAGTAGGGTTTTCCCCTATTAGATACTCCCTCCGTCCCACTTCAAATGGACTATGGCATCTTTGCACGCTTTTTAAGATTTTTTTTTTTAAAAATCAGTAAAGAATTGAAAATGGGTAGAAGATTAGAGGAGAGAGAATGTAAAAGTTAAAAATATTTAATAGGAGAGAGAATGAGTGAGAGAAATAGTAAGTTAATGAATGGTTTTTTTGTAGGAGAGAGAATGGGTGGGAGGAGTAGTAAGTTAATGATTGGTTTTTTTGTAAATATGTTAAAATTATAAGGGTATAATGAATGGTTTTTTTGTAAATATATAAACATTATGAGGGTATAAATGTTCGACACACTATTCACTTCTTTCCATTTATGGAATGGTCAATTTGAAGTGGACGTCCCAAAAAGAAAAGTGACTCATTTGAAGTGGGACGGAGGGAGTATATGATATGAAGATTCCGCCTTTCTGTCAGGATATTCATATACAGGCGTTTTCTTTGACGCTTTGTCATGGACCATGTCATCTTCTTCCAGCCTAATGAAATGAACAAATCTTGTTCTGATCTCCTCCAAGCTCTTAGATGGATACATGACCAAATCTTGGTAGAACAACAATCCTCTTCTCAGTCCCATCCTAAAGGCCTTTGTTGCAGTAGACATGTCAATATGAGGAACGCTCATGACCTCCTTGTTGAACCTAAACACATAATCCTTAAGCGTCTCATCAGGATGTTGTACCACCCTGTAAAGGTCACTTGTTAGCTTCTCAAATACACGGTTACATGAAAATTGATTTAGAAACATATTGAGTAATTGAGAATAAGAGGAGATAGAGTTCAGAGGTTGATTGGTTAGCCACATCAAGGGTGGACTAGCTAGGGTCGATCCAAAGCCCTTGCACAAACATATTTCTTTAAGATGGTAAGGGATACTAATAATATCCATCTTCTCCTGGTATAGGGCTATATGCTCAGTTGGATCCGTAGTGCCATCATATTGCTTCATTGGAGGCACCATAAACCTCATGGGGATCTCCACATTGGCTATAGCAGGAACAAAACGAGAGTCATGGTGACTGGTTGGAGATGCTTAATTGTAGGGTAAGGTGATTCCTGTAATATTCATGAGAATCTCTTTGATTTGCTGCAACTCTCTTGCCAAGGGGTTATCTGCAAAAGTGTTAGTGGCATTGAATTGATTCATAGGAGTACTAAACATATTAAAACTCCCTGTTTGACCCATAGGAGGTGGAGTTGCAAAGGTGAGACATGTTTACTGTGGAGTTTGGCTAGATGTAACGGTGGTGCTTTCAGTCTAAAAGGTGCTAGCCATTGGAATAAAGCCACGATTGCCCCTCACTCATCCTGACATCTGAGAAAAGAGTCCTCGGATGCAACCAGAAGTTTCGGGCATGCCGACCGTTAGAACACCACGCCTTGAGGCCGCTAGCTCTTTGCCGCACCCCCGCGAAGTGGCTACATTGATAAGCATGTTGTTGGTATGCCGATGTGCATCCATCTAGTTCTTCATGTGCTGCATCATGGTTGCCATGTTGGAAACTACGTCAAGCGAGATTTCAGCAACAGCCATGGATGAAAAACCTCCCTGGTTAAGGCGTTGGCCTTGAGATGTCACAGCACTGAACCCAATAGTTGATTATGCACCAGACGTCATGGGCAAGCTTGAGGTGTTGATCCTTGCTCCAGCCGAAACTTTGGATGTAGGCATTGCAGAGGTTGAATTGCTCATCTTGATTGAAACCTAAAAAACCAATGTTTCCATAGACGACGCCAAATTGTTTTGGACAAATTTCAACAAGTAAATTTGTATTGATGAACTTTGGACACAAATGAAATAAAGTTTCTCTACATTTATGTAACGAGGAAAGCCCTTGAACAATGGTTCTTCGGCATAAAATCTCGGGAGGTTTTAGGAAAAATCTACCTCAACAAAAAATGATTGTATTGATTATTCGAGTACAGAGCTATGGCGTATTAAGAGAATGACTAAGAGTGCATGCCCTTACAGTGATGATCCTAATTCTCTTATATACCCGTTCCATAAATAACCTAGCACGCCTATTCATCTTTGAATCTCGGAGGTTGTTGTAGATAATGACAGTTGTGGAGTTAACGGGATTTGACTGGGTCTTCATTTGAAGCCGTGGTCGAGTGGAGTCACACTACCAGAAACAGGTGTTTTAGCGACGGACTCATTCCGTCGCTAAATAGCGGCGAAATATAAGCTTTAGCGTCGGAATTATTTTGGCGTCAAATTTAGCGACGGAATTTAATTCCGCCGCTAAATTCCGCCGCTAAAACGAATATTCCTCGAATATTCGTTTAATTACCGCCACTATTTTCGCGGTTGATTTACCGACGGAATATTCCGCCGCTAAATCTTTATCAGCGACGGAATTATTCCGCCGGTGAAAATATATCATTTCTTTATTTTTTTATTTATCAGCGTCGGAAATAATCCGACGGTGAAATTAATTTTTTTTTTTTTTTTCTTGAAATATTACACCGACGGAATATTTCCGCCGCTGAATAATTTTTTTTTTAATTTATCAGCGTCGGAAATATTCCGACGGTGAAATTAAATGTTTTTTTTTAATTAAACACCGACGGAATATTTCCGCCGCTGATAATTTAATATTTTTTATTTTTCAAATGAATTTTAAATATTCCGTTGCTGATATTAAAATGTAATTTTTGTTTATTTTTAGAACTAATTAACAAAATAACAAACTAAAAAACATTAAAGTATCATAAATATTTTTGATATTTTTGAAAAAAATAAATAAATCATAAATATTTATTGATTTTAATTTAATAAATATAATTATTTTTATTTATGTTAAATATGAAAGTTATTTTAAATTACTCTCAAAAAAATAAATATGAGTCAATAAATATTATTTTTGAAAAAATAAATACCACATAAATATTTATTAATTTTAATTTAATAAATATCATTTTTTATAATTATTTAAAACATGAAAATTATTTTAAATTACACTAAAAAAATAAATATGAGTCAATAAATACACTATACCCTATACCCTATACACTATACCATATACCCTATACCCTATACCCTATACCCTATACCCTATACCCTATACCCTATACCCTATATACCCTATACCCTATACCCTATACCCTATACCCTATACCCTATACCCTTTATCCCTATACCCTATACCCGATACCCTATACCCTATACCCTATACACTATACCATATACCCTATACCCTATATCAAATATCCTATACACTATACCATATACCCTATACCATATATCCTATACCATATATCCTATATCCTATACCCTATGCACTATACCCTATACCCTATACCCTATACACTATACACTATACCCTATACACTATACCCTATACACTATACCCTATACCCTATACCATATACCCTATACACTATACACTATACCCTATATCCTATACCCTAAACCCTATACCCTATACCCTATACACTATACCCTATACACTATACCCTATATCCCTATACCCTATACCCTATACCCTATCCCCTATACACTATACACTATACACTATACACTATACCCTATACACTATACCCTATACACTATATCATATACCCTATACCATATACCCTATACCCTATACCCTATACCCTATACACTATACCCTATACCCTATACACTATACCCTATACACTATACACTATACCCTATACCCTATACACTATACACTATACCCTATACCCTATATCCTATACCCTATACCCTATACCCTATACACTATACACTATACACTATACACTATACCCTATACCCTATACACTATACCCTATATCCCTATACCCTATACCCTATACCGCATGGTATGTATGTTAGTTTAAATGTAGTAGTGTATGGATGCTTTTAAATAGGTTTATGTACGTATGTTAGCTGGGAGCCATGTTGATGCTATGAAATCCATGGTTTTAGTGTAAATGTAGTGTATGCATGCTTTTAAATCAGTTTAAATGTTGCATTTATACAATTTCAAAGTAATAATCTCGCTTATTTTATTTATAGGAAAGGGAGCATGGTCCGAATATCAGTTTTGTGGATGTTTACGCTAGCACCCATCTTCGGAATTCTACAGCGCCCGATCAACCTCCGCAATGGGTTGACGATCGCTCTGCTAATGCCTTTGTAAGTAAACTATCATTAAATGACTTGATTTTGAATATGTAAATTTATTTATGTACCTTACATTGTGTATATGATTATAATTGTTTGTTTTATTTTGACAGCCGCATATCAAGCCGCCGTTGTTCCCGAAGGAACGCCTCCCGGCGAGCCCCGTCCCCTTCGTGCTCGATGTTTGGCACTCGGTCACCTCCGAGGGACATCCAAAGAGAGGAGCCCGAGTGTTAGGGATGGGGATTACGGGCGGCAATGCCGTCGACGTCGACCGGCCGTCGGCGAAATGATGCCCCGCCCACGTATGATCCGAGGGGTCGACACTATGGAGGTCAAGCGGCTGAGGAGGAGAAACGCGAGCGGGCAAAGCTTGCGGAGGCTTTGGCGGTTCGTACGCAGATGTAGGAGGAGAATGATCAAGGCGTCATGCAGTAGATTCAAAGACAACATGCAGAGACTCAAAGACAATTGGCGCTGTTGATGGCTCATCCCTACCGGGACTTCCGTAATTTCCAGCCTCCCCGAGTTGATTGCGGACTTTTTAGACATTTTTGTATTAATTTATACTTGTTTGTAAACATTTGAGACATTTGATACCCGCGGGAGCCCCTCCCCCCTCTCCCCCCCTCTCCCCCACTCCCCCCCTCCTCCCCCTCCCCCCTTTTCCCCCCTCTCCCCCCCTCCCCCCCTCTCCCCCTCCCGAATTGGTACGGTGGTACGGTGATATTTAGTTTTTATTTGGTACGCCGATATTTGATTTTTAGTTTTTATAGTTTTAGTTTTATAAATTGAAATGTTATATCGTGTACAAAAATTTTTGGTTTATTGATATTTTAAATTATTTTTTTAATTTATTTCGTAATCGCCGACGGAAATTCCGTCGCCGAAATTAATTTCAGCGAATTTAATTTTTGATTATAGCGGCGGAAATTCCGTCATTTGAAATAAAAATTAATTAAAATAAATTAATTTCGTACGGAATTTTCCGTCTCTCGAAATTAATTTATTTTTAATTAATTTTTATTTCAAATGACAAAATTTCCGCCGCTATAATCATTTAATTTTTATTTAATTTTTGATTTCTGGCGAAAATTTCCGTCGCTGTAATAAAATTTAAATTAAAATTAAATAATTTCAGCGACGGTAATTTCCGCCGCTGAAATTAATTTATTTTAATTTAATTTTTATTACAGCAACGGAAATTTCCGCCGCTGAAATTAATTTAATTAAATTAATTTTTATTACAGCGACGGAAATTTCCACCGCTGAAATGAAAATTTAATTAAATTAAATTGATTTAGCAGCGGAAATTTCCGTCGCTGTAACCATTAATTCACCGGCGGAATTTAATTCCGTCGGTAAAATCAAAAAATACCGGCGGAAATTGACTCGTCGGAGCACTGCGACGGGCTGGTAGCGGCGGACCACCGACGGAATTTTTCCGCCGGTGATTATTTTTAGCGACGGAAATTTAATTTTAGCGACGAAAATTTCCGTCGCTAAATGACCTTTTTCTGGTAGTGTCACCGTAGACTAGGTCTCTTTTATGCATAACTCATTCGTGAAAAGTAGGAAGAAAATAACAAACATTTGTTGGACGTTAGTTCAAGGCGTAATAACAACATGTAAGCTCAAGACGTATTACCATGACGCTGAACATGCTGACTTGATTTTTCTATCACAAACAACAACCACATGGATTTCAAAGTTTTTGTTGGTTTTTTTTTTTTTTTTTTTTTTTTTGTGTGTTTTGTATTCATCAATTCCTAGAACCTGGGTGTGATGAAATATTGAGTTGAATGGGTTGTTCGGTTTCATGCAAAGAGGACTGAAGATTTTCAAGAGAAGGATGATGGTTTTCTTGGATAGGTGTAATTGGGAGAGAAGGTAAATTGGTCATTTACTACATCAAGTTGAGGGTATGAACCCGTTTTTTCTTAGCCTAGAAAAATAATAGTTTTTTATGAGATTTTGGCTAATAATAGTATTGATTGATCCGTTAAAAATGAAATTAAGTAGGTCACATGAAATTACATAACTAATTTCATAAATTTTTTGACAATAATATGAACGGAGGGTGACATTGAAAAAAATGAGATAGTTTAGTGAGGACAACCAAAATTAAAAAAAAAAAAAACAAGAGTGGGGACATTTGAAATAGGCCTAAATATTAGTTTCGTCAGAAAAAAAAAACGAAAAAAAAAATGGGTTTGTCAACGACACCATACTTCCTTTCTTAATTATGGAGTTTGACTATTACTTGAATTGTTTTCCTTTTTTCTTTCAGTTGGGCCCGTGAACGACACCATACTTCTTTTCTTAAATTTTTGATTTTACAAAATAAATGTCATTTTTGAAAGTCAAAAACTTGTAAAAAATGTATTTTTTTAAGCTTAACAAAAAAAACGTATTTTTAGAACACGTCGACTCTTTCGCCTCGCTCGCGGTGCCCAACTCCCGTTCATCCCCAAATTATAATTATAGGAAAATCAAGGAATTACCGGTGTTGAATCCTGAGTTTGTCGGAGTCGAAATTGCTTCAAATTCATACAAGTGGGTACTGATTAAAGGGTAATTAGAAAATTTGGAAACAAAATTGAAAAAGCAATCAAGAAATAAATCGAGGGTAGATAGAAAAAGTGATTACCTGAAATGGGTTGAGGAAAATGATTAGGGATTCGACCTCTAATGGCTACCTCCATTTGAATGTCCCCCTACCCCTTTCTTTTCTCACTCTTTCTCGAACGATGAACTTACGAGTGAGTTTGTCGGAGTGCGACCTAACAAATTCATCCACTTCATAACTCTGCTTTCAGCCCGAAATTGATGGTGGAATCGTTGGGGAGGGGCCTAATTTAATTCCGATTTGGAACGGAGGTATGAGTTCGTTCGAGTGCCAGTGCATTTTAATTCGAGTGCCAGTGCAATAGTTTTGGAATGCCAGTACAACTCGTCGTGCAGAACAAATCAGATGGGAATTTGAGTGCCAGTGTATGTGTTTTTGAGTGCCAGTGTACGTGTTTTCAAATGCCAGTTCATGTGTTTTTGAATGCCAGTGCTTATGTTTTTGAGAGCCATAAAAAATGAGTACCATTGTTTTTGAGTGCCAGTGTATGTTTTTTTGAGTGCCAGTGCATGTGTTTTTAAATGCCAGTGCATGTGTTTTTGAATGCCAGTGCTTGTGTTTTTGAGAGCCAGCAAAAATGTTAGTGTAACAAAATGCCAGTGTTAGTGTAACAGAGTGCCAGTGTGAAGAGTGCCTGTTCATGTATATAAAAGTGCCCGTGTAAAAAGCGTCAGTGCCAGTTTAACAAAGTGTCAGTGCCAGTTTACACTGGCACTTTGTTAAACTGGTACTGACACTTTTTTCACTGACACTTTGTTACACATGCACTGGCACTTTGTCACACTGGCACTTTGTTTAACTGGCACTGGCACAAACGGGGAAACACAAAACACGTTTTTTTAAGTGCCAGAAAAAACGCGTTTTTTTATAAGACCAACTCATTTTGAAATAAAAAACTTTATTCCTAATTTTTTTTTGTTGATTTTTCTCACTAGTTGTAAACAAAATTTAATAAACATTTTTATAACCCTATAAAAAAAGAGTTGCTCTTATGAAAAACTAGTTTTTTCATACCATAATGAAAAAACGTGTTTTTGGACCCGGTTTAAACTTGTGATACGCGTATTGAACCGGAGACCGATTCAGTAACAAAATTGAACCGTCTTTTGTCAACTCAAATCCAAACGAACACACAGTCACACACAGTAAAATACAGAGTTACGACGTCGCAACAGAGAAATTCATCGAGCTAAATCAAAATTCAATCGAAAATCATTCCGCTTCAGACAATTTAGGTAATATATCATTCACTTTCAATTATAGAGTATGAATTCATATATTTACAATCGTTCTTAATTGTTTTATTCAATACTGGCGATTTTTGATTCGGTTAAGATGGGCTTACGTGATTTTGAAGATGAAACTGGAAATAATGCTACTGTAATTGATCGAATTCAACACGAAGATGAAACTGGAGATAATGCTACTGTAATTGATCGAATTCAGCACGAAGATGAAACTGAAGATAATGCTACTGTAATTGATCGAATTCTGCACGAAGTTGATGATAATCACGATACAGGTAAGCCAATTTCATAATACCAGTTTTTTTATATATAATGCTAGTAGTTTTAAGTACCAGTTTTAATTTTTTTAATTGCCAGATTGTGTTATTTGTAGTGCCAGTTTGTGTTATTTTAAGTGCCAGTTTGTGTTATTTGTAGCTTCAGCCACTGTCATGTTATTGAAGTGTCAGTTTTAATTTTTTAATGTGCCAGTGTTTTTTTTTTTAATATTGTCCAGTGAGTGTTGTTTAGAGTGTCAGTGATACTTTGTTCATTGAAGTGCCAGTTTGTGTTGTTAGGAGTGCCAGTATCACTTATTTGGAGTACCGGTTTTAATTTTTTTATTTGATACTTTGTTCATTGAAGTGCTAGTTTATGTTGTTAAGAGTGCCAGCATCACTTATCTGGAGTGCCAGTTTGTGTTATTTCGAGTGCCAGTCTTATTATTTGTAACTTCAGCCATTGTCTTGTTATTGAAGTGCCAGTTAGTGTGGTTTGAAGTGCCAGTTTTAATTTTTTAATGTGCCAGTGTTTTTTTACTATTGTCTAGTGAGTGTTGTTTAGAGTGTCAGTGATACTTTGTTCATTGAAGTGCCAGTTTGTGTTATTTAGAGTGCCAGAATTAGTAATTTTAAGTGCCAGTCTTACTTATTTGTAGCTTCAGCCACTGTCTAGTTATTGAAGTGCCAGTTAGTGTGGTTTGAAGTGCCAGTTTTAATTTTTTAATGTGCCAGTGTTTTTTTAATATTGTCCAGTTTTACTTTGTTCATTGAAGTGCTAGTTTATGTTATTTAGAGTGCCAGTATTACTAATTTTAAGTGCCAGTCTTACTTGTTTGTAGTTTCAGCCACTGTCTTGTTATTGAAGTGCCAGTTAGTGTGATTTGAAGTGCCATTTTTAATTTTTTAATGTGCCAGTGTTTTTTTAATATTGTCCAGTGAGTGTTTTTAGAGTGTTAGTGATACTTTGTTCATTGAAGTGCCAGTTTGTGTTATTAAGAGTGCCAGTATTACTAATTTTAAGTGCCAGTCTTACTTATTTGTAGCTTCAGCCACTGTCTTGTTATTGAAGTGCCAGTTAGTGTGGTTTGAAGTGCCAGTTTTAATTTTTTATTGTGCCAGTGTCTTTTTAATATTGTCCAGTGAGTATTGTTTAGAGTGTCAGTGATACTTTGTTCATTGAAGTGCCAGTTTGTGTTATTTAGAGTGGTAGTATTACTAATTTTAAGTGTCAGTCTTACTTGTTTGTAGCTTCAGCCACTGTCTTGTTATTGAAGTGCCAGTTAGTGTGGTTTGAAGTGCCAGTTTTAATTTTTTAATGTGCCAGTATTTTTTTAATATTGTCCAGTGAGTGTTGTTTAGAGTGTCAGTGATACTTTGTTCATTGAAGTGCCAGTTTGTTTTATTTAGAGTGCCAGTATTACTAATTTAAGTGCCAGTCTTACTTATTTGTAGCTTCAGCCACTGTCTTGTTATTGAAGTGCCAGTTAGTGTGGTTTGAAGTGCCAGTTTTACTTTTTTAATGTGCCAGTGTTTTTTTTAATATTGTCCAATGAGTATTGTTTAGAGTGTCAGTGATACTTTGTTCATTGAAGTGCCAGTTTGTGTTATTTAGAGTGCCAGTATTACTAATTTTAAGTGCCAGTTGGTATTATTTGGAGTGCCGGTTTGTTTTTAATGGTGATAAAAAGACAAAACCAGACGCGGATTCAATAGTTATCCCAATTAGTATAACTCCATTTTGTCCATAAGCAATAGTGCCAAATTCAAATGCATGCACTAGGACAGGTGTTCCAAGTTAGGTGTGCCAAGTTGAGTAATAAAAAAAAAACAGACACGGATTCAATAGTTATCCCAACTAGTACTGCTCCATTTTGTCCATAAGAAATAGTGCCAAATTTCAACTGATACCACACAGATTCAATAGTTAACTCCATTTTATTTTATCATTATAAATAAGTTAGATCTTCACTTCTTTTTTATTTTTAAATTTCATCTAAAAAGCAATCAATTTCTCGGTATGAGTACGAGTAGGTCAGTCAAGTCTGAGCAAAAGGTTGTAAATTATGAAGAAGAAAGAGCTGCTAAAAAAATTTCAGATATCTTAGAAGATATTAAGGGGGGATCTTATAGTTTGAGGAACAGGTCAGGTGAACTTCACTGCCCATTCTGCTACCTCAAGAACAGCACGAAGTCATCATGGACTTGGAATTCTATTTTGGTGCATGCCAAGGATCGTGGGGCATCTAAAACTTATGGAGAGAGAGATATGTATTCCCACCTGGCTCTGCACAAGTATATGACATACCAGCATTAGTATTCCAGTGATTGTTGTTTGAAGTGCCAGTTTGTGTTGTTTAGGAACGTCAATTTCATTTCCTCTTTGTGTGTATCTTTCCAGTACTTGTTATTTCATTTTCTCTTTATTAAATATATTGCCAGTCTTTGATATTGAATGCGCCAGTTAGTGTAGTTCGAAGTGCCAGTTTTAATTTTTGAATGTGCCAGTATTACTTATTTGAAGCACATTCAGATAACAATATATCACCAATATTACAATACATCAAACACAACAATATTAAAATTAGAATTTACTACCATTAAACACTACCACTACCACCTGCACCATCATCACCAACGTTGTCATTCAATTTGTTTTTTGGATCATATTTATTCAAAATACATTCCAAATACATTTCCAAAGCCTTGTGGTGAATCCTAGCAGCTTCATCAATGTTGTGAGCATTGCCAAACTCATAAGCATGATTGACTATCCCCACATAATCCTTATCCCTAGAATTGTGTCCCTTACATGGCTCTAATGGACAACGAAATGAGGGAGTACCATTTTCAGAAGAAGGCTGCAAAACAATAAGATGACCATAGAGGAATTTTTGGTAGCACACCATGTATATTTTCCAACTTTTGTCATCATTTGAATCCCCCAAAGTTGGCTCACTAGAATTTCCCTTGCCTTTGTTCATCACTAGAAAAATTATTAAAGGTAGAATTTTTCTTGAACTTGATGTATATGCTTGCCTTTGGACAGATTTATATAGGCTGAGTACTTGAAACCAGTCAAAAAAGTTGGTCAATGAATTCAATGCACTTACCAACTGTACACATTTATTACTCTTTGAATTCAATAGTAAGTTTGAATGCTTTTTTGACCATTAAAGACAAGCAAACTTATCATTATTTATTACTGTTGAAGGAGGTATATTCCACGGAATATACTTCCTCAATAAATATAATATCCAGTGAATGTTGTTTGAATTGCCAGTTTGTGTTGATAGGAGTGCCAGTATTACTTGTTTTAAGTACCAGTTTGTGTTATTTCAAGTGCCAGTGTTACTTATTTGTAGCTTCCTTCACTTTGTTGTTATTGAAGTGCCAGTTAGTGTGGTTTAAAGTGCCAGCTTTAATTTTTGAATGTACTAGTGTTTTTTATAATATTGTCATGTGAGTGTTTTTTGAAGTGTCAATGAGTTTTATTTGGAATGTCAGTATTACTTATTTGAAGTACCAGTATTTCCAATGTAATATGCCAGCATCTGTTTTTTCAATGTTATTTCCAATCTAATTTTTTATTTTTATTTGCAGCAAGCCATATTGATATTACTTCATCACTACTGGGTATAAAAGCAAAGACATGGGAAGAACTTTATCAATTGTACAAGGATCATTCCAATGCATTGGAATTCAGTGTTAAAATTACAACCTCGCGTGTCTCTAAGAAAACATCAAGGCCAATAGATAAATATTTTCTGTGTTCATGCCAAGGATACACACAAAAAGGAAATGAAATTGATGTTCCAGCTCCAATAGAAGTCGGTGAAGTAGAGATTCCATCTCCACTGGAAAGAATTGAAAACCCAAAGAGGAAATTGAGGAAAAAGAAAGCCCCTTCTAAAAGGACAGGTTGTCAGGCTCTTATGAGAGTAAAATTGTTAATTAAGGAAGACTTGTATGTGGTTGCACGACACGAAACTGAACACAACGATGAGATGACAAGGCCAAAATGAAACCACTTCAAGCGTAGCGAGAGGTCGATATCAGAAGCTACAGGAAAAATAATAGAGCAATTTGAAGAAGCTGGCATCAAGCCAACTGATGGATTTAATGTTTTGGCAAAAACAGCTGGTGGGGAAGAATATGTTGGGCATACAAGAAGAGATCATCTTAACTTTGTACAGAGATTGAGAATGGAAAAAATAGAAATGGGCGATGCACAAACTGTAGTTGATAGATTGAGCCAAATTCAGGATGAAGGATTCTACTTCAAAATGCAGTTTAGGGAAGAAAGTAGACTCAGTACTTTTTTTTGGAGAGATGGAATTATGAGGGAGGATTATGAATTTTATGGGGATGTTGTTGTGTTTGATACAACTTATAACACAAATAAATACAATTTGATTTGTGCACCAATAGTTGGGGTGAACAACCATTGGAACACTGTGATGTTTGGTTGTGCTTTCTTAACAAATGAAAAGACAGAAACATTTGCTTGGCTTCTCAAAGAATTTGTAAAATAAATGGATGGAAAAGAACCAAAAACAATTTTCACCGATCAAGACTTTGCAATGTCGAAAGCGATTGAAGAGGTAACTTTTATTTTATTTCCAATGTTTCATTTATTGTTTTTTTACTATGTTACTGTTAATTTAATAGTAGGTGATTTGTAACAGCTTTTTATATGTGCCATTGCATGTGTTAGTATGTGCCAGTACATGTTTTAGTCAGTGCCAGTACATGTTTTAGACAGTGCCACTACTTGTCTAATTAAATGCCAGTTCATGTTTTACACAGTGCCAGTACTTGTGTTAGTAACAGTTCATGTGTTATAATGTACCAGTGTTAGATTTTATAGTGTTTGACTATATTATAAATTATTGACAGGTTTTTGAGGGAAGAACAAGACATAGGTTATGCTTGTGGCACATTCAACAAAATGCTATATCTCACTTTGGACAACTAAAGACAGATGAAGAATTTAAAAAGGAATTCAACAATTGCTTGAGAGGATGTAGTGATGAATCTGAGTTTGAAAATTGTTGGCATTCAATGCTAGAAAAATATAACCTTCTTGAGAACAGATGGTTCAATCGTTTATATAGCTTAAGAGAGAAATGGTGTACATCATTGAGTAAAGATTTCTTCTCAGCTGGCATATTATCTTCACTGAGAAGTGAGAGCACAAATCATGCCATATGTTTCAAAGCAAATAGAAGCACGTCCCTAACACAATTCTTTGATATATTCAATGAGACGGTAAAGCGTTGGAGAAGTATGGAGCAACGAAAGAAATTTGATTCAATAAACTCAAAGCCTCGCTGTGATGATGTGCATCCGAAAATTTTCCCATTTTTATTTGAAAAAATCAACGAAACGGAGTCGCCACGCCATTTTTATTTTGAGGGCCAAAACTTTGAAAAAAGCCCGAGATCAGAGATTTAGGTTCGGAGGTCATGTTACGCGTCGGGAAGGACGTTAGTGTGCACCCGACGCGCCTCGCAAAACGAGTCTTCCAAACATTTGAAATCCTTTTGTTGTGTGTGTGTGTGTGTGTGTGTGTGTGTGTGTGTGTTTTGACCAAAATAATTTGAAACTAAAAAAAAGTAAAAATTGGGATCTCTTTTTAAGACTTTAAACTGATCCCATGATTTTTTGGAGGATTTTTGGTTTGAGATTTGGTACTCAAAAGACCTTTTGAAGTTGGAAAACATTTCTGCCAGAATGAAAAAGGCAGTGTACCTTTGATTTTGAAATGTATTCAAGGGCCTTAAAACTTCATAATCTGGATAAACTCAGAGAATGAAAGTTTTTCTAGACTCCTTAAATAAGCTTTGTGTGAAGGAATTTTCTATTTTGGAGAATATTTGTGGGGTCAAAACCTTCTGGGAATCTCAGATATGAAATCTGGATTTCCAGAAGCTGATGAACTAGCCTCTAAAAGAAAATTTGTAAAATGGAGTTTTACTCACCCAAAAAATAAAATAAAAATATGTATGGAAAGGTATGGATGTTGGATACAAAAAGTGTTTTGTAGTCAACACCAAATTCCACATTTATCTGCGTCCAAAAAATTAGACCATGGACTGAGGTCTGAGAAGATTGCTACTGGACAGCAACTTCTCAAGAAAGAAAACATGATTTTAAAGGGGGTTTTGCATCCATGCTTGTCCCCATTTCCCTAGGTTTTGGTTAGTGATCACTTGACATTTTAGTGGTGAATCAACTATACCAAACCATCCTTGGGGTACATTAGGACTAAGCACTTCATTTGCTTGGAAAGGGGAATTTCATCCTTTGAAAGAAAGATTTTGTGTATGAAAATGATTTTTGGAAAACACTTTTTAGTGAATGATCTTTAGAAAAAAACACTTTCAAGTGAGTAATAAAATGATTTAGGCCTTTTAAATGGTCATCCATTGGAAATTTATTCCAAGGTGACTACATTTTTAGGTCAAGCAAAGATGAACAAATTGATGAACAAATTACATCTTCAAAGTTTGAGATGCATGCATTGATGAAAGAAATTTAGGGTAGGGAGAGGGAGGTTATACCTATCTTCCCTTGTGTATGAGCTTGACTTAAGGAGTATCAAGATTTGAATGTGTTTAGGGTTGGTGATTAGAGTTGGTTAAAGAGAAAACAAGTAGATAACAATGAAGTCCTCTATGTTTTCTCTCTAATCCTCCTCCTAAAGGGTGATTTGGGCTTGAGTTAGTGTATGTATGAGAGTATGTATGAGAGTGATTTGAAAGTATTTTGAGTGAGTGGGATTTGGGAAAGATTGGAGAGAAAATGGTGGCAATTCAAGGGAATTCTCACTGTTTTCTCTCTATATTTCGCCAGAGTTTCGTTGCTGTGATTAAATTGTGTTGTTTTAACTGAGAGAGGAGGGTTCAATTTATAACCCCCTGTGAACATCAATCATATCTGCGCGGAGGTCCTTGTAAACGTGCCTGGTGCATTAAATGCCGCCTGTGCTTTGAACATGAAGAATATTATTCAAAAATTTCCAAATAGCTTTGTTTTTCAACTTGCCTATTTCGGATTTTTCCAATTTCTTTTGCTTTTTGAGATTCTTTTCTTGGTTTAACTTTAAATGGCATTGCCCACTTTACCCTTGCTTTGTTAGAAAGGTTAGGGTTGTTAGAAATGTTAGAAATGTTAAAACTCTCGTTAATTTTCTAACGAAAGTACTAACGGCTCAAATTGGAGCACTTACAAGAGCCCTCTGGCGACGGTGCTTTCGAAGGAAGCGGGGTCGTCGATAAGAGTAAGGCTCCATATATTTGGCGGGATGATCAGTGATCGAGTGGCCGGACCTAATGATAGGCTACCTACGTATCCCTAGCGAGAATCAAGCCTGGCCGTAGTTCGGGTCTTTCGACTATCTTTAGTTGTCGACCCCGAGTGACTGCTTTAGGATGTCAACTCGGCGAGCGAGTTCTACAGTCGATTGCCGAAAGAAACTCGCTGGGATAAGAAATGACCCTCTTCGGTCCGATGGCTAGGGTCAGATATCCGCTCTGCTGGGATAGGAATGACCATTTTGGTCTGGTGGCTGAACCTAATGATAGGCTACCTACGTATCCTTAAGAGGAATCAAGCCAGTCCTAGTTCGGGTCTTTCGACTATCTTTAGTCGTCGACCCTACTGTTTTAGGAAAGTCATCCTAAGATTTGACTACTTTTGGGAAGTCACCCTATGGTCTGACTATTTTTGGGAAGTCGCCCTACGACTATTTTTGGGAAGTCACCCTAAGGTTTTGACTATTTTGGGAAAGTCGCCCTATGATCCGATCGTTTTGGGAAGTCACCCTAAGGTCTGACTATTTTTGGGAAGTCGCCCTATGGTTTGACTATTTTTGGGAAGTCGCCCTATGGTTTGACTATTTTTTGGGAAGTCACCCTATGATCTGACTATTTTGGGGAAGTCGCCCTATGGTTTGACTATTTTTGGGAAGTCGCCCTATGACTATTTTTGGGAAGTCACCCTATAATCTGACTGTTTTTGGGAAGTCACCCTAAGGTTTTGACTATTTTGGGGAAGTCACCCTAAGATTTGACTATTTTTGGGAAGTCGCCCTAAGGTTTTGACTGTTTTGGGGAAGTCACCCTATGGTTTGACTATTTTTGGGAAGTCACCCTAAGGGATGATTGCGATTTATCGCTTTCCTCGTGTTGTGTGTGATAGCGTTTTAGGTGCCTCAAACCTTGATTATGGCGTCTTAGGTGCCTCGAACCTCGGTGATGGCGTCTCAGGTGCCTCGAACCTTGATGATGGCGTCTTAGGTGCCTCGAACCTTGATGATGGCGTCTTAGGTGCCTCGAACCTTGACGATGGCGTCTTAGGTGCCTCGAACCTTGATGATGGCGTCTTAGGTGCCTCGAACCTTGATGATGGCGTTTTAGGTGCCTCGAACCTTGATGATGGCGTCTTAGGTGCCTCGAACCTTGATGATGGCGTCTTAGGTGCCTCGAACCTTGATGATGGCGTTTTAGGTGCCTCGAACCTTGATGATGGCGTCTCAGGTGCCTCAAACCTTGATGATGGCGTTTTAGGTGCCTCGAACCTTGATTTGAAATGATTTCCTTTGATGGTTTAGGATAGATGGTCCTCTAGTGGACTTTATTTGAAGGGATCGGTTTTACGTCTGCTGCCGAAGGAAAGGATGACCGTGATGGTCGAGCGGCCGGACCTAATGATAGGCTACCTACGTATCCTTAAGAGGGAATCAAGCCGGCCGTAGTTCGAAATCCACCGGACAGCTAGGAATAGGTCTAGGATCCCGGGCCTTTGATAATTTGGAGGTCAGTCACCTTAAGGAACTAAAGCTTTCGTCGCTATTTGCGGAGATAGAGATAACTTAAAGCTAAGGGTAATCATGCAACATTTGAGATATGTTGAGGGACTAACGTACCTTTGCTGTGCTTACCTGCAGGAGAGCAAGTCGCGGGGCCTGTGTAGTAGTTGATAGTATTGAGAGTCTCGATGTATCTGGTTGAGAACTTGGCATCTCTGTCCGGACTGTATTTGAGAACTTGGCGTCCCTGACCCACTTGCCTCGAGAACTTGGCGTCTCTGACCGAACTGTATTTGAGAACTTGGCATCCCTGACCGATTTGTAATTGAGAACTTGGCGTCCCTGACCGACTTGTATTGGAGAGTTTGGCGTCCCTGACTGATTTGTATTGGAGAACTTGGCGTTTTCGACCGATTTGCATTTTGCGACCTTGGCATCCCTGACCGATTTGCATTTTGAGAACTTGGCGTCCCTGACCTATTTGTATTTGGCGTCTCTGACCGACTTGTATTCGAGAATTTGGCATCCCTGACCGATTTGCACTTGAGAACTTGGCGTCTCTGACCGATTTGTATTTTGAGAACTTGGCGTCTCTGACCGATTTGCATTTGAGAACTTGGCGTCTCTGACCGATTTGTATTTCGAGAACTTGGCGTCTCTGACCGAATTGCATTTGAGAACTTGGCGTCTCTGACCGAACGGTAGACACTGGAGGTGGTCTTCATTGGGGCTGTTTTCATCCATTTGTGGACATTGGAGGTCGTCTTTAGCAAGTTGTAGACGCCGGAGCTTGTCTTTGCCAAACTGTAGATGCTGGAGGGCGTCTTCATCCATTTGTGGACATTGGAGGTCGTCTTTGGTGAAGATCATCCTTGCCGAAAAGGGGGATTTGATTTCACGTTTGAATTCCTGCATTCGTTAGTGAAGAGGAAGATGCATATATGATATTTATGGTGACAGATGCATGCATAGAGCCAAAAATGATTGTGAGAGTATCACTGCATAAGTTTGCGAGATGATGCATTTACTTGCTTTCGAAGATGCACCTAGCCTAAGCTTTTGGCAGGGAAATTATGATTTATGATTTTCAATCACCTAGGATTTTTCCTATTGATTCAAGTTTTATGCATGCTACATGAGCCCTTGGGAGATTTTTGTGGGGATGCATGGTGACGAGAGGGGATGTATGTGTTGCTGATCGTTTGGGACAAACTTTGAGCCGGGGGTGATATCCTTTGGTCGCTGACCGAATTGCATGTTATCGATGAGGTCAATTTTGATCTTGGGATGAAGTTGGATTTGAACCCTGTCTCGATTGAAATTTCTTTTCGCCCTGACATTTGAAGCCGACGCCGATGTGCTCTAGAATCAAAGCATGTTGACATGAATGAACCCTCTTTCGCTTGGGTTAGTTGTGATTTGACGAAATGCCGATATGAGGAGATTCCCAATTCTCAACTTTTGATGATGCAGGAGTTGCCATATGCCAAGTTCTAAAGCCGAAACTCCAAGATAGTTGTTGAGGTGACTAGGCCTTTCTTCCGAAGATAGGTGTGACTTGATAAAGCCCCATTCCATGGAAAAGACATGGCGAAAACCACGGAATCTTTCTTTGAATGATTTGATGAAGCCCCTGTGTTTGACAAAGCGTCACTACAGAGGTCCAGCTTAAAGGTTTGACCGACATACCGATGAAGTACCGAGCCAATCGATCAACGTGAGAGCCTTCAAGGTGAAGTTGTCATGAAGGGAGAAACCCATCTTTGATACCGACTATGAAACTAGAATCCTCTCTTCGAAGAGTGTCTTCCATATGGGAACCGTTAGCCATAGTGGCACTTGGCTTGTTCGTGGCTTCAATCATATTCACACTACTTTTTTTTTTTAGGGAATGGATTGTTGATCGTATTGGGTCCTCGGGGTCCCCTTTTCGATCGCTCTCACACCGCCCTTTTTCAGGAGTCGTGTTCGAGGTGGAAGAAACCCGGTATCCATAAGGTGTGCGACAACTCGCCGCCGATTGTAAGCCCTCTCAAATTTAGCCCCGGAATTGATCATTGCCCGTAGATCCTGATAGGGAAATTGCTAAGTGAGATCCTCGATGTGGTTTCAGTGCGTGATCGAAAGATGTCTAGTTGTTCCTCTTCAAAAGGAGGAGTTGCCATCTTGCTTGTAAAAGTCCCCGATGTTCTCGTCTGACGCCGCATTGTTGTCTCGCAGTCAAATCTATTTGCTTCCCACTCCAAGTTGGCTAGTAGTCCGGTCCCATGTAGCCCCGGCCTCGGATTTTAAGCGGAAGAACCATTTTAGAGCACCGGACTTCAAAGAGAGATCGAAATAGTCACCAACCGCTGATTGGCGCCCTTTGACCTTCATTGCCAAGGTATACGTGTCCGTATGGGTTTTCGGGCATGCAAAGGCCATCAAAGAGATCCAAATTAGGCATCACGAATTTGTGGGGAACAAAGGAGTCCGGGTTCGCTGGGCCGGAAAGCGTACTTTAGCAATAATTCAAGAACCGTGCTTTCATTTCTTGTGTCGCTCCACGAATCAAGCCAAATGAGGGTCTTGTGGTGGAACCATGGCATTCAAACCAGCGACCGAGCTAGAGAGAGGAGCTACCACCGGCGGCATACAGTGGAGGGAACGGCCGATCTGGGACATAGGTGAAATCCCGTCCTCGCCCGAATCACCCCGGAGCTTCGAGTAGGACCCCGGGCAAAGGGATAGAACTCATGCGGCTTGTTGTTGATTTTCAACCGGCAAAGAGGGCAAAGGCAGCCTCGATGTAGCCGGGTAACTCGAATTTCCTGAGTGAGGCCCATAAGTAGGCTTAAGTGCGGGCCGCCGTCCCCGATTGTTGAATTGCATAGCCGAAGGTGCATGACCAGGGGTACCGCGGTCCCGGTGATTCCGATGAAACCGGGATGGAGGCTTGGTAACCCATCGAAGCCCGGAGCGAGGAATGGATTTGTGAAAGCCGTGTGAGGAGCGGCCGAGCTAGCATCATTCGAGGAAGGGCTTCGACCGTTGCCCCGGGACCGCATCGTGGAAGCATTCCAAACCGTTGCCGCGAAGGCCCCGATAGATTGGTTCCAAACCGAGGTGGGATTCCAATCCGCCGTGGCATTCCGAGGTATCCCCAACCATGAGGAGACATTCCGTACCGATTTTGCCCCCGCCGAGGAGCCGTGAACCGATCGGTTACGTTACCGCATGGGTCCAAAGAGTCCGTATTGGGGTTTGCCGTCCCGTTGAGACGGCCATGAAGGAATCTTGCGAGGCTTGTGCGGTGCCGGGATTGGACATCTTGAACCGGGTCATTGCCAAGGCATTTCAAACCGATGTAACCGAGAAGCTCCTGACCGATCCGTACCGAACCGCCGAGGCATACCAAACCGTCGTGACATACCGAGCCGACCCCGACCGCTGAGGCATACCATACCGGCCCAAATCGGATCGAAGTCAATTTGTTTCCCAAACGACCGTCCTGCATCGAATCGTGAATGTATATCGACCGAGGCCGAAAGGATGGCCGATTCGCAAGTTGAGAAGAGTGTGAGGAAGGTGGTGGTAGTCTGTCGGCCAAGATAGGGACGGGATCCTTTTCCTCTTCTACCGTGAAAGTTCCATCGGGGCCGAGGGCAATCGTCAAACCAAAATTCCCGACATCTTCCAAGGATGAACATCGAAACCTCATTCCGATTGGCACAAGGAGTTTTATGGACTCAGTTCCAATATTAGCCATAGAAATATGATGAATTTCTCGGTCTTGGTTAAAATTCCGTCCTCGTCCTGACATCAAAGAACCGCACTTGACTAGCCCATGACCAACATGGCGATCAAATCTCATCTTGCTTGGTGGAGCCTCGTCCGAAGAGATGTATTTGCGAAGTCTTGATTTGGAAGAAGTAACTTGGCAAAGCCTCGGTCTCATGACCGTGAATCCGACACAATTAGAGAGGCTTCAACCCGGTAGGCACCGTAGACCGATACCGAACAAAGACCCAACCCATCTTGTAGCAGAGTGAAGAACCAACGTTCTTGAATTATCATGTAGCAAAAGAGGCAACCCATCCTTCCATATTTACTTTATTATTTTCTTTATTCAATTAGTCAACCTAAGAAAATGTAAAAGCAAGACAATTTTAGGAATGTATACCGCATAGGGCATATATTTTTTTTCGAAAAGTGGGGATGAATCCCCGATTTGTATTATTTGATGGCCTCATTTGACGAAGGCACAAAAGAACTCGCTTGGGTTTGACTCTTTTGAGAGAGCATAAGTTTAGAAAGGTTTGTAAAAGTGTATGGAAGCCCCCGCCGACGTAAAATTAGTGTTTAGCTCTATTTTTCCTATAATGTAGAAAAAGAAGACTTGTCGAGACATCTCGAAAATATGTTTTATTCAAAATGATCACAAGATTGCTTAAAACCCTTTATATTAATGTTCGGTTATTCAACCCCTAATCTCGATATGAACAAACATTTTGATTAATCATGAGGAGAAAGTCAACTGATACCAAGAGTCGAAGTTGGCGAATGGTGAAGAGGGATCGTGTATAGGAGAGGCTATTGGTGAGGCCGGATTTTCTGGGATTTGAATGTGTTTATGACCGGACCATTTCTGGTTGCCTACGTTCCCTCATTGTGAGGAGCTCAGTCGCCGTAGTTCGGGTCCGAACCGTGTTTGGCTTTAGAAAAGGGGTATGAACATTTGTGGTACTTTTGGTGAAAAGGCTCGGATAGGAAGTTTGGATGATAAGGTGCGGGCCTTGAGGTGATTCCTTGACAAGTCATTTTGAGCGATTCCGTTGCTTCTTGATCGTCGTCCTTCATCGGGGGAGAAAGATTTTGGATGCAAACTTTAAGGGCTTATGATATGTTTTTGCCGTTGCTTTAATCAAGCTCCCTTGTTGTCGACAACTTCCGTTCTTCGGGCTTTAATTTTGCCCATATGTCAAACCTTCTGATCGGCGGTGCTAGGTCCTTGGCCTCATTTTTTTTTTGAAGCTTTTGTTTTTTTTTTTTTGAAGCTTTTTTTTTTGAAGCTTTTTTTTTTTTTTTTTGAAGCTTTTGTTTTTTTTTTTTTTTGAAGCTTTTGTTTTTTTTTTTTTTTTTGAAGCTTTTGTTTTTTTTTTTTTTTTTTGAAGCTTTTTTTTTTTTTTTTTTTTTTTGAGCACTTCGAGGACGAAGGCAAGCTTCTACTTGAACTTTCTTGATGCATGGGGGCGGAGGCAAGCCCCTTTTTTCGATATGGGTCGATCTCCCGATGCTGAGTGACCTTTTGTTGTCCCTTGATGTTGCCGCCTTCGTTGACTTGATCAAGGTGATGATGGGGATATGTTTTGGAAAGTGTATGGCTTGATGGAGGCCTTTGTGAGGTGAGGAAAGTGTATAGGGAGGGCATTAGTTGACTTTCTCGCACCAATTAATTAAAATCTTAATCATTTCCAGAGATTATTTGTTGAGCGATGCGAGTGATCATTTAAAATAAAACCATTTCATTAAATGTAATGTAGGTGTGCAAATAATGTCTCAAGTCTAGCGAGAAAAGAAAAAGACTCTTTTATAGAAAACTTAAGATTAACTACAATGTCCAAGGAGGACTTGATTGAACGAAGAAAGTACTAGAACCTACGAAGGTTGACTAAAAGACTGCTTTTAATATTAAAGGATGGGTAGCCCCTAGTCTAGCTACTCTTTGTTGTTGGACCGCCAAGACGCTTGAGCTTTCCATCTTTCGTTAACTTCGATTCCATTACCGCAGACCGAGGCAAAGGATCGCCACGTGCCCATGATACCGGTGGGAGTGGAGGAGTTTGAGGCCATGGAGCAACTGGGCGAGCACAAGTTGTCCAAAGAAACGGGTCGGAAAAGTCACTGGGACGAACTTTGTCGACCGAGCATATTGATGGAAGGAAGTGAACCCGAGAGGACCTTGAGGGGTATTGGGCTCGTTTGGGAGGATTCAGCGATGCGCCGGTTGTTTTGAGTGAAAGGGGTGATACTAGCCGATTGTGTCTTCGGGCCTTTCTCAAGCTTGGAACCGGCATTAGACAAGTGTGCTCGGGGCAGGTTGTCCTATCGGATTCTCTCACTTCGGGCACTTGAATTTTGCGCGACGTAATCATTTCTTTGCCCGGTTCGACATCTTGGGTCAAAGGAGTGCTAGTACTTATCATAAGATCAAGCTTCTCCCGCATTTGTTTCACTTGCTCTATCAATATTGCCACATGGGGATCAACGGGAACATTCGAGTTACCGGAACTCGCAACAAGACTCTTATCGCAGAGGGAAACACACTCGCAGATCGGTGAAACCGACGGTGAATTCACTAAGTCCGTAGACGGCAACGGAAAACTTGTGGCATCCGGATTTTCTTTTAGCAACTCATGATTGCATTCAAAGTGGGTGTAGAGGCTTCGTAACATAGCCACATAGCTCAAACCGATTATGTGAAGCTGGAGCATAAACCGGCAGTGTATTGGCCGAAATTGAGGAACAGTGTGATGGAGCCCAACTCGTTCGAGGAGCCGAGGGCGATGGAGCCCTAATGGCCCGAGGTGCCGGAAAGGGCTCAAGAGGAATTGTCCTTGGCAAGGGATCATATGTGGATGGAGGGAGGTATTGGTGTGGGATGGAGAGTATTGGTTATAGGATGAAGGGACCGAAATCACTGCTTTCGAAGTCTCATCTTCGACCATGACCAGGGAACCATTCGCCTCAACTGTTACTCCGAACTCCATGGCGGCGGAGAGCATTGATGAGCAGTGGTCAGCTGTTCTTCATGAATCTTATGGGCGCTTTCCAAAGCCAGACTAACTCTTCCTTCCTAATCATCGGATTTCTTGTATCCTTACCGTTTCGCCAAATCTCGCCATCGATCATTATCATCCCATTTAACTCTTGGCGTCGCCGTGAACTTATCGGAGGGCGAGAGTTCAAAGCATTTTACCAAATCCAGCTTTGCCATGGCCACATGCTTGTTGCGGTCAAACCATCCATTCTCAACATTTGTTGCGACTAAATCATCCGGCTTGTCGAGTCTCTGTTGAATTCACAGTAGTTTGAATCATAAAACTCAATCATGTTTACATTCGCGTTGTTTGGGAGATGATCATTGGCGGGGTTGAGATCACCGAGGCGCTCGAGTTTGCCCTTCTTAATTAATCCCCGAATCGCCTTTCTCAAAGCCGTACAGCTTGTCGGTCATATGACCGTGGTACCGGTGGAAAGCACAATGCTTAGTGGTGTCAAAAGGGATTTTGGGATCCTTGGGCCGATAGTTTCTCATGGGTTCGAGGAGACCCCGCTCTAGCAAGCTATTTAAAACTTTGCTTAAGGGAACACCCAAATCCTGGATTCGAGATTTGGTCATTGACTTGGTCACCATTCCGAATGTGGTTTGCCGGTTTTGGTCCATCGGGGCGCTCAAGCTTGCCCGTTTCGATTAACCTTCGAACCGCTCTCTTCAAGACTATGCAGCTTGTCGGTCGTGTGGCCATAATGATCATGGAAGGCGCGGCTTACTCATGTCGAGAGGTGCATTTGAGCTCCTTGGATGGTAGTCCTCGAGAGGCTCCAAAAGGCCTACCCTTACTAAGCCCTTGAAAATTAAGCCCACGGGCATCCCAAGATCATCAAAACGTTCTCGTTGCCTTAAAGGACCACCATTTCTTGGTTGCTTTTGGGGGCCGTCAATTGTACACAATGCCTTCTTTCCTTTACCGGATGTCGGAGCCGTGTTGGAAGGGTAAGGTTTATAGCGGCGAGACATGTTCGTACTCGTAGTCTTTTCCCGTGCACGAACCCTTTTGATGTAATCATCAATGTAATCGTCGAGATTCGACCTTTTGTAAACTTCATTCGTGTCGATACACAAGATTGATATGGTGAGATGGCCCGAGTCGAGCGATCGTCGATACCTCGTTGCTAGGCTTTTCTTGTACCTTCTTAATTGGTTCTACCAATAATCCATTGGACGAGTCAATAGGAACATTAGGATTGCATGACCCCGCCACAAGATTGGCATTAGCAAACGAAACCACAAAGAGGGAAGTACTCTGGTGGGAGGAATGACAGCCGAGCATTAAAAGCGTGACCGTAACCTTCCTCATAAGGCCCGGCAACTTGCCGAAGATGAAGATATATGGCTCGTAATGGGTGGATACTGTGGAGCAAAGGAGTGCGGATCCGTAAGGCCGCCGAAAACATGAGGTTCGAGGCATCGTAATGTAGGATTGAATGTGTCTTGACCGCACCGAGGAACATGACCGCAAGGGAAATGTGTATACCGTACTTGATGAGCAGGAGCAGCTTGCGTAACGGCCGGGTGGAGAATTTGATGAGGAGCATTTGACCTTGTCGGACTTCCCAACCGAGGGGCGGGGTAGAGCCCGATGAAGTGGTGATAAAAGCCCGGTGGCCCACGTGATCTTGCAAGCATCATAGGGGCCAGTGTGCTTGAGAATTGGAGGAAGCAAGCCGGCCCCCTCTCGAACCATGGAGCCCGAGAAATGAACCGTCCCATTCCGAGATGGTGACCCGAGCGACCGATGCGGTGAAGTAGTAACCCGACCCCTTCCAAGCCGCGGGCGAAAGCCAACCGACTCAATCCCGGTGGTGAGACCCGAGAGGCACCGGGGCAAGTTGACCTAGATCGGACCGTTGAGGAGTATCGAGCAAGAAGGGCCGAGATGTACCGAATCGACCAATTCCTGCATTGATGGCCCGGCCGACCGAGGTTTTGAGTAGCGAACCGACCCATTTCCAAGTCCGGAAACGTAAAATGCATCGATTGAAACCCAAAGGTGAAAACCGAGAGGTGCCGGGGGAAGTTGACCAAGATCGATACGATGAGGCCGAGAGGCAGCCGAGTGATAGGCTTGGGGATGCTTGGCCCATTAGTAGTTCCACACGAAAGGGAACAGGCATTTGATGGTAGTTGGCATGCCCGGAGGGTAATTAGCTCCAACCTTCGCATCAACCGTAAAGGTTCCATTAGGGTGGTGAACAATTGCTAGCCCCCGGGTTCTCGATACTTTCCAATAACCGACCGATCCGAGCCTCTTGATTTTGTCTTATCTGTTCCAACATCTAATTCCACTGCTCGGCATTTTGCGGATTTTCGGGTGTGGAGTTGTACGTCCCCACCGTTCTCCTCTCGAGTTGGTCATTCTGAAACTTTGAGCCGAAGCGAAGGAGGAAACCGATGAAGTATCTCGACTTCGGAATGACCGAGCCGAACAAACGATGACCCGGGGTCTCGATCCAAACTTTGCTTACCGTGGAAGGCACAAAAGGGTGTGGTTCGCACTCGGAAAGCGAAACAAAGTTGGTGTTTGGGCTTAGGGCTCATGCAACATGCAGCTTATTTGTTCTTGTTTACTTAAAACATGTTTTATTAACCTAATCGGTTGGAAAAGATTGCTCTTCTTTTTCGCGAACTACTCGATTCCCGGATCGCGCCCCGTCACTACGTCTATAAGCCCCTCGTATTCCACCCGTATTTCGACCTCCCAGGTGGATGGACGGCGAGGGTCCTATAGGGCAAGCGGGTCCCACCGACCGAAAAGAAAACGATCCTAGAAGTCTGGCGGGTAATCGAGTCTTAACGAGTATTCGATGTAAATTACGGACAAAGCTGACGTCAAAGTCAAGATCGTGTCCGAGGGCTCGACAAAAAGTCGGCATGATTTGGACCGATAAATGTCCACAATTGCTCTTGACTTGTCGTCGCTAAGCCGTAATCAGGCATGGAATAACCGTTAATCCTTGATGACTCGGTGTCATGCCGGGAGTCGTTGTATAATTTGTGCGCCGTAGCCGAAGTCAAGGCGCCGGTCAATATCTTGGTCAAAGTCTCGCGGCGGAAACCGGCATGACTTCGACCGATTAGGGACCCGAAAGATATTGAGTCGGTATGCCGACAAAGGCTTGAAAGGAAAGGTCTATACACGTACAGTGGCATGACACGCACTGTACTAAAACCAACCGGGTCTCGGACAAAGTGTGTCACGGACAAGTGCATGGTCGACACGAGGCTCCATGGGATGTTTGGGTAGTCCTGTGCTCATCCGAGAGGCGTAATAAGACCAAACGGACCGCGACAAGGATTTCCCCGGGTTAGGGACGTAGTGTGCAGTGTAAGGTCACGTGCGCGTAGTGTGCAAGCAGTCTATCTTCTTTTTCTGAGTAAAATAGATATTTTTTATGTCTCTTTAAAGGCATGATGCATGATTTTTTTTTTTTGAAAATTTTCTCTTATTGTTTTTTTTGAAATTTTTTTTTGAATTTTTTTTTATGAAAATTAATGAACACATAAGCACATAATCACAAAAATTCCAACAGTTAGAGACATGATTTCCGACAGTCAAAATTTTGACTTTTTCCGAGGCGGCCAAAACAAACACGAAAATGTGCAAAAATCAACACACACAAAACAAAGGATTTCAAGTGTCGGGACGGAAGCTTGACCCTCAAAAGTTTTTCTCTTTTTTTTTTGAAAAGATAAAACTTGTTTGTCCCCAGCAGAGTCGCCACTGTGATGATGTGCATCCGAAAATTTTCCCATTTTTATTTGAAAAAATCAACGAAACGGAGTCGCCACGCCATTTTTATTTTGAGGGCCAAAACTTTGAAAAAAACCCGAGATCAGAGATTTAGGTTCGGAGGTCATGTTACGCGTCGGGAAGGACGTTAGTGTGCACCCGACGCGCCTCGCAAAACGAGTCTTCCAAACATTTGAAATCCTTTTGTTGTGTGTGTGTGTGTTAATATGTGTGTGTGTGTTTTGACCAAAATAATTTGAAACTAAAAAAAAGTAAAAATTGGGATCTATTTTTTAGACTTTAAACTGATCCCATGATTTTTTGGAGGATTTTTGGTTTGAGATTTGGTACTCAAAAGACCTTTTGAAGTTGGAAAACATTTCTGCCAGAATGAAAAAGGCAGTGTACCTTTGATTTTGAAATGTATTCAAGGGCCTTAAAACTTCATAATCTGGATAAACTCAGAGAATGAAAGTTTTTCTAGACTCCTTAAATAAGCTTTGTGTGAAGGAATTTTCTATTTTGGAGAAGATTTGAGGGGTCAAAACCTTCTGGGAATCTCAGATATGAAATCTGGATTTCCAGAAGCTGATGAACTAGCCTCTAAAAGAAAATTTGTAAAACGGAGTTTTACTCACCCAAAAAATAAAATAAAAATATGTATGGAAAGGTATGGATGTTGGATACAAAAAGTGTTTTGTAGTCAACACCAAATTCCACATTTATCTGCGTCCAAAAAATTAGACCATGGACTGAGGTCTGAGAAGATTGCTACTGGACAGCAACTTCTCAAGAAAGAAAACATGATTTTAAAGGGGGTTTTGCATCCATGCTTGTCCCCATTTCCCTAGGTTTTGGTTAGTGATCACTTGACATTTTAGTGGTGAATCAACTATACCAAACCATCCTTGGGGTACATTAGGACTAAGCACTTCATTTGCTTGGGAAGGGGAATTTCATCCTTTGAAAGAAAGATTTTGTGTATGAAAATGATTTTTGGAAAACACTTTTTAGTGAATGATCTTTAGAAAAACACTTTTAAGTGAGTAAGAAAATGATTTAGGCCTTTTAAATGGTCATCCATTGGAAATTTATTCCAAGGTGACTACATTTTTAGGTCAAGCAAAGATGAACAAATTGATGAACAAATTACATCTTCAAAGTTTGAGATGCATGCATTGATGAAAGAAATTTAGGGTAGGGAGAGGGAGGTTATACCTATCTTCCCTTGTGTATGAGCTTGACTTGAGGAGTATCAAGATTTGAATGTGTTTAGGGTTGGTGATTAGAGTTGGTTAAAGAGAAAACAAGTAGATAACAATGAAGTCCTCTATGTTTTCTCTCTAATCCTCCTCCTAAAGGATGATTTGGGCTTGAGTTAGTGTATGTATGAGAGTATGTATGAGAGTGATTTGAAAGTATTTTGAGTGAGTGTGATTTGGGAAAGATTGGAGAGAAAATGGTGGCAATTCAAGGGAATTCCCACTGTTTTCTCTCTATATTTCGCCAGAGTTTCGTTGCTGTGATCAAATTGTGTTGTTTTAACTGAGAGAGGAGGGTTCAATTTATAACCCCCTGTGAACATCAATCATATCCGCGCGGAGGTCCTTGTAAACGTGCCTGGTGCATTAAATGCTGCTCCAGGCTTTGAACAGGAAGAATATTATTCAAAAATTTCCAGCAGTTTGTTTTTCAACTTGCCTAATTCGGATTTTTCCAATTTCTTTTGCTTTTTGAGATTCTTTTCTTGGTTTAACTTTAAATGGCAATGCCCACTTTACCGTTGCTTTGTTAGAAAGGTTAGGGTTTGTTAGAAATGTTAGAAATGTTAAAACTCTCGTTAATTTCTAACGAAAGTACTAACGGCTCAAATTGGAGCACTTACACTCGCACAGAAATACATGAAGCTTTAATAAGACATGCAAGTGAGGTTTACACGGAGGAAATATTCAGATTTTTTGAGAATGAGGTCAAGGCAGCTTTTGCTGCAAAGTTTAATATTGGCTTTTGCTTAGATGAAAAAAACAAGTTGTTTGATGTTGCTCATGAGAACCATCCAGACAAGTTTGAAAGGGTACTTTTCTCGCAAAATAATGAAAAGATAACTGTCAACTGTACATGCAATCATTTTAGTGAAGTCGGTTGGTTGTGCTTTCATTGCATTAAGGTTCTCAACTTGACAAATATTGATCGGATATCGGAAGAGTACATTCAAAAAAGGTGGACAAAGACAGCCAAATCAAATGTATGGAATAAAACTTACCAAGGTATATCTACTACTCCAACTGAGCAACACAATTCAATTCCTTGGAAACAACAAATGGCGAGAAAGTACTACGATTTAATGATGGCATGCCATGAAAACAGTGATGCAAGAAGAATTCTAGAAGATGGATTTAATAGAGATACATTGCTAGTACAAGAAATACTCTCCCGAATCGTACAAGGTGTTGGACCAACAACAAGTGAAAATAATAGTGCTTCAACAAGCACAACATTCAGTGCACCTACAGTGACGGATCCTGTACCTTCAGATACAAAGGGTAGAAAAAGAAAACCTAAAACAAAGTTTGAACGGAGAAAACCAATTACTAATGAGTATGGTTCGAAGACCCCGAATGAACACTTGATTTGATATTTTTGTAACCAAACTTTATTGTTTTCACACTATTACAACTGATTGTATTATAATTTTTTAAGTAGTGCCAGTTTTTGATATTAAATATGCCAGTGTTTATTATTGAATGTGCCAGTGTTTAATATTTTAAGTACCAGTGATGCCTGTTTCTGTTTATTAAATATATTGCTAGTACACAGATTTTGTATTGCAAGTCTTTGTTATTGAATGTGCCAGGCCTGGTTGTGTACATTGGTTTTGTAGTTTAATATTAACATTACCAGCTTCAGTATATAAAAATATCAGCATCAATGTAACAAAATGCCAGTATCATTGCTTAAATGTGCCAGTGTTTATTATTTGATGAACCAGTGAAGGTCTGGTTCTGTTTATTAAATATATTGCCAGTACACAGGTTTTGAAGTGCCAGTATTTTTTATTGAATGTGCCAGGCCTGGTTGTGTACACTGCTTTTGTAATTCATTATTTTAAAGTGCCAGCATCAGTGTATATAAATGACAGTATCAATGTAACAAAGTGCCAGCATAATTGTTTAAATGTGCCATCATCAGTTTATAAAAGTGGCAGCATCAGTGTTTCAAAAGTGCCATTGTTGTTTTTCAATAGTACCAACATTGCATCAATAAAAATGTTAAAAATAACACTAATTCACTTATAAAAAAAAATTCAAATACAAACAATTCAAATACAAATAATTCAAATACAAACACTAATTCATTGTTGCTTTCCTAGTTATATACTTCTTCCCAACCCTCATATCATCATCTAAATTTTTCTTCTTTTCTACCTCTTTTTTTTCTTCTACTTTCCTTTTCTTTTCTTCTTCTTTCTTTTTTCCTTCTTCTTTTTTCCTTTTCTTTTCTTCTCTTCTTCTTCTTCATTCTTCTTCAAGGATTCTCTTTTATCGCTTGTAAACAACCCTAACTGCTTCAGTAAATGATGCCGTTCAGTATTAATATCACAGAGAAGTAAGCTTGCTAGAATCTCGGCCCTCATACGCACTCTTGATAAATTATCACACAACTCAGGGAATGAGTAAATTGCGCCATTAAATTGTCTCATTTCAGCCATTATGTATACTCCATAGTCATTATTACCAGAATTTTTTTCAAAATCCATTCAACCTGCATATGCTCAAACTGAAACTCCGATATATTTGCAGCACTTTTTTATGTGATTTAAGAAGTGTTTGAAGGGTGATTGATGCAACAAAAAAAAAAGCAAAATTAATATGGAAGTTTTGGTAAAGAAAATAACAAAAAAAAAAACAATTCAATAAATAATATTACCATGCTATGAGCAAGTTTTGGCACGTTCTGTCTCTTCCAATCATTCATTGCCAAGTTGTCAAGATACTGAATTGATTGACTCTCAGTATTGACAACAAAAAGTGTGTAATGGCCACTATTGTTGTCACCTCTATGGCAGGGCAAGAAGAACTGCAAAAAAATAAGTGCCAGCATCAGAGTTTGAAAGTACCAGTGCAAGTGATCTTTTATACCAGTGTATTGATTAATAAGTGCCATTACATGTATGTATAAAATGACAATGCATACCAATTTAACTTCACTCAAATCAGCTCCCCCAACATCATCAAAATTAATATCAACCCAATGTTTTAAACTATCGGTGATTTCTTGCCCAGCTTTTGATATAACATCGGGAGAACTCTTCGTTGTACGTTGAATTCAAGCAACCTGTATAACACATTAATAACATCAAATTTAAAAATGCACACAAATATAATTTAATTAGCAAACAATCATAGATAATATAATTTTTGAATGTACTAGCATCATAGATAAAGAACTTACACAATGACTAAGCCCAAACATAAACTTCTTCATTCTACCAGACTTTCGCTCCATCTTATTAAGAAGTATAGCCCAACAATCGATAGTATTTGAAGTTATTTCATTGTCTTCATCCATGCTCAAAATATCTTCAAGCGTTAAGCTATGGAACATTGTGTAAATAGGATCACAACTGCTGTAAAAGAAAAATAAATTAGTAAATGATTTTACGTACAAGTGTATACATTCATAAAAGGTGCCATTGTTTGGGTATTGATAAATTTATAGCTTACTCATTCAGATTTTTTGAAAAGTGTGTAGACATGCACATGTCAACATCCTCCTTTCTCAGCTTCAACATCGGTCGCAACAAATCAGCGTTGTTGATCATAAACCGAGAACAGTATACAAATTCCTCGTTAGCTTCCTTACAGTCCACTGTGCACCCTACATTCAACATCTCATAACAACTCATAAAGCTGCTCTCATTTATATTCACAATAATGTTATCAACAGCTCTAACAATCTGTTCATCATCATCACCATCTGTCTCCCGAAAAGTCTCATTAAATTCCTGTTCTTTCTGTTCTGTTGTTCTCTTCTTTCCTCACTAGATACCTGAGATAAAAGGTCAAATGATGGAATTGAACCTTTTCTTTTCTTTCCCATGTCAGCTTTTGTTGTCTTCAAAATGTCTGAAACTATATTGTCAATCTCAGAAAAATATTCCTCGTTAAAAATATCATCTTCTACTTCCTCCGCCTCCCCATTCCCCTCATTCTCTTTCTCTTCCCCCGTCTCATCTGCTGCATTTTTTCCCTTATCTTTCTTGATACATTTAAGTCTTTCAATGTGAGTATGGACAACAATATCAAGGTCCTTCCACAATATATCCCATGACTCCTTAGCAGTCTACATCAATGAAAAATAGTAAGAATGAGTTCAATTGTGCCAGTTTCAGATTGCAATTGTGCCATTCCAAGTAATCAATAGTGCCGGAGCAGCCAAAAATTTGTGCCAGTGTGTGTATTTTAAGTGCCAGTACATGTTATTCATTGTGCCAGTTTAAGTAATCAATAATGCCAGCATAAGAAATTCAAAGTACCAGTGTAAGTAATAAATAGTGACAGTACTTTCATTGCTTGACTCTGCATTTCTTTTCTTTGCGGCACTTTCAATCCTTAACGGAATACATTCTTCCTCCACAAAATCACTGGGTACTTCCTCCACAAAATCGTCTTCAATCCTACTTATAGGATAAACATGCTGTCCATAAAAAAAAAATTTCCCCCAGCCAACTTTCGCTTCAGAATCAATCCTCACTTTGAATTTTTCAGCATTCCAATGATTAATCAAAGGGAGAACAGTTGATTCTTTCACCCCTTGAAATGGAAATCTTTGAAGGTAAGCAACCACCAACACCATAACACATCCACTACAGTTTTTTGAATTCTTTTTTTGATTCTTAAACCTCAATACACCCTGACATAATTTGTCCAAAACATATTGACACCAATCAAACTTGCTTATCTGTGAAACATCTTCTACAATACTTAGCAGTGACACATCAATTGTTTTTGTAACTACTGGGGCAAGAAAAATTCCAACAAAATATAGCACAAACAAGCGTTTAAATTCATCCCCACCTTGATGTAACTCAGAAATGCGTTCCAAAAGTTTATTGGCAGGAAGACCATCTTGAGTACGCCCAAATTCCTCAAAATATCGATTTCTCAATTCCATATTTGTGCTGGATGATCGATTTACCTTATACTTTGCAACATTCCTAGGTAGACAAAATATATCATAAACATCTGATGTTGTAATAACATATTTATCTGATGAATTGATTTGTTGTATCCTTGTTATTGGTTCAAATCTTTCAACAAGAAACTGAACAAGCCTAAGCGGCAATACCTTAACCTCAAGACTCAACAAAGATCCAAATCCAATAGCCCTAACATCTCTTCTGATCTGGAGTTAAACAGAGCTCAAGGAGTCTTTTGGGAGTACGCGAATGCTCAAATTTATCACCCCCTTTAGGCCTCTTACTAGTGATATCAAAATCATCATCATCCACAACTTTTTTACGCTTTGATAGAACTGAAAATAAATATCAAAAAACATTACATCAGTGCCAGCATTATGATTTCAAAGTGCCAGTGTTATGATTTCAAAGTGCCAGTTTTATGGTATCAAAGTGCCAGTCTTACGGTTTCAAAGAGCCAGTGTTATCTATCTATAGTGCCAACATTTGCTTATGTTTGCAATTAAATGTGAATGCGCAACTGTTTCGATAGTGCAAGTGCAAGTAAATGTGACAGTTCAACGGTTTCAAAGTGCCATATTTAGGGTTTCAATAGAGCCAACATTTGTTTATGTTTGCTTATATTTAGGGTTTCAATAGAGCCAACATTTGCTTATGTTTGCTTGTGTTTTCTAAAGTACTAGTGCAGCTGATTTGAAATCGAAGAACAATATGACTGAAAACAAGTAAAATTATACCTTCGTTACGCTGCTTGCTCCTGATTTCTTTGGATTGGCCGGTCAATAATGTCGGATAACAAGTAAAAACACGAATGAAAACAGCTCGGAGATGATGAAACTCGGTGAAAATTGATACGCCGCAACAGCTCGGAGATGATGAAAATATGGAAAATTGAATTGAATGGCACAAATGAGGAAATCAAAAATCAAATACGCCGCGAGAAATTGAACCGGACCGGAAAAGCGTATGAACCGTCCGTTAAATTGAACCGCGGGTTAAAAACACGTTTTTTGTTAAGTTAACAAAAAACGCGTTTTTTACAAATTTTTGACTTAAAAAAAAAAAAAAAAAAAAAAAGAGGTCGATCTGCTTTGAGTGGATTTCTGTCTTGTAATTTCATTGAATTTATAAATTTACATAGGAAATTTGTTCAGTAATTAAAGGCTTGAAATCCTCTTACTTGGGACCGACTCCGGATAGACTTCTAGTTGTATTTTGAAAATCAAAAGAGTCACATTAAAATATATTACTTTCCTTTCTTCCGTAATAATAAGTGTTACTGTTTTTGCGGATCAAGTCAGTATATAATGTTCATTGAAATAAATAAGGGAATTTCACCTATATAATAATATAAGTTTCTCTAGTACAAATTACTTTCCTTTAAATTCCTCATTTTATTAAATATCCTATAAATTATTATGCAGTAATATTATACTGTATGTAATATGCAGTAACTAAAACATTTATCCATATAAAATTAATTTAATTTGATCAGCACCTGCAAGTCACATATAATTTAACTGTCTTTTTAAAAGAATTTCGTCAGAAAGCTATTAACTAAGAAAAGAAATGTCACGTTAGACCATAAATAACAAAAACTGAAAAGCCAAACCCCAAATTGGCACCTCACTGTGTAAACTTTAGATGCTATTTTGTAATTTGTCCAATAAATAAAGTTATTAGTGAATATCATAGCTACACCGCTCCGCTATACCCGGCTTATGCACTAAATAGTAGCCTGTCATTAGTTGGCTTCGAAATCAACTTATACAACCTCATTGCCCTATTAAATTGAGCCACTTTAGTGTTGTCATATTAGTGAGATTTTTTTGTCGGATAATCCGGTTCAATATCAACGACCGAAACATATTAAGATGGACATTTATTTTATTCGGGAGAAAGTTGCTCGGGTGAAGTTCAGATCCGTCATGTCCCCTCTCGTCAACCGTTGGCCTACATCTTTATGAAAGGGCATCCGTTAGTATTTTCAAAAACTTTCGGGACAGTATAAATGTCCGGCTTCCTCCCATTTCGACCGAGGGAGAGTGTCAGTGAATTCTCCCTCCGTCTCATTATAATAGCCACAAAACCCCCCATTTTGATGTCTCATTACAGAATATACAAGCTCAAAAGGAAAAGTTTTTATTTGTGTTTTCATGGTACCCACTTGTCATGTTCAAATCATCTCTTCACTTATTATTTCCTACCCCATTTTCTCTCATATCTCATTTTTTTATATTCGCAACACTTACTACACTATTCATTTTCCTTAATTTTTGTGCAAAACTTATTTATGCCTTTTGTATGGAACTTTTGTGCAAAACTTATTTATGCCTTTTGTATGGAACGGAGGGAGTATTATTTAGTAATAATATAAGTATACTCCCTCCTCCCACTTTAGTGTGGGCTTATTTTCCTTTTGGTTCGTTTCAGATTAGTGTGGACTGTCAAAAATGGCAAAAAATTTTTACTATTCTACCACTCATTCTCTCTCATACTTTACTTTTTACACTCACAACACCAATCAACTTACTATTCCTCCCACTCATTCTCTCTCCTATTTAATTTTCATACTCACAAACACCTCCTCCACCTATTTTCTCTCCTAATTTTCCTTAATTCTTGTGCCACAATTTTTGGTCCACACTAAACTAAAGTGAGACAGAGGGAGTATATCTCTTGTATATACTCTCTTAAGTGCCATTACAAATTACACATAGGATGCGTCATTACAAACTGCACTGAGAGCATCTTTATCCATGAAACTTCAAACCCATCCCTCTCTCTTCCACCTCAGCTCCACATCATCAGTCATCAAAAACACAACTCCAAACAATTTTATCTCCATTCATAACAAAAGTCATCAGTTTCTCTCTCCTACTTTTTATTAATAATGGTAGTTTTTTCAATATTCTTGTATTTTTATTATTTTTTATATGTTAATTGCAATTTTTGTAAAAAAAAATTAATTTCAAAAATATGACACGTGTCACCCGCTAATTGGTAGAAACCAAAAAAAAAAAAGTCATCCAACGCCGTGAAGCCCATCTTCTGCCAAAATAAAAAAAAAACAAAAGTTATGCATGACTTTATTAAAGTCATGATTGGGAGATTTTTTGCTGCCACATCAGATCATGCCGTGGACTAACGTCGTTGTTGCAAGTGCTCTGAGAATAACAAGAAAAAATAATATCTTCTTTTAAAAGTGACACTAATTGGGTCAATATTCATTTACTTTGACCCAACATGATAACATCAGATCATGCCGTGGACTAACGTCGTTGTTGCAAGTGCTCTGAGAATAACAAGAAAAAATAATATCTTCTTTTAAAAGTGACACTAATTGGGTCAATATTCATTTACTTTGACCCAACATGATAAGTCATTTGTAACGTGAAAAACTCAAACGTATTGTAGCCCTAACTATCATCATTTCTACAAAGTTTACGAAAGAACGATTTGCTGTAGGATCCGTTTGTTTGGGAAAAAATATTTTTTGGAGAATATTTTTCGAAATATATTTTCGTCATTTATCGATGTTTGGTAAGCAAGGGAAAATAAATTCACGAAAAAAAGTTTTCGTTCCACGATAAATAGGTTTGTTTTCTAAGAAAAATAATTTTCAGATTTCTTCTCCTCATTTCATTTTTCAAAAAATTGATTGTTAACACCCTTACCCTACCCACCTTTTCCAACCCCCACCTTTACCCCTAATCACTACCGAAACACCTAAATCCCACCCCCAAACCCCACCCACCTCCACCCGTTTAATTTTTTTTTACAAAAACTCCCCCACCACCCCGCTCCCACCTCTACCTACGCCCCACCCAACTCCCCACCACCCCTTCCCAACCATTTTTTTACTTGTATTAAATATTTTTTAACAACCCACCTGACGGTCCCTACCCACTCTAAAATATTTGTAGCTAGGACCGTTCAAACAAATCAACCATTTATTTGTAACAATGATCACACAAGTGTTTTAACAACTTCACACAAACACGACAGTAAATAAACGCAGCAAAAAACTTTGAAATTTAAACACTTTATCAAGAATAACTTGATGGAAAACCTTTAAAATTTAAACACAAAAAGACCAAACGGTTATAAGTGTAGAACTAGAAAAATATAAAACAATCTTGAAGTTTTTAATCTTGCGAACTTCAAGAATAATGTAGGACTCTTGTAAAATCGAGAGCTCTGTATGGATTCCTAGAATCCGTATCAAACAATGTGAGACGGATCTTCTTTGAATCCCTAGTGTAGCTAAATCCCAAGTGAGTGGTACCCCCAACATAGCTAATTATTCTCTTAACTACTCTCAAGTGGGATACCTTAGGATTAGCTTGATACCTAGCACAAAGGCATACACTGAACATTACGTCAGGTCTGCTAGCTGTAAGGCACAACAAGCTACCTATCATACTCCTGAATAGGATGTGATCAAAACTCTCTCCTTTCTCTTCCTTACAAATCTTTTGGAATGATCCCATGTAAATTTTCAAATGTGAAGCATTGTCAAGCCCAAATTACCAATGTTTTTGCATACTAGGATTGTGAAACTGTCATTCCGTCTTTGGTTTGAAAAACTTGAAGGCCAATAAAGAATTTTAGTTCCCCAACCATACTCATTTCAAATGTGGATGTCATACTCTTAACAAACATTTCTAGAAAATCATTGGAAGTATATCCAAAGACTATGTAATCCACATAAATTTGGGCCACAAGTATACCATTTTTATTCCTTAGAACAAACAAAGTGTTATCTACCTCTCCTATTTTAAACCCAAGTTGAACTATGTGCTATGTTCACCTACCATACCAAGCTCGTGTTGGTGTAATGCCCTAGGCGTTTAGTTATGTTTGACTTATAACTTAATATCGCTATGTAATCATCTTTACCATTTATTATAGAGAATGCTTATTTGGTTTATTATATGTTTGCTTGTTTATTATAATAACCTGTGTCCCTAGTTATTATGAATAACTAGTATAAGTTGGTAATGGATAATCATGGAAGATGATTATATGCATATGATGTACATTACACTTATGGGTACTTGTTAGAGAACAAGGTACTGGACATGACCTACCTATGAGATTTATGACATGGTCTATAGTCATATATGTCATGATTAAATCTCATGATAGTCGTGTCATTGAAATCCTTTGTACCTGAGATTATCATCGTCTTCCACATGATGAACGTTGTGTTTTATGTAGTCTAACATTATCTTTAATAGGATAGCAATAAGGTCTATGTTGGCACGATTGAATTCTTGTAGGGAAGAATGATAAGTCAAGATGGGATTTGTCCCTCTCGTTGAGAGAGATGTTTGCTTGGGCCACTCGATGAATAGTGTTGATGAAATGTGTGGCCACACTCAAGAGATTTGATAGAGATCAAATGCACTTGGATTATCAATATATTCGGAATCAAGAAAGCATTGAACAATATGAGTTGACTTGGACCATGACTCATGTTCAATATGACATCGAGGACAAAGGGATTGTGACATTTGATCTATCAAGGAATCAAGCGTTGATGTTACATTAATTGAGTGGATATAATGGTTTGCTAGAAACCACTTATGTCTTGTGAGGTCGATGTTTCGACTCACTACCAACATAAATATAATTCCTAAAGGGTCACACACAAAGAACGAATTTGAAGTTGGCTGAAAATTGGAAATTTTGGGTTCTGGTACGACTCGTGCCCTTGGTCACGAATCGTGACATTGGGCAGTACGACTGCAAGGCAAAAAGGAATGACTCGTAAAGAAATTGTGCATTGTGGGATTGGGCACGACTCGTGCTCTATGGTACGACTCGTGCCTTAGATCAGCACGAGTGTAAATTTTAGCACGACTCGTGGTACGACTATTTTGGGCGAAGCACGACTCGTGCCCTCCAGCACGAGTCGTGCCTGCGACTTAGATCAGTTTCGTACGCGCTTTCCTTTATTGGTTTGTTTTTGGTTTGGACAAGGATTCTCCCTAAGGGTTAGGGATTTATAACAAGTATAAATATAATCCTTCTCTCAGCCACAAACATACATTGTTTTAGGGTTTATGAAACTCTAAATATTTTGATCTTGATTGAGAATCAAATATCAAAAGCACCCAAATAAGTTCCATTATTTCAGCTATTGATTGTTGAATATCGATTCAATAATCGAAGAATCATCTAGCAATCCTACAAGATTAGATCTTCGTTCGCGTGTGGATTACCATTAGAGGGTGATTCCATTATCACCTAAAGCTTGGGGATCGATTCATCACGAAGAAGAACAAGAAGAAAATTAAAGGTTCATCATCGATTCAAAAAGTTTGAATCTAAGATCCGTTTTTGGAGCAACAAAATCGTATTAAGGTATGTAAAATCTATTTCATGATTTTATCTATTCATGTTAGACGGATTTAAGGCTAGGGTTTTTGTTGTTTTATAAAGTTCTTTCGCTGCGTTTGTAATCCCAAAAACCCAACAGCTCGTGGGGCTTGTTTAAGGCCATAGAGCACCTTTTCAACTTGTACACATGATTCGCTTTTGTGGGGTATTCAACCATTTTGGTTGTTCAACGAATGCTTCTTCATTTAATATTCCATTTAGGAGCGCACTCTTTAAATCCATTTCATGTCGAGTGATTTTTAAATAACATGCAATAGCTAACAACAGTCTAATTGACTCAATGCGAGCTATGGGGGCAAATGTCTCATCAAATTCCACCCCTTCTAATTGGTTGTAGCCTTGAACCTCCAGACGTTCTTTGTTTCTTGTTATATTGCCTTGCTCATCAGATTTATTCTTAAAGATCCATTTATTTCCAATCACATTGACATGAGAGGGTCTAGAAACTAAGAACCAAACGTCATTTTTATCAAATTGTATTAATTCCTCTTCCATGACATTAATCCAATTATCATCTTTCAAGGCTTCAGTCACATTTTTTGGCTCATAATTAGCAAAAAAATAGCAAGAGTTTACTTGATAATACATGGATTGCGTGCACACCAAACCTGCAAGGTCACGGTAGTTGACCTTTTTTTCCTCTTGTTTTCATTCCTTCATTTACTTCCCCAATGACTTGGGAGGTAGGATGATTTCCCTGTACTATAAAGGGAATGTCCCTCTCTCAGCTTACTTCACTTTTATCGATTTCAGAATCTGAACCTGATTCTACTGTTGTTTGATCACTTATGTTGTCAGTTGTATGGACAACTAGTTGCTCAACTGTCTGAACTGGTGTCTGTTCTGGAGATTCATTTGCTTTTCCTATTTTAGATTCATCATTAACCGAATCTTGTTCCCATGTGCACCATGTACCATCATCCTCAGCAGTTTGGACATTAAGATCAATAGCATCATCAAACACAACATTTATAGATTCCATAACAGTTTTAGTTTTCAGATTTTATGCTCTATATGCTTTACTATTTGAGGAGTACCCAATAAAGATGACTTTGTCAATTTTGGAGTCAAATTTGGAAAGATACTTACGATCATTTAAGATATAACAAATGCAACCAAACACGTGGAAGTATTTGACCGTGGGTTTCTTTCCAAGCAAGATCTCATAGGGAGTCATGGTACTTCCAATTGTTAGAAATACATGATTCCCTAGATGACATGCTGTGTTCACAACTTCTGTCCAAATTTTTAGACAGATTATTAGAACTTAACATAACTCTAGCCATCTCTTGTAACGTGCGATTTTTCCTTCCCGCTACCCCATTTTGTTGAGAGGTTTTGATGGTTTAGAACTCATGAGTTATCCCATTTGACTCGCAAAATGAAGAAAAAGTGGCATTTTCAAATTCAGTTCGATGATCAGACCTGACTCTAACAACTTTTAAGCCATATAAATTTCAAACCTTTATGTACCAAATTTTAAACTCCTCAATGGTATTGAACTTTTCTCTTGGAAAAATTACCTACGTGTATCTAGAAAAATCATCAACACACACAAAGATATATTTCTTTCGAGACATACTTTCCAATTCTATTGGACCCATTAAATCAGTGTGGATTAATTCAAGGTATCTAGATGTCCCACAATTTGGCACCTTTTTTTTACTTGATTTCATTTGTTACCCCTTTTGACATGATTCACACACACTTAATTTTTTCAAGTACAGTTTGGGAAAATCTTTTGCTGCCCCAAATATTATTAATTAACTGATTTTTCTTTCACTAGCATGACCAAGTTTTTGGTGCCATATTTCGGTCTCATCCATTTTGGTGGAGAGACAAGACATGTTACTAGCAACTTTGTAGCAATTATTAGAGTATGGAACACCAGTAAGAACATACACATTGGTTTTACAAACACTTCACACCTGGACTTGTCAAACTTAACAAATAAGTCATCATCACACAGTTGGCTTATACTTATCTGATTTGCCTTCGGTCCATCAACATGGAGGACATTATGTAACTTAGGCAAACCCTCCACATTCAACATACCTTTGCCAATGATCTTACCTTTAGCTCCTCCACCGAAGTTGAATTTTCCACCTTTGAATGGTTCATAGTCACTTAAATGCTCAAGTGACCCAGTCATATGACTAGAGCAGCCACTGTCGAAGTACCAGGATCCTTCAACACTACTTTTGAGGCATGTGCATGCAACCTGACAGTTCATGTTCTCCCTTCTTACCCATGTGGTTTTTGTTCCTGTCTTGGGTTGTCTGTTCAGTTGAGTCTCCGGTTGTGCACTCAATTGTCTGCTCAAGTGTCCACCATTCTTCTCCAAGCCAAGTTCCTATTTCAGCTTATAACAATATGGTCGAATATGACCTGGAGCAAAACAATGATGACAAACATATTTCATTTTTTTGTATTTTCTACTTTTAACAGGAGATCCATTATTAACATAAGTGACATTTTGGACTTTGGATGTGCCCTCACCCTCTTTTACAAAAACACGATCTCCATAGCCAATTCCTGATTTTCCTTGGTTACCCATATTTAAGACCTCTTCCAACATAGCCTTACCCTTTTAAGTTTAGTAAGAGTTGTCGTTTCTCTAACAGGATCAGTTTTTTATTATTCACACTTAACATCCTTTTTGTGAGTAAAACTTCTATTGGCTATGAAGTCTTTTTGAGAATCATTTTCCTTAGACAAAATTTCAAACTTATCAGTGGTAAGTTTCTCATTTACATGTTTGAATACCTTGATTTGTTCCATTCGCTTGGCCCATTCAGTATGGAGTTCAATGTAGGTATTGTACAGAACCTCATAGATTGCACTTTCTTTATATGCAAGATCATTTTCAATTTCACATGTTGTTGAGGAATTCAAGCAGATATACACACTGCAACCAGTTTTGCAGTCAGTGGTGTGATCAGTTGCACAGTCAGAATAATGTACATCTTCCACATTTGAATCACTATCGGACAAGGTGAACTAAGATGAATGCTATATAGACATGTTTGTTGTTTGATCGTCATCATTAGAATCACTTAGTGTCGCTGAAAAACTCATTCCCTGTTTCTTGAGTCTGTTATCACACTCATTGGCATATTGCCCAAAACCTTTACATGCCCTACATTGAATCAAATCAATGGGTTTTTTACTTTCCGAGAAAGGTTTCTTTATGCTACTTTCCCTTTTAAATTATTCAATTATGGAAGGAGGTGAGGCTGCTGAATTAGTAAACTTTGTCAACCATTTCTTTTTCAACATGTTGATGAATTTTTGTGTGATCAAGGCACACTCATCCTCTCCCAGGTTTGACTCATCTATATCTTTGGATAATTGGACTAGATCTTAAGATACTTTGAGGGCACTAGCAAGAGAAATTGAGTTTGATTTTCTCGATTCCTGTACCCCAATCTTTAATTTAAAGTTTGTCAAAATACCCAAGACTACATCAAGTCCAATAGTTTGGACATCATGGGTTTCCTCAATCACAAAGATTTTAATGTTGAACTTTTCAGGTAGAGTTCTTAAAACTTTACCGACAATTTTTGAATTGTATATGGATTCACCCAATGCAAAAGACTCGTTTGAGATGTATACGATCTTAGCAGAATAATCTTTCAAGGTTTCATTCTCTCTCATACTTAATGTTTCAAATTCAGTCATTAGAGTACTTAATTTTGTTTGCTTGACCATTGCAGGTCCTTCACAATGACGTTGGAGAATGTCCCATGCAGTTTTGGCAATGGTTTAGTTAGAGAATAACCTAAACATATGAGGATCCACATGGTTAGAGATTTCTCTCATGGCCTTGGCATTATAGTTTGCAAGAGCAATTTTCTCGGCATTCCAATCCTGTATGGGCTTAGGACCATAAACTTTCTCCTTTTTACCATCACCTTATGAGTTAGAGGTGGTAATTTCGACAACATGTGGAGTATATTCAACAATAATTCTCACCCAAGCACGATGATCAATATACTTAATATTCATAATCATTTTAGCCTTCCAGAACTATAGTTGGAACCATCTATAGTAGGCGGTTTATTACGACATGTTGACAATCCATAGTGGCCTTCACGGATCGATTCCCAGTAGAGTCGAGAGAAGACTCTGATACCAAATAAAATATTTGTAGCTAGAACTGTTCAAAAAAGCAGCCACTTGTGTGTAACAATGATCACACAAGTGTCTTAACAACTTCACACACATACGACAACAATAAACGCATCGGAAAAACCTTGAAATTTAAACACTTCAGCTAGAATAACTTGCATGAAAACCTTTTATAAAACACAACCTTGTTGAGAACAAGTTGTACAGAAACTTACAATGAAAGGAAGAACAAAATACTAAAAGATCAAACAGTTCTAATTGAACTAGAAAAACATAAAACAATCTTGAAGTTTTTAATCTTGCATACTTCAAAAACAATGTAGGACTCTTGTAAACTCAAGAGCTCTGTATGAATTCCTAGAATCCATATCAAACAATGTGAGACGTCTCTTCCTTTTATAAAGGTTGATCACAACCCTTCTACAATTAGGATTCTTCCTAGCCGCTCCTTTCCTTATCAACATAGTCCTTTCCATCTTAAACACCTACCTTATATACAAGATAATCACTAAAAATAAAGGCTAGTCGTTAGTCAAACAAAATCAAAACTAAGCTAAGTCAATATTCACAATTATTTTCTAATCTAATTTAATCTAAATATGTACACAGTATATCAAAAAACCAGTAACACAAAGATGAATAATTTAGAGTATATCATACTCTTTCACACTCACCCATTTTTTCGTGCTACGAACTCGATATTCTGATGAAATAGCCCTTTACAGTATTCATAGAATTCTGATATATCTTATGGCTTCAATTCTTCATTATTTGCCCCCCCCATTCAAAAAAAATTACTCATTAAAATTAACTTCTTAAAACTTCCCCACCACCCTGGCCATAAACTCACCCCTACCCACTACCCCACCCTTCACCCTTACCTATCCCACTTTCTTACCCCAGCTCAACCCCACCTACCCTCACCCACCATACACCTTACCCCACCTACTCTATACCCCCATTCACTCACCCACCCCTAAATCCCTACCCACCCTTTACCCACTACCCCTTACCCCACCCACTCTACACCCTACATCCTACCCCACCTACCTTAGCCCTACTCTATCCTACCCACCCCAACCCCCCACCGTCACCCTACCTTCACTTTACACTACCTACCAACCTCACTTCTACCATTCTACCCTACACTCCACCCCACCCTGTCTCTATTACCTACCCTACCCTAGCCATATCCCATATCCACCTATTTTACCTATCCTAGATTGTGTTTTCAACAGAAAATATTTTAATTAAAATTATCAAGCACATGCAAATATTTTCTGGAAAAATATTTTTTTTAGATGTACCAAACAACCGAATGTCAATTTTTGGAAAACATTTTCATTTCGAAAAAATATTTTTCAAAAATCAATTTTGAAATTCATTTTACGCAAATTAAACGGAGCCTTAGTGTTGTCTTCAGTTGAATAACCCTGTTAAGAAAGCTCAAAACATTTCAAAGGATTTGCCTTAGGGTTAGTTTATCTAACATTATAAGTCCGAATAATTTTTTTCTCTAAATCAAAGTCCTTTTGTCAAATCAGATATTTTAATATTTATGATTTTAATTTTTTGAAATATATTTTTAATTTGAATATCTTTTTCTTCTTTAGGTCTTAAAATTTCTTTTAAGCAAACAACACATACTTATATTTAATGAGTATCTAGAAGATGACACTTAACAACCGTCGTATACCCATCCCATATATGAGGATTGTTATGTAAACATATAATTCTCGACAAAACAAAAGAACAATCAACTTCGAAATGCAATTTGCTCAAACTTTTGCTAATGATATCATCGGGACCAAATTCTCATCAAAGCCCTTACGAGCATTGACTTGAGATGCATAAATACATCTCAAATTATAACTTGGACGCTCTCCAAATTTGGTAATTAGAAAATTCTCGTAAGGAAAGCATTTAGCTTCAGGAATATGATTAACTAAAACATTTGGGTCGACAATAAGTGCTCAATCAAGTATCCCAAACATTACAATAATAAGAAGAAATTCAAATATCACACAAAGGCTTTCAACACGAAGTAGAGAAGAAAGAGGCTTTCGAAGAAAGAGAGAAATTCTAATTCTGATACGCTAACCCAGATTATTCAATTGTATAAAATAAAAGCATATAAAGAAAATATAAAATCAATACATAATAGTTTACCGAAAGAAGAGTGAAAAAGATCGTCGATGAGAGAAAGAGAACTAGAGATTTGAAGGGGGAGATAATTGGAGGAAACAAAAGGATTGTATCCTTATTCCGTCTCTTTTCTCAATTCTTCATCACCCTCATCAATGAGATGTTGGAACAATTCTATTCTGTTAATCCATAGGCATACTTAGTTCTTAGAATAAGAATGATAAATGAGAAAGGAAACGGAAGCGTATACCTGATGAATCCATCTTAAGCCTTGATGTTCTTGAAGGCGGGAAGAAGAAGAAGAAATGAGTAGGAGATGAAGTCTTCTAAATGATGAATGCCTTCACTTTTGTTCTCAGATTATGGAGAGAGAATTAAATGAATATTTGTGTGTCCTTAGGCTGATGGAAAGCCTTATATATAGGAACTTAAAAGGAACTTCATTTAGGGACCACACCCTTTCATTTGAAGTAGCAAATAGGTTACCTTTTGTCCATCATAAATAGGAAATCCTAAGCTCGGGAATTCTACACATTGATTATATTTCTATACTTTATAAAACATTTATATTTATGATTTATACATGTACGTCTACATGTTTACGTATATTAATTAAGTATACACATTCCGCAATCCATGTTCTAACAATCTCCCACTTGGATTGCCCACACATGTGTTTGTACTTAATAAACCTTTATAAAATCATATTTACAATGTTTAAATGACAATCCTTATGTATACAATATTGTCATTTGAACAATCTCGTCCATTAGTTTTATAAGTATAAGGACTAAAGGGGCCGTCGTTGTAATTGATTCGCAACTAAACCCGCATTAATCACATATATATATCCAACTAAATGACATATATTAAGTATAGATGTGTAGCATGGAAAATTGATGAATATATTGGAATATGTACATATATTCTTCCAACTAGTCCTACTTTAACCAAATGAGATCAATCAAGAATAGATAAAAAATATGAAATACAACATAAACTTCCACTATATTAAATGTTATCAAAAGTTGTTACACCCATATGAGCGGTATGCTCGTGAAACGCTAAAGGTGATAACGCTTTAGTAAACGGATCTGCTAACATGGAGTTTGTTCCTATAAGTTGTATTTCTAACTGTCTATTTTGTACTCTTTCTCTAACAACAAGAAACTTGATATCTATATGCTTAGATCTAGATGAACTTTTGTTGTTGTTAGAATACAATACTGCAGCCCGATTGTCACAATATAACTTGAGCGGTCTTTCAATACCATTGATAATTCGCAGTCCTTCAATAAATTTACGCAGCCATATAGCTTGTTTGGATGCTTCGTAACAAGCAACAAACTCGTCTTCCATGGTAGAGGAAGTCACAAGTGTTTTCTTGGCACTTCTCCAAGATATTGCTCCACCGGCTAACGTGAAGACATAACCAGACGTCGACTTTCGACTATCTTGACATCCAGCAAAGTCGAAATCAGAATACCCAACGATCTCAAGATGATCCGACTTTGAATATGTAAGCATGTAGTCCTTAGTGTTTTGTAAATATCTCTTCACTCTTTTGGCTGCAACCCAATGTTCTCTCCCCGGATTGCTTTGGTATCGACCAAGCATTCCAACAATAAATAAAAGGTCTGAACGAGTACAGACTTGTGCATACATTAAGCTTCCTACTGCTGATGCATAAGGGATATTTTCCATATACTTGGATTCAAAATCATTTTTAGTACATTACTTTAGACTGAACTTATCTCCTTTAGAGACAGGGGTGTCATGTGGTTTACAATTTTCCATGCCAAACCTTTGTAATACTTTCTCTATATAGCTCTTTTGTGATAATCCTAAAATACCTCGTGATGAATTTGGATTCCTAATACAAAAGATGCCTCACTGAGATCTTTCATTTCAAATTTGTTTGAAAGAAATTTCTTGGTTTCCTTAAGAAGTTCTTTATCATTACTGGCAAGTAATATGTCATCCACATATAAGACCAAAATTATAAATTTACTTCCACTGAACTTATGGTACACACAATCTTCAGCAAGATTCGTTTCAAAACCAAATGAAAGAATTACTTGATTGAATTTTAAGTACCATTGACGAGATGCTTGCTTGAGCCCATAAATGAATTTCTTAAGCTTGCAAACTAATTGATTAGTTTGATCTAAATCAGTCACCATTTCTGGTTTCTTCATATAGATAGTTTCCTCAATGTCTCCATTGAGAAAAACTGTCTTTACATCCATTTGATGAAGTTCAAGATCAAAATGTGCTACAAGTGCCATAATGATCCTAAAAGAGTTTTTAGAAGATACCGGTGAAAATGTTTCTTTATAATCAATGCCCTCCTTTTGAGTGAATCCCTTAGCAACAAGACGAGCTTTATATCTTTCCACATTACCACGTGAATTCCTTTTGGTCTTAAAGATCCATTTACATCTGATGGGTTTCACGTTTTTAGGTAATGGAACAAGATCCCAAACGTCATTGTCTTTCATAGATTTCAACTCTTCATTTATAGCATCGATCCATTTATGAGAATTTGGACTATTAATGGCTTCATGGAAGGTGAGCGGTTCATCTCCCACTAAGTCCAAGAGTTCTTCATTCTTGGCAAGATATACATCATAATCTGCCGGAATTGCACTTCTTCTTACTCTATTAGATCTTTTTAAGGGCACCGATTCTACTTGAATTTGAGGTTGTTGAATTTGATCTTCATTAACAACATTTTCATGTTGTTCAATAGGAGGTTCTATATCGTTTTGAATTATATGTTCTTGTTGAATATCAGGTATAAGTACTTGATTTTCAATGGGAACTATGGGAAGAGGTATAGAAATGAATTCCTCTTCTTCCTCAAATTCAAAACTATTCCTAATTTCCCCTCCAAATTCAACATCCTCAAAGAACCTAGCATTTCGCATCTCAAAAAAAGTTCTAGTTTTCGGATCATAAAATTTATATCCCCTAGATCTCTCGGCATGCCCTACAAAGTAACAACTAACAGTCTTAGCATCCAGTTTGCCCTCATTAGTGTGAATGTGTGCCCAAATTTTGTTTTTGTTGGATTCACGCGAGTTTGAAGACATCCGGTTTAATTTGAAAAACGGAGTCGCCACGCCATTTTGATTACCTCAAAACTTTGAAAAAAAGGTTTTATGGGTTCGGAGGTTAAGTTACCCCTTGGGAAGAACGTTTGGCGTTCACCCAAGGTGCCTTGCCGGAGCAAGTCTCCCATGATTTCATTAATCGTGCTTGATTGCGTGCTTTCTTGTGTGCATGTGTTTGAAAATAAGGAGGGAATGTCCCAAGTCGTCTTCCGGACGTACAAACCATTTGTTGGTTGTCGCTCGGGATTTCTTGGAATTTATGTATTCGGGATTATGATCCCGTCCTCATCTTGTGACTTGTGATCATCGCATTTTTAACCTCGGGACCCTCGGGACTTGCGTGATCGAGAGAATGACTCTCTTTTTGGTCAAAGATGAGGTTCTTTAGAAAAGGAAGGTCCCTAGCCCATCAATCCTACGCTTTAAGACGGTCGAGCTCGTATAGATGCTTCATACTCTTTCTTAAGCGATAATTGGAGATATAGGGTTCAAGGTTGTCCCTTTCTAAAGAAATATGGAACCTTTAATGGAAGGAACGATGTAAAGATAGGATCTTTTACACCGGTCCGTTCCTAGGTTACTAATGGGGGAATGAGGGAAATGTATGTAAAAATGACACTTTAATGAAAAGATGACATTTTTGGGTTGCAAATGATGCACTTAGTTTAAAGAAATGATCTTTATTGCAAATGATGCATAAAGATTTGATTTTTATGCAAATGATGCATTTTTGAAGAAATTGGCATTCATTATGCAAATGATGCATAAAGATTGCATTTTGAAAAGCATATGATGCTAGTTTATGGTAAAGACATGGTCTTTAAAGCAAATGATGCTTGGAAAAGTGATTTTGGATGCAAATGATGCATTTTGATTGAAAAGATTTGATTTTTATATGCAAAGGATGCATGAAGATGACATTTTTATTTGAAAATGGGGGTTTTAGGTGCAAAGGATGCACCTTTATAGGAAAAGACTACATTTTTATGACAAATGATGTCTAATGCATGCAAAAGGGGAAGGGGAATATGAAGATATGCTCTTTAATCTACCAAGTCCCAAGCAATATAAAAGTAATGCAATGAGCAATTTATAAGGCAATTAGGATGCGAGGTTAGGGCGTGCGAGGTTACCAATGGCTTCCTTCTTCTTCGGGCGGAGCTAGGAGGAGAGGTTGGTCTTGGATCTTCAAGGAGGAGGGAGGAAGCTTCTTGGCCTTCTTCTTCACCTTCTTGGATCTTCAACAGCCTCTTGGGAGTATTTCTTCGTATTATGTGTGGTATTGTTGGAAATTGTTGTTTAGAAATGGGTAGAGGAGGGCTCTATTTATAGGCAGTCTGGATAAGGATAATGAAGCCGTGCGGCTAAGGGCAGCAAGCTAATGCAGCCGTGCGGCATTATCCACAATGACTCAGCATTCTAGAACCATGCAAGGTGGCAAATTCTAGAACCTTCCCTCCTAATTAAGAAAAACGTGTTTCTTAATTAGGAAGGATTCCCTTCAGCCCTTATTTAATTAAAAACAGTTCCGAATGTTTCCTAACACTAGGAAGGTCTGGGGAATTACCGGAAAACTTACCGAAATTGCCGGAAATTTAACCTAAGGCATGAGCCAGATTTGGGTACTTACGAAGCCCTCGGCAACGTCACTTGCAAGGCGAGTGGGGTTGTCGATAGAAAAGGATCCGATATGGCGAATGCCGAGACGGATTGGGAGACCAAGGTGGTCGAGTGGCCGAACCTCTTATGAAAGGCTACCTACGTATCCCGGAGGAATCAAGCCAGCCGTAGTTCGAATAGATCCGCTGGGAATGGAGAAGAGAAACCGGTCTCTTCTTTGGGGAAATAGAATGGAAAATGACCTAGGAGGTCAAGCAATTGATCCTACGGGGATATGCTAGGAGTGACCAAGGTGGTCGATAACAAAGTCTCTTATGAGAGACTACTTCATCACCGAGGAGTGACGGAGGAAAAAGGGTGACCAAAGTGGTCGGATGGCTGGACCTTTTATAAAAGGCTACCTACGTATCCCGGAGGAATCAAGCCTTGATCGTAGTTCGAGCATCACTAGATAGGTAGGAACAATGTCTAGGATCCTCGAGGGTTTGACAATTAATGGAGGATGTCACCTGATTGACAATTAATGGAGGTTGTCACCGATTGACAATTAATGGAGGTTGTCACCTCGATTGACAATTAATGGAGGTTGTCACCTGATTGACAATTAGTGGAGGTTGTCACCTGAGAAAACTGGAGCTTACGTCACTATCGAGAAGATAGAGGTAGCTAAAGTTGAGAGAAACTTAAGCGTACGTCACTATTCGGGATAGAGGTATCTTAAGTTGAGAGAAACTTGAGCGTACGTCACTATTCGGGATAGAGGTAGCTTAAGTTGAGAGAAACTTGAGCGTACGTCACTATTCGGGATAGAGGTAGCTTAAGTTAAGAGAAACTTGAGCGTACGTCACTATTCGGGATAGAGGTAGCTTAAGTTGAGAGAAACTTGAGCGTACGTCACTATTCGGGATAGAGGTAGCTTAAGTTAAGAGAAACTTGAGCGTACGTCACTATTCGGGATAGAGGTAGCTTAAGTTGAGAGAAACTTGAGCGTACGTCACTATTCGGGATAGAGGTAGCTTAAGTTAAGAGAAACTTGAGCGTACGTCACTATTCGGGATAGAGGTAGCTTAAGTTAAGAGAAACTTGAGCGTACGTCACTATTTGGGATAGAGGTAGCTTAAGTTAAGAGAACTTAGCATACGTCACTATTCGGGATAGAGGTAGCTTAAGTTTAGAGTTTTGACAATTCGGAGGTTGTCACCTAGAATTATCCCGTTATAACGGAATTGACGAAGGCGACTGAGAAGAAAGCTTAATTGCTTAAGAGATAAGGGATATCTTCTGAAAAAGATGTTATCTTGGTTAAAAGATAACGTAAATTTCATGCCCAAGTGGAAGGTCCAGGGGCAGGATTGTAATTTTCTGCTCAGAGCGAATGAGGCCGCCCGGCATGAGATGGAGAAAAAGGAGCCGTACGGCTAGAGACCTGTTTTTTCCAGATTATTTAAAATCAGATTTGAACGGGCCATTGGCATTACATTGCCGCCCAAGAACGCAGAGAGAGAGAAGAGAGGAAGAGAATTTCGAAATTCTTTCAATCCCCTTGCTTCCCTTTGATTTGAGATGGATCCGGAGGGCAATCCCATACCGAGGCAAGCAAGAAGAAACATCTCGACGGCCGCTCGGAGGAGGAGAAAGGAGCTCGTTCGAACGGAAAGAAAGTATGACTTTCTTACGCCTCCGTCGGAGCTTTACCCGGGGAGAAGGGAGCATAAATCAACGAACCCGCGATCGGTTGGGGTAAGCATTCTTAATTTGCTCAATTCCGTCGATTTTGATTGAATTTTGAATGATTTAGGGCTTGACCCGAATTTAGGAATTTTCTAGGATTTTCCTAGGATTTTTGAATGATTTTGAGACATTGATGAATAACCTATGAGGCTAAGAATATGCAATGTGCAATTTGTTTGACAAAAATAATGGGAATGACCCACTTTTTTCTCGCAAATAAAGTAAGAATGAGAAAATTGTCTAAAGTGAGACGGAGTTCTTGCATGTGCTAGAACTAGGTCAAAATTTTGAGAAAACATGATTTTGGAAGATGAAAAGGATTCATGCATGCCATTTTTGAAAGAATAATGCTTATGTGCAAAGAATTGTGAAAATTGTGATTTTGTGCTTTAGGAAAGTAATGGGACTTGACATGACGCGTTTCAAGTGATGAAAGACGCTTTTTTGATGCAAATAATGCTAGAAAAACTTTTGTGAATGCTTTTCTTTTGAAAACATGTGCGCTTTTGTGAATATATGCATGTTTTTTTGAAAATGATGAAGGACTGACACACTTCTTTGTTTTGTTGTTTGTGCTTGTCTACAGGAGAACAAGTCTAGAGGACCTTCTGAGATTGCGGTTAAGCTTTGGCAGAGGATGCCGGATTTTGAGAAGAATGGGGTGAACCCCAAGAATTTGGTGAGGGCTACCGGCCTGGGTTCATTCGTCGAGGCTATCGGCAGGGGTGTTCACATCACCTCGAAGAGCAAGGGCTTGATCCAGGCCCTTTCTGAGTTCCGTGGGACAAGACACATAGCTTTCACCTCGAGCCGGGAGAGCCGACAGCTGACTCCGCCGACTTCACATCTATTACGGCCTACAGCTCACCGGGAGGCCCGTGACTTGAGAGACCACATTACCGCCGAGGAGTTCCGTGCTTTGGTCGGGTTTGAGCCGATTCCCAAGGGGCCGGGGATGGAGACGCGGAACGTCGAGGTGGCAGCTCGTACTTGCATGCGTAACTTTGCCGCTAATGATGTGATCGCCAGCCACTCGGCTAGAGCATTTGTATGGTTGATGCTATCACCACTATCTTCGCTAATTCGGGACGCTAGCTATGACTTGCCTCCTCGACTCTTTGGTTGATGTTGATGGGATAGGGACGGTCTCTTGGGGAGAGGCCGGATTGGCGGAGTTGTACTTCTCGTTGGACATGTACAATGGAACAAAGCCGCTTCCATGGATCGCTTCTCATTTGCCCTCGAGGTAGTCTCCTTTCTTTTCTTTTCTTTTCTCGTCTTGAGACTTTTATGAGAGAGAGAATGACCTTTTGATGCTTTGAATATGCAGCCTGGTTTTGCGAGGTGATCGGGTTCTTCCCTCGGGAACCAACAGAGTGATGTCACCATCTTCCCCGCTATGGTTCGCTGGAGGGGAGATGCGAGGGATAAATTTACGGGGAAGACCCGGATCACCTTCGACTACAAAATGGTGAGGCCGATCATCAATAAGGACGGCACGACGGAGCGGACTTCTACCCTCAAAGGTGTATCCAGAGATTTTGGCCGGGAGATGCCATTGAGGCGACTAGGCGCAGGAGGTGGCTCACCGGGCCGACATGTGATGTCATTTACTTGGGGGACCGTTTCTCGAGGCAAAGATGGCCATGTCCCTCCATTCGACGCCATTACTCCTCAGATCCTCCAAAGACGGATGCTACACTGTGGATTGGCCAGAGGATGAGATAGCTAGGTACCTGTGCAAAGGGCGTGGCTGCAGAGGAGTACTTCGACATGGACACCCCCTACGCCGTGTTTGTGGAGCGGCGCCCCGAGGACGCCACGTAAGCTAGTGAAGCCGGCGGTCACTGTGGATACGGGGAGGATGAGCCTACCGACCCGCCGATCCCTCCCCGCGCATCCGTCCTACGTGGTCCATGGAGTACCGAGGAGGATGAGGATACCGTCCCCGATGCTAGGGAGCCCCAAGACACCTTGCCGCCCGACAAGACTGTAAGTATACTTTTAGGGTCCTTCCCTTTTCGCCTTTCGATTTTTCGCTTTTTGCAATTTTCTCGAGATTTTCTCGAGATTTTTCTCTTCTTTTTTTTTCTCGTGTTCCACTCGCACCTTACGATGACAGTCGTGCGTAATAGGGCCGGAAGGACATGTGCCGGTCCCTTCGAGGAAGCCGGCTCGCGCTTCAAGGCAAGAATGACGCACAGGAGCTCCGGCGCAAGAGACGGCATGTCTGGGGCACGTCTACCTACCTCATCGGCCTCGAGTACTCTTCCAAAGGCCATGCCTCGGGGCGGGGACCCAACGCCGACATCTTGGAGCAAACTGGCCGAGTATGGGCATGATAATGTCCATCTGTCTCGACGTGAGCGACTGTGAGGACTCGATGAGGGAGGCTAGCATTTACGAGCTGAGTAGCGATGAGGAGGAAGAAGAGTCGGAGGCCTAGGAGGTCTCTAGAGTAGATTTGGAACAAAAACAAACAATGAACAATTTTTATGCACACTTTGTTTATTTTTTTGCTTTATTTGGGCGCCGATGGGGCGAAGACATTGTATTTATGTTTTATTTGCTTTTCTAATTCATGCTTTTTCAATTTGCATATTATCTGAGCCTGGGGCGACTTTTTTGCTTGGAATTGGGGCCGAAATCGGGCCAAAATGATTTATAATGGTATATAAATGCTTGAATGGCTTCGGACATGTTTTTGTACAGTTTTGGTTGAAAAAGTGGGGTGAAAACTCCCTTGGGCAGCAACTTTGGTTGCCGCAGAATTTTTTTCTCGCAGAGGGCTAATGTAGCCGCGCGGATAGGTCTCTGGGCAAATGAAGCCGTGCGGCCTGCGCCTGTCTCGAACCGGTTATTTTCTGAATAAAAGCAAGGCTTGGCCATTTCATTTCATTTTCAACATAGACTTGTCCCAATTGTTCCCAGAGCACATTTTTGGACCTAAAAGCACCATCTTTGGTCATTTTGCGATGGAGAAGCCCGTCAGATTGCAAAGGGGGAAGCGAGACCGCTTTCTGTCCGATCTTCAATCTTGGGTGAGACACAACTTCCAATCTCATAGGGGAATGCTTGATTCTTCCTTCAAGATCAAGTCTTTATGGCATTTGAGGGATCTCCCGCCCGATTGGGACCTTTTGAGAGCCGCAGCAAAGTTCTGGGACGTCCGGAGACATGTTTATTGCTTTTCTTACAACGAGATTGTCCCGACGCATGAAGACTTCCGAGCCTTGATTGGGGGTCCCGAGATTGTGGCTATATCTATTCCGCTGATCGGAGACGTGCCGGTGATGGTAAAGCTTGCATCTTTTCTGCAGATTCCTTTGGGAGAGGCCGAGAGGATGATGATAGCCCCGAATAGGATTGACCTTTCCGATATCCCGTGTGCCTGGGTCTCCGTATATGGCCGCGACCACGGTGGCTATGGATGCTTTCATTCTTTGCGTATTCTCTCGCTCCGTTCACCGCCGAGTCCGTGGGGACCATAGTGGTCTCTTGGACATGGTTAGAGACTCGCAAGGCCGGGAAGGATATTGTCCCGCCGGTTTTGGGAGAGACACTTCATGGGATTGACAGGATGGCTCGGGAGACCATTTCATGAGATCCGGAGTCCCGCCGTGTTGACCTTATGGCCGCAGGAGAGGCTCTGGCTTTGCCAGGCTTTGCCGACTCTGCCCTTGGGTGATTTCTGAGAGGTGCACCGAGGCAACAGACCAGTGGTAATCGGGAGCCGACGATGGCTAGGCTATCCACTTCTGGACATCCGTTGGTGGATACCTCATTGGAGGTTGCGGCATCAGAGGATATTTCAGAGTCCTATGCCGTGAGGGTTCCGTGATTCTCGCCGGTCATCCTTCTACATACCCCGCTTAGTATCCAGCTTTGGGGCTTTACAGAGCCATTGAGTGATTGGGAGGACATCCGGACCATGGAGGTGGTGTCATTGGACATGAGGGATCCAAACAGCCTTCTCTTTCTTCTCGAGGGCTTGGACATATGCCGCTTTCCCACCTGTGGCTATCTTCAGAGCAGGAAGAGCACCATCTTGACCACCGTCTACTTGGATTGGTACGAGAGGGAGACGGGAGCGACTGTGTCATCTTGGAGGAGAGACGTCGAGCTTTATTGGGAGCCGACTGCGACTCGAGTAGGACTTTGAGGGAGACCGAGGCTAAGGCGAGTCGCCATAACCAAGTGACTTGGTCGTGATATGGAGGCTCTGCACAAGAGGTTGTCCGAGGTCGCTCCCGACCGAGGCTCGAGGGAGGAAGTGCGGACTCGTGCTCTGACAGAGAGAGCACTTATTGACACGGGTTTGGCAGAGGCTCCAGCGAGGATACCTGAGGTCGGGATGAGGGATACCGTCATCATAGATAAAAAGAGGAAGAAGACTCGACTGGCCGAGGAAAAGGGAAGAAGACCAAAGAAGACTCAAATAATGACGACCGATGCATCTTTTCTTAGGATTCCCTTATTGCCATTTTGCAAACACATTAGTTTATTTAGGCATTTTATTGTATTTTAGATCTTTGTAGCAAAGTTAGCAGAGTTAAGAGGTAGACCGTGCTTGAACTCATCAAGAAGTTTTTAACTTGTAATGAACAAGAAATATTATCTTAGAAATTAATCAAGACACATTTCATGGAAATTCAAATGTCTTTTTTATTGTTTAGGACACATTTCATGGAAACTTAATCGTCCTTTTTATTGTTTAGACCGAACCATATATGGCCGCCTACGTTCCCTTTTACAAGAAAGACTAAGGGGCTCAGTCTTCGTAGTTCATTCTCGGTGAACTAATTTTTTCATGTGCAGCTCGTTTTTTGCCTAGACCGCCCTTTTTGGGGTTTTCAAATTTAGCCGGGCATTACTCTTTTTGCACTAAGATTTTTTTCTTTTTTTTTTTTTTTTTTTTTATGTGCAACCCCGTCTTTTGCCTAGACCGCCCTTTTGGGGTTTTCAAATTTAGCCGGGTATTACTCTTTTTGCACCCTTTTTTTATTATTATTATTATTATTTTTTATTTTTTTCTTTTTAGACATAGTATCTTTTGAGCTTATCACCGCTGACCGGGTGGACAAAGGGATTGCCGTCCAGTGTCCGCAAGCTTCATGGCTCCTCCCGATAGTATCTTCGCACCACATAAGGGCCGATCCAAACGGGTTCCCACTTTCCTGTGGGTTGTCTCCGGTAGGGGGCTTCACTTTCAATACTAAGTCACCCTTTGATGTCTCCGGCCTTGACCTTTTATCAAACGCTCCGCCATTCGCCTCGGTAGGCTCGGTGTGTTCCATGGCTTTTAGCCTTCTCTCGTCAAGGTGGCTAACTCATCATGCCGGCCGCGCAACCATTCTACTTCATTGACACTGCTTTTCCAGAGGACCCTTAATGACGGGATTTCCAACTCCACCGGTAACACCGCTTCCATCCCGTAGGTTAAGGCAAAAGGAGTTTCTCCCGTAGCCGTTCCGACAGACGTTCAGAGCCCCAAAGTGCCAAGTGCAGCTTTTCGGGCCAATCACGACCACGGTGGCCATCTTCCTGATGATCCGTTCGAGCGTCTTATTAGCAGCCTTCCACGGCTCCATTAGTCTCGAGGTCCGTACGGAGACGACTTGTGGCGAGTGATTCTGAATTCTCGACAAAGAACCTATCGCAGCCCCTTCAAAGTGCGACCCATTATCGGAAATGATCTCGCTGGGCACCCCATATCTCGCACATTATGTTTTCTTTGATGAATTGGGCCACTTTTCTCGAAGTGAGGACCTTGTAAGACTTGGCCTCTACCCACTTGGTGAAGTAGTCGATGGCTACTAGCACAAATTCATGCCCATTGCTTCCGCCGGGCTATTTTCCCTATCACGTCAATACCCCAAGTTGCAAACGGCCAAGGAGTCGTCATGCAATACAGTCATGAGGCGGGAGATGGTTGAGGTTGGCAAACCGCCGGCACTTGTCGCATGCTCTGACGTGCCGGGACACACCGTTTCCATGGAAATCCAAGAGTAACCCATTCTCGAGGATCACTTGCATCGTGGCTCGCGTTCATATGAGGACCGCAGGACCATCATGGACTTCAACCATCAACTCTTTGGCTTTTTCTTGAGTGACGCACAAGAGGAGTGGTCCTTGGTATCGCTTCTTATACAAAGTTGCCTCCTAGAATGACATAATGGGAGGCCAACCTTTTCGCAGCTTGCAAGCTCTTGGCTCGACTCCTTCTTTCGGTCTACCTTCTTTGTCTCGAAAGCCGACTCTCCATCTTTGAGGAACCGGTAAATTTGATTGTACCAGTGGTTCCTTTATAGGCTCGGGTCCTGTGTCTACTTCACAAATGTATAGGTCGGGGCTTCTCTTCTACCCACTCGAAAGGGTTTTATGGCTTTTCCTGTGGATCTCTACCAATGAGGCTAGAGTAGCTAATGCATCTCGCGAACTGTTCTTTTCCCTTGGCAAGTAGTGGAAGGTCACTTCTCCGAACCGTCCGGTCAACTCCTCCATACGGGCATGATACCGCCGCAGTTAGGGTCCACAGCCTTCCATTTGTTGGAAACCCGGTTGATGATCGTGGCCGAGTCTCCATAAACTTCGAGCTCCTCGACATTCCTTTCTAAGGCAGCCTTCCAAACCAAAGAATGCAGCTTCATACTCGGCAACATTGTTCGTGGCAGGAAGTTCAACTTGAGGGCTATGGGTGTATGCTCATCCTTCGGATCGACCAAGAGCATCCCGATACCGTTTCCTCTTTGTTAGCGGCTCCGTCAAAGAATAACCGCCATCGGTTTTCGTGTTCAACCGCAAAGATCCCTTCATCTCGGGAATTGGGGTTCGTGCCCTCTCGTCTTCATTACCGGGAAAGTTTGCCAGTGGTCTCGACAATGCTTGACCCTCGATAGCCTTTCTCGGTCACATAGTTGATGTCGTACTCGCTAAGAAGAAGGACCACTTTGCTAGACGCATCGAGAGGGAAGGCTTATCAAAGATGTACTTGATGGGGTCCATTTTTGAGACCAAATTCACAGTGGTGGGCTTCGCATATAATGCTTCAACTTGCCGACTACCTGCACTACCCCGCACAGTGTCTTTTCACATGCCGAGTAATTGAGCTCACTTCCCCGCAGCCTTCGCCGACAAAGTAAATGGCGTTCTCTATCCGAGAGTCTTTCTTTTCCCGAGCAAGCATAGCCCCAACCGCCGTGTCAAGGATAAAGTTGAGATAGAGCGTAAGAGGTTTCTCGTGGGGGCATAGCACGAGGGTGTACCAAGTATGCCTTGATCTCGGTCAAAAGCATCCCGGCATTCTTCGGTCCATTCTCAGATCTACGTTCTTCTTCATGAGCTTGAAGATGGGCTCGCACATAGTGGTCAACCGATTGACGAAACGGCCGATGTATCGCAGCTTTTCCCATAAAGCTCTTGACTTCGTCCTGGGTCCGAGGTGGCCTCATATCCATAATGGCTTTGATCTTTTGGGGGTCGCCTTCGATACCTCGCTCCGTGACCATATACCCAAGCACTTTTCCCCTTGTCACTCCGAAGGTGCATTTAGCAGGTTTAGTCTCATGGAATGTTGTCTCGCCTCTCAAAGAACTTCCGCAGTCAACAAAGTGCCGCCCGTCCTCGCCTTTGGAGTGGATTATCATGTCGTCTACGTAGACCTCAATCTCCTTGTGGATCATGTCATGAAAAAGCGCGGTCGCCGCCCTTCGTAAGTAGCCCCGGCGTTCTTAAGCCCAAATGGCATCACCGTATAACAAGAAGTTCCCCACGGCGTGGTGAAGGTCAGTCTTTTCTTGGTCTTCCTCGGCCATCTTGATCTCGGTTGTATCCCGCAAAGCCATCAACGAAGGATTTGACTTCGTAGTTGGCGTGGAGTCCACCAGATGTCTATGTTTGGCAAAGGGTAATCGTCCTTGGGCCGGCCTTGTTCGCATCTCTAAATCCACACAAATAAGCCGCACCTTCCCATTGGCCTTGGTGACGGTCACAATATTGGACAACCATGTCGGATATTCAATGACTCGATGAATCCTACCCGCAGAGCTTCTCAATTTCTTCTTTGACCCGTAGAGACCATTCTCGCTTGATCTTTCTCGCTCGCTTTACCGGTTTAGCATCCGGCGCTAGAGGGATTCTCGTGCTCTACTATCGAACCGTCTAGCCCCTAAGATATCCCCGTATGACCATGCAAACACGTCGACGTATTCCCCGAGCAGATCGATCACCGTCCCGCTCAACCCCGGAAGAAGTTTCCGATCTCGTGTCTCTTTAGGTTCCTCGATAGCACCCAAGTTCACACTTGTCAAAACCTCCTCAGCATTGGGCCCGGTTTTCCTCTTTTTCGAAACCTCGCTTAAAGATTTCTTTAATGTATTGTTCATTTAGTGTGTTTGCATCTTGTTCAAATGATTCATTATTAACCGTTGTTAAGTTTTGAGTTAATTTATCATTTGTTAAGTTGGCAATAAGAGGATACTCGTAAAGATCTCGTCATTTCATTCAAAATAAGGGGAAAGATGACATCGATTACATTTTGATAGTCCTCAGCGTGAGGCCTTCTGGATGACTCGTAGGACTCGGAATTCAAAGATTCCCGACTCAACCGTATGGACAACAGGTGTTTGACACGACCGGGTTGAGAAGGACGAGGTACCAATCCAAGCTCCTCTATCATTTGTCCGTCGGCCGGCTATCGGTCCCGAGAATGTCTCCCAATTCTTCAACGGCATTTCGTCTTAGTTACCAAAGTGCGGGGATCAAAAGGATTTTCACCACCGTCTCCAATTACGGCAACTATCTCATCATCTCGAGCCGAAGTCGATCAAATCTGGGATCTCGTGCTTCTTCATCAAACAACCGTAGCAAGCCCCACTCACTGTCTTCACTATTGGCCTTCTATCCGCCGATCTTCTAAGAGCTAACTCGAAAGCCGAGAAGTCCATTACCCCGGATGCCGATTCTTTGACGCCGTCTCGAGTTTCCTTTGAAGACATACTGCTCGAACGGTAGTGGTAGCCCCAGAATGTCTCGGCAAGTCAAGGAACATTCTTCGAACAGATTGGCCGGCTTTCCCTCATTTTCTCAAGATTCTCCGTAAGGGTTTTCTCGCAAGGAGATCTGGTGATCACTTTTATCGTACCGTGTCTCGCCTTTTGTAAAATAATGGGTCGTGATAAACCGTAGGGATGAAGCCGGACCCCTTTATCTTTTCTCGCCATTTGGTTTGTACCCCAAGCCATATCTCGGTATTCTCGTTCCTTTACATCGATGATGGTATTGCGACCCCGAAGTCTTCCACCCAATCCAAGTCCCTAAGATAACCCATTTTTCTCATCATTCTCATGGCAGAGGGATTTGATCGGAAGTAGTAGTGAGGTCGTTGCTACACACTTGTGCTTTGGAAGAAGCTACAGAGAATCCCGTCAATGCCAACCCTTCGTCATCATGTTTGATTTCCAATATCGGGATGTCTCCAAAGGCCGTTCCTTCTACCGTGACACTGTCTCCATAAATGGTGGTGATAGTACCATCATTTGATCAAATTTGACGCACCGGTGCAAAGTAGAGGCTACCCCATTTATCTCGGTGGATCCAGGGCCGTCCCAGAGAGCGGTAAAGGAAATCGGAATATCAATCACTTGAAAATCAACGTCCATGACTTTTTCCCGAACCACGCCTTGAGAGTAGCAATCCCCAAAACCGACCGTGCAAAGGAGTCATAGGCCTTAATAGTCTCGACTAGAAGGCTTCAAATCTGTTGGTTTTAGGCCCAATAAGTCCATCATCTTGGCCGGGCAAGACATTCATCGGCACCCTCCATCGACTAATACCCGTGGCAATCGACGCTCTTCTAACCGGACCGTGATGTAAAGAGGTTCGTTATGACTAGCCCCATACTTTGGCAGTCCAAGTCGTTGAAGGTAATGATGTTTCCGTAGTGGATATTTCCAATCATTTGGACGACCTCATCTCGGGGTGACATCTATGGGCACCATGGTCTTGGCCAAACTTTCTTCTAGCTTCAACTTATGAGGGTATGAAGAGGTTAACAGTGGACCACAAGGAGATATTGGCTTGGGTACACTTCAACCGAGTCAACACTGATCCTCTCCGTCGTAGTCCGGCTTTTCTACTTCCGACTTATAAGGCCTCTTATCTCGTCTTTGGCTCCGAAACGGCATTCTTTTGTCACCCTTAGCCGCTCAATACTCATCTCGTCTGCATCGAGTCATCACATAGACATTAGATTTTCCCGAGTCATTATTCCTACCGGAGGATTCTCGTTAGCTCTTTCAAAGTCGAGGCGGGCTCTGCCGGCGTATGGCCAATTTCCGCCGATTAATCCGATTAATGGCACCACCGGAGGCGTAGGCCGCTTCTCGAATCTCGATCCCAAGTTAACGGCTTTCGACCTTTCAAGGTTCTCGACTCTCGATTGGCTTAGCAGTGGGCCGGTTTCAGCTTTACCTTCTCCGTTTAAAGCCTTCACAGCCTCATTCAAACTTTTCAAGGTCAACATGCAACAGAGTTATCACCTTCGTGGTTTGGATCCCGGCAACCGGCTTTCTCATCCGGTCCAACAATTTTTTCAACAGAGCGGGATCACATTCCTCATCACCGTCAAGCATATCCCTTCTTTCCCTAGGGGTCAGCCTTCCGACGGCATCTTTGACATTGGCTAAACATTTTCCTCAAGTGAGAAATTCCATCATCAATAAGGATTTCTCGGGGTCAAACCTCATGGCGGGTTTCTCGTTCTTCACCGTCGGGAAGGTTTTCCGGGCTTTTTGGCTTCCGGGCTAACCACTCTTCTACTGTTCCTTCCGGCACTTCGACCGTGTCTTCATCGCATCACCGTAGTAACTCTCGCGGGAACTTTCGTCTTGACTCGATGACCAATGAGGGCAAAAGTGTCGGGATACTTGACGCCATATAAGAGGTATCTGGGAATCCTCCTTCGACTTGGGAATTACCAAGAAAACATCATTGTCGTCACAGACATAAAGGGACCGGGTCGCCTCGAGACTTAAGACTCTTTCCAGTGGCATCCATACACTCTTCTTCGGACAAGGTCTCAGGAGTGATTACTAACACCGTAACAGAGTCTACTCTTCCCGATGAGAGTTTGGCTTCCGCAATGCTTACGTTTTCCAGATCGGTGGGTGGAGCCCATTTTCCTCTTTCAACTAGGGCTTCAATTAAATCCCTCCATTCACCGACCAAGTCTTTGTAAGGAGTATTGAACTCTAGGATGTAGGACTCATATACCGCTTCATCTAAGCTAGCATCTTTTTCCTTTTCTCGAGCCTTCACACAAGCCGCAAATACACTTTGAAGTGATTTCATCTCCTATTCCGGTCGGTGGTTTCCTACCTCATCCCGCCCTTGGGTTTCACTTCGCCGACTCCAAGTCCATTCCTTCTACTGGAACCTGTCATCATCACCGTAAATCCATCCATTCCTATTCTCGTTCCCGATCGATTCTTCACTACCACCGTCCGAGAGATAGGCAAATTCACAAAGGCGTTGACGAAATTAGAGAGGTCGTAGGTACCGTGATTCCAAAGTAAAGGGATTTGGGTTAGGCCGAAAGGAGGGAAAGAGTCCCACGGGTGATGCAAAGGCCGTGAGGGTGTCGGGACCCCGACGGCTCGGGATGTTGGGGAAGACCGAAAAGGGACAGCCTTTGGCAAAGGATTAGGAGGGGATGGGCTATAGGCTAGCTCGCTTCCCTAGTCATCTCGGTTACCCAAACCAAGGCTGTTCTCTCGTCGAATCGGACATTCTCGACTCTCTGGATCGACCAAACCGAGGATTCTCGCGAACCTGTTCGAGAATTCTGCGCTAACAAGTCGCCGACCCGGTGTTCTCACCCACTTCTTTCTCGCCGCGGAAAGGGATAGGAAAGGTTTAGACTCGGGGTAGGTGTTTAGTCAAGGCCTGTGCAATATGCAAATTAGAATCTTCCAGCTTTACTTAAAACAAAGTTGTCTTTTATTAATATCTATTTGGTTGGAAAAGGGATTTGCCCTTCTTTTTCGTAACTACTCTAGATCCCGGATCGCTGGGTTCCGTCACTACGTCTATAAGCCCTCGTATTCCACCCGTATTTCGACCTCCCAGGGTGGACACCCGGCGAGGGTCCTATAGTGGCACGCGGATCCCACCGACCGAGAGTAAAGAACGCTCCTAACGGGTCTAGCGGGTCATAGGAACTTTCAACGCACGAGCGATGCGGATTATAGTCAAGGCAATACCGGAAAGTCTCGTCTTTCCGCCTTGATAGGATTTTTTGCGTAATTTCGCTTGAGCGAATGACGTTGACTTTCGGTAATGTCCGAGAAGATAATAGGCATGGGTCGGGCGGCAAAAGCCGGATGACACAAAGGTCACATTGAACTTCGTTGCATACGCCGGCGTGAGTTAGAATCGAAGTCAATGCCGGTCAAGATCTTGCCAATTTTTCCTTGTCGGAATTTTAGCGTAGCTTCGCTTGAGCGAAAGATCTTTTGATTTGTTGGCAAAGACTCGGTCTTGACTCTTACGCATTTCCGTGTGTCAAGGTCAATAGTCAATGTCGGAGTTGAGATCTCGCCAATTTTTCCTTGTTGGAATTTTGGCGTAGTTCTTCTTCCGTTATGAACTAAGGCTTGACCTTTACGAGGGTATGCAACTGGGCTATATGACACGGACTAGACCAAAAACCAACCAAAAGTCACGGTTTTTTGAAACGTGTGACACCGGACCGTGCATTGGTCGACACCGGCCGCCATGGGGAGGTTGGGATGATTCCGTGCGCGCCCGGAGCATCGTAAGGCCGTCCGTGATCGCACTGAACCACCCTCGGCTCAAGGACGTGCGTGCAAAAGTGTACAGATATATCAAAGTGCGCGTAGTGTGCGGTCTCCTAAAAATGTTCCTTTTTGAGTTAAAACAGAGATTTTCGTAAATGTGTTTTAAAGGAATGCTTTTCGGACGGGAAAATGCAACACGTAAGCACGTAAATTTTCCGGGAGCCCTGCTAGTCATGGAGCCGAGTAGCCCCAAGCCGCTAGGATCGCGTATTAACCATGATTTTTCCCGGTGGAATTGCCACCGAGGTCGCCCGGTCAATCCAATGAGGATTGAGCCGTACGACCGCATGGATCAATTTTCCGTGTTCCACTCCTTTTGCTATTTTTCGGGTTGTTTCCCGTTCAAAGTATGCACAAATTCCAAGATGCAAATGATGCAATGCATGGTAAAGAAAGCAAGCATGATTAATGAAATCGGCGATGGGAGTCTAACCCGCTCAAAGGGAAAAGCTTTCTTTATTTTTTTCAAAATTTTTTCGAAAAGGGATACCGGTACGTGGATTGTTAAACCACCGGTTATCCCAACTCCCACGTCGTGAGTGTACAGAAGGGTAAGTGGTTTTCACCTATATACCGAGTATCGATTTTTTTTTGTTTTGAAAATAAAAGCTTTTCTCCTTTGGGATATTCCCCAAATGAGTCGCCAAACTCGTGAATGTGTGCCCAAATTTTGTTTTTGTTGGATTCACGCGAGTTTGAAGACATCCGGTTTAATTTGAAAAACGGAGTCGCCACGCCATTTTGATTACCTCAAAACTTTGAAAAAAGGTTTTATGGGTTCGGAGGTTAAGTTACCCTCGGGAAGAACGTTTGGCGTTCACCCAAGGTGCCTTGCCGAGCAAGTCTCCCATGATTTCATTAATCGTGCTTGCTTGCGTGCTTTCTTGTGTGCATGTGTTTGAAAATAAGGAGGGAATGTCCCAAGTCGTCTTCGGACGTACAAACCATTTGTTGGTTGTCGCCGGGATTTCTTGGAATTTATGTATTCGGGATTATGATCCCGTCCTCATCTTGTGACTTGTGATCATCGCATTTTTAACCTCGGGACCCTCGGGGCTTGCGTGATCGAGAGAATGACTCTCTTTTGGTCAAAGATGAGGTTCTTTAGAAAAGGAAGGTCCTTAGCCCATCAATCCTACGCTTTAAGACGGTCGAGCTCGTATAGATGCTTCATACTCTTTCTTAAGCGATAATTGGAGATATAGGGTTCAAGGTTGTCCCTTTCTAAAGAAATATGGAACCTTTAATGGAAGGAACGATGTAAAGATAGGATCTTTTACACCGGTCCGTTCCTAGGTTACTAATGGGGGAATGGGGGAAATGTATGTAAAAATGACACTTTAATGAAAAGATGACATTTTTGGGTTGCAAATGATGCAATTAGTTTAAAGAAATGATCTTTATTGCAAATGATGCATAAAGATTTGATTTTTATGCAAATGATGCATTTTTGAAGAAATTGGCATTCATTATGCAAATGATGCATAAAGATTGCATTTTGAAAAGCATATGATGCTAGTTTATGGTAAAGACATGGTCTTTAAAGCAAATGATGCTTGGAAAAGTGATTTTGGATGCAAATGATGCATTTTGATTGAAAAGATTTGATTTTTATATGCAAAGGATGCATGAAGATGACATTTTTATTTGAAAATGGGGGTTTTAGGTGCAAAGGATGCACCTTTATAGGAAAAGACTACATTTTTATGACAAATGATGTCTAATGCATGCAAAAGGGGAAGGGGAATATGAAGATATGCTCTTTAATCTACCAAGTCCCAAGCAATATAAAAGTAATGCAATGAGCAATTTATAAAGCAATTAGGATGCGAGGTTAGGGCGTGCGAGGTTACCAATGGCTTCCTTCTTCTTCGGGCGGAGCTAGGAGGAGAGGTTGGTCTTGGATCTTCAAGGAGGAGGGAGGGAGCTTCTTGGCCTTCTTCTTCACCTTCTTGGATCTTCAACAGCCTCTTGGGAGTATTTCTTCGTATTATGTGTGGTATTGTTGGAAATTGTTGTTTAGAAATGGGTAGAGGAGGGCTCTATTTATAGGCAGTCTGGATAAGGCTAATGAAGCCGTGCGGCTAAGGGCAGCAAGCTAATGCAGCCGTGCGGCATTATCCACAATGACTCAGCATTCTAGAACCATGCAAGGTGGCAAATTCTAGAACCTTCCCTCCTAATTAAGAAAAACGTGTTTCTTAATTAGGAAGGATTTCCTTCAGCCCTTATTTAATTAAAAACAGTTCCAGAATGTTTCCGGAACACTAGGAAGGTCTGGGGAATTATCGGAAAACTTACCGAAATTGCCGGAAAATTTAACCGGAAGGCATGAGCCAGATTTGGGTACTTACAATTAGGCCTATAAGGCCTAGCTTCTGCTGGACAACCCCATACATGAAAATGATTTAGGGACGGTTTCTTACTTGTCCATAATTCATAAGGGGTTTTGTCGGTAGCCTTTGAAGGAGCCCTATTGAGAATATAAGCTGCGGTTTTTAATGCATCGCCCCATAATGAGTGAGGTAAAGAAGTACAAGAAATCATACTTCTTACCATATCCTAAAGGGTTCTATTACGTCTCCCCGCTACACCATTCATGCTATGTTTTCCCGGCATGGTGTAGTGAGGGACAATCCCACACTCTTCTAAATAGCGAGCAAAAGGACCCGGACATTATTCTCCCGAACCATCATTCCGTCCGTAATATTCACCACTACGATTGGATCTAACATTCTTAATAGTCTTTCCAAGTTGATTTTCAACTTCGGCTTTAAAAGACTTGAAAACGTCCAAAGATTGAGACTTTTCATGAAACAAGTAAATGTATCTGTTAGTGTAAATTGTAGGTGATATCGTAGATGATTTTCCAAATTTCAGGTGATATCGCAGATGATTTCCTATACTGGAATTTATATAGTTGTACATTTCTTGTTTATTATTTAATGGACAAATGTGCTAATATAATCTGTATAGTCTATGGTTTATGTTCATATTTCAGACTGCAATAGGATCGAAGAAATAGCTAGACACGTGAGGAATTTGGAAGGAAATGATTTATGCATAAATAACATTTTATGCATAAAATCGTAACTTTGGCAACAACAAATTAAAACACGTGGAGACTTGGTCAAGGAGTTGTTGTTGAGTTAAAGAAGAGTACAAGGCTGATAAAGCTTGGGAGTACAAGGTGTTGAAGCTTGGACTTGGAGATTAATTAACACGGTTGCTATTTTTGAGGAAGTGGGCGCTTGAATCAAGGAACAATCTCAACCTCTTCCCCACTCTTCCTCAACGTGCAAATACAGCCTCGAGGCTGTTTATTGAGTAGCCTTCAAGTAAATTGAAGACTATAAATAAGCTTGGAAGGTTTCATTTGAAGATATACTAACACATGACATTTATTCACCTTCGAAAGCTTAGAGATCGAGTTCTTTGTTTGGTTCTTTTAATCCTTCCTCCCTAGTAATTTCGCACTTGATTACATTGGTATCAAGTTGTGTGAAGGCTAGGATAGGATTCCGTTCTTTATCTCTTGTTTCAAAGAGCTCATATTGTTATAGCCATAGGGAACATTTTCGGCTTTGTAAATTCATTATAGTGATTATAAAGTCTTGCCTAAGAGGCACTCTCAAGTTATATTTATATAACTTGAGAAAAACAATTTTGGTGCTATTATTCCGCTGCAATCTCTTTTAAAAAATTGTTTTATTTTCGAAGTGTGTTTGTGCTATCCCAAGTGCTATCGTTGGTGCTGTTATCACCTTGGATATCACTTGTGATTCTCGCCGACAATTTCAATTGGTATCAGAGCAGGTCACTTGACGATACTAAGTGCTTGGTCTAGGTGTCATGGCTTATGATCCTGCAAATCCAAACCAAAAACGTCTTCCTGTTTTAGATGGTTTGAATTATGCATATTGGAAGATCCGTCTTCGCTCGCATATCAAATCAATTGATCTTCGAGCGTGGCGATCCATAGTTAATAGGTACTCTCTTCCACTTTTACCTCCAGATGAGGATGTTGATATCCAGGTTAAACCTGACATCGAGTGGACTAATAAAGAGATCACCCTAGCTAACTATAATGAGAAAGCTCTTAATGCTATTTTTGAGTGGGTTGACATGCACATTTTTAAACTTTTTCAAAATAGTTCCACAACTAAAGAAGCTTGGGATATTTTACAAAGTTTTTGTGAAGGTGATTTTAGTGTGCGTGAAAACAAACTTAGAGGTCTTACTAGCAAATTTTAAAGGTTGAGAATGGGTGAAAATGATACCATTTCCTCGTATTTTGAAAAATTGTTTGATATTACTAATGAGTGTCAACTTTTGGATGAACCTTTTACAAATAAACAATTGGTTTCAAAGGCTATTAGAACTCTCCCTGAGCGTTTTAACATAAAGGTTTCATCTATAGAAGAGGCTCACAATCTTTCTACTAAGGACATCAATTCCTTAATGAGCATTTTAAAAAATTTTGAGTCAAACCTTGCTGAGCAAAATGAAGCTTCTAAAGGCAAGAGTGTTGCTTTAAAAGATCAATCCTCTATTGTATCAACTGATAAGGATGACGAAATTTTTGAGGAATTAGGTGAAGATGCCAGTGTTGCCTTGCTTGCTAGGAAATATAACTCTATGTTACAAAAATTTAACAAAGAAAATGTGCAGGTGAAGGCTAAAGAGCAACAAACCAAGGTGTACAATTCAATGCCGAAGAGGACATTTCTATCTACTCAGAAAGGTGGTCCCATAAGGAGAGCATCATTAGATCAATCTAGATCTGATCCGAAATATCTTGAATCTATCCAATGTCATGCATGCTCTGGATGGGTTCATTACTCAAACGAGTGTGCCAACACTCTAAGGAAAATGGGGAAGAACCTATGGGTATCCCTCAGTGATAATGAAGATGAGGAGACCAATCAATCTGAAGATTCAGATCAAACAGTAATGGTAGTCACAAATTGTGACTCAGACTCTGTCAGTGATACCCACGTGATATCCAAGATAGGATAGCACCTGAGATATCATCCAGTAGGTATACAAATTTTAATTTAATTAATGTTGTTTGTTTGGTTGGTTCTGTTAACATGGATGCAGTTAGTTCATAAGAGGGTGAACAAAGTAAGGAGTTCATCAAGGATGAACTCATTTGTGGTCTTAAGAACCTTTGCAAAGAATTAGTGGACGAATGGAAGAAAGAAAACAAGAAGTTCATTTCTTTGTCAAAAGAGGTTCAAGTTCTGACTGATGGCATAACTAGATTGGAAGTCCAACTCAAAAAGAAGGATGTGGAGCTAGACAAAGTCAAGGCCAAGCTTACTCTAGCCGAGGTCACATTTAAGAAACTCAACACGAGTTCTTCCAAGTTGGATGCAATTCTTGGGTTGAGCAAAACACTTAAGGCAGGTATGGGTTTTCAAGAGTCCTTAAATGCTATTACATCTACTTTGGCTAATAAGGAAGATAAGTTAGTTTTTTGTTAAAGAAAGAGACAATGTCGAACTAATGTCTTTTGATAAGCCTTCTGACAAGGTGAAAATATGTAACTACTGTTACTCTACTGGACATTTGAAAAATGATTGTAAAACTCTTTTAAAAAAACAGTCCAGTTCCTCTGTGATACCTGAAGTGTTGCCTAGCACGTCAGATATCACCGATCGTAAGAGAAATAATCAAAGTAGGAAAGTGTGGAAACCTAAGTCTAACCTGATATGTGATGTTGTTTACACTGCCTTAAAAACTAATGTTGAAGGTTCATGGTATTTTGATAGTGGTTGTTCACGTCACATGATAGGAACAAAAATATTTTTAAAAGAATATGAACCTATTCAAGGTGGTAGTGTAACGTATGGTGGGGGTGGCAAGAGTAATATAGTAGGAAAAGGCATTTTAAATATACCTGGATTTCCTGCTTTGAAAAATGTGTTTGCATGTTGATGGACTTGTAACTAATTTAATTAGTATTATCCAACTTTGTGATAACAATCTTGAAGTGAAATTCAATAAAAACACTTGTGAAGTTTTTTATTGTACCAATAACTGTGTTATGACTGGGACTAGGTCAAGTAATAACTGTTATCTTGTTGAGGATAAACAAGTGTGTCATTCTGTGAGAATTGATGATGCTACCTTGTGGCATCAAAAGGTTGGTCAGGTCCATTTTCGAAACATTGTGAAACTTATTAAGGCTGAAGCTATAAGTGGTATACCTAGTCTGGACATAAGTAAGAAAATCATATGTGAAGATTGTCTCAAAGGTAAACAGACACATGCTGCCCATAGTGCTACCCAACATAATGAGGAGTATTCTGGGACAACTCACTGTTTCCAATTGATGCATATGGATTTAATGGGTCCAGTTAAGGTAGGCAGCTTAGGAGGTAAGAGATATACTTTTGTAATAGTTGATGAATTTTCTAGATTTACTTAGGTATATTTTTTAAAAGAAAAATCAGAAACTTTTGAAAAGTTTAAGATCTTACATGCTAAAATCAAAAACATGTTTTGTGCTCTTATCATGAGAATAAGGTCTGATCATGGAACGGAGTTTGATAATTCATTGTTTTTTACTTTTTGTGAATTAAAAGGAATTAAACATGAGTTTTCTTCTCCTAAAACACCTCAACAAAATGGGGTGTCTGAAAGAAAAAATAGAACCTTACTTGAAATGGCACGTGTGATGTTGTTCTCAAAAAGAATTTCAAAAAGATTTTGGGCTGAGGCCTTAAACACGGCTTGTCACACGGCCAATAGAGTTTTTCTAAGACCCGGTACTAGAATGACACCTTATGAAATTTTGAATGGTAGGATACCAAAAGTTCATTATTTTCATACATTTGGATGTGTGTGTTTTGTTCTAAATGATCGGGATTACTTAGCTAAATTTGACTCTAAAAGTGATAAGGCCATATTTCTTAGGTATGCTCAGGATAGTCGAGCATATAGGGTTTATAACCTTAGGTTAAAAATCATTCAGGAATCAGTCAACGTTGTTTTTGATGACTTAGCAAGTGTTACAAGTGATGGAGTGCAGGAATCTTCATTGATATTGTTGGAAGAACTGGAGGATCAAAATCAAGTAAGTGATACCCCAGGTGCTGACCAGAGTATTGCCACTAAAGGGATAGCATCTCCGGTATCACCTAAGACCAGTCCAGCAACTGAAAAGTATGAACAGTCTGATGATGATGCTCATGTGCATGAAGAGTTGAGAAGGGATCCACCAGCTAGGATCAGAAGAGATCATCCTTCATCTCAGATTATTGGAGAAGCAAGTGAAGGGGTACGAACAAGGAATAATGAACCCTTTAGTAATCATGAAATGGTGAGGTATGTGTGCATGTCCACCACATACCACAAGGTAAAATATTCCTGTTTTGTTTCCTCTTTAGAACTCAAAAATATTTCTGAAGCTTTAAAAGATAATTTTTGGGTACATGCCATGCAAGAGGAACTTGAACAATTTGCTCGTAATGAAGTTTGGTGTTTAGTACCACTTCCCATTAACACTAATGTAATTGGTACAAAATGGATTTTCAAAAATAAATCTGACGAGTAAGGAAATATTGTAAGGAACAAAGCTCGTCTCGTAGCTCAAGGTTACACCTAAATTGAAGGTGTTGACTTTGATGAGACATTTGCTCCCGTTGCTAGAATAGAATCCATAAGAGTCCTCTTGGCTATAGCTTGTTATCTAAAAATTACCTTGTTTCAAATGGATGTTAAAGTTGCCTTTTTAAATGGATATTTAAAAGAAGAAATTTTTGTTGAACAACCAAAAGGATTTGAAGATCCTCATCTACCTACCAAACCACGTATATAGACTTGATAAAGCCTTGTATGGCTTGAAACAAGCTCCACGTGCATGGTATGGTCGCTTAACCTCTTTTCTACTTGAATATGATTTTACAAGAGGTGAAGCAGATAGGACCTTATTTATCCTCAGGCATGGCAAAGAAACAGTCATTGTTCAAATCTATGTTGATGATATAGTCTATGGCTCTACTTCTCAAACATGTTTAAAAGATTTTGTAGAGGTTATGACATCAACATTTGAAATGAGCATGATTGGTGAGTTAACATTCTTTCTAGGCTTGCAGGTGAAACAATCAAATGAAGGGATATTCATTTCATAAAGCAAGTATGCAAAGAGCCTAGTGAAACGATTTGGGTTGGAAGGAGCAAAAAGTTCAAAAATCCCTATGTGTTCTTCTCTTAAACTTGGTAGAGACCAAGTAGGTGAAGATGTTGATCCTACTTTATATCGTTCTATGATAGGTAGTCTTGTCTATCTCACTTCTAGTCGTCCTGATATCATGTTTAGCGTATGTAATTGTGCACGTTATCAAGCCAATCCTAAAGTCTCCCACCTTAATTCTGTCAAAAAGATACTAAAATATGTTTCGGGAACAAGTGAATTAGGGATTTGGTTTAGTAAGGATACTAATACCAATTTGGTAGGCTTTAGCGACTCGGATTGGGCGGGGGATATGGATGATAGGAAGAGTACTAGTGGGGGGTGTTTTTACTTGGGTAACAATTTAGTTTCATGGTATAGTCGTAAACAAAATTGTGTCTCTCTTTCCACGGCTGAGTCTGAGTATGTTGCAGCTGGTAGTTGTTGCTCACAACTTATTTGGCTAAAACATATTCTAGATGATTATGGCCTAGAGAGTAATTCTTTGACTATGTACTGTGATAACTTGAGTGCTATCAATATTTCAAAAAACCCTGTTCAGCATTCTCGTACTAAGCACATAGATATACGTCATCATTTTCTTAGAGATATGGTAGATAAAGGTCTAATTAACATTGATCATATTGATACTAAGTATCAACTGGCTGACATCTTTACCAAGGCATTAGACCACGAGAGATTTTCTAGTTTGAAAAGATCTCTTGGTCTTTGTAATCTCTGAGTCTGTTTGTCTGTGCTACCCCAGGTGATGGTATCACTCAGGGTAACACTTGTATATCAGTGTATTTTTTCTTTTTCTCTTTATTTAAACAAAAAAATGTCTTTTTATTCTTTTAATCTGGTTAGCTTAGTTCTAACCGTGGCACATGCTGACCTTTTTGTTATGGTAGATTATTACTTGGATTAACATGTTTGATATCACTCCCCTTCATATGCTAAAAGTGACATTGTCACTAACTTTTTTATGATAAATAAAAAGTCAAAGGCAATTATTTCCATACTATTCTCTCGAGCTCGGGGCACGGTGTTCGCTGCAACGATGTACTCTTACCAATGAGAATGTATGAGGTGATTTATGCTAAGTATTAGGAACATGGAGTTCGCTACTACAGTGTACCCTACTTGAAAAGCATAGATCACTTTATCTCTACAATTGAAATACAACTCGAAGCACGGAGCTCGTTACTACGATGCTTTCTTGTTTAAAGAAGTGTATTGATCTTTTATAACAAGCAATGTACTTAAAAAATATAGGCTTATAATGCCTAAAGTGTCTGAAAATGCTCAGCTTGTTATGCTTGAAATGCTTGAAAATGAAAATATTTATCGAAGGGATTTATATCACATGTGTTATCCTAAGTATTACCCTCATTGCCTTAACACATTAGTGTGTGCTATATTAGTTTTTTATTTCTTATTTTCGAAATTTTGTTGATTAATTTTTCAAAATCTGAAAGTCTTTTTAATTAAAGAGTTTACAATTTTGAAAACGTCTTCAACAAGTTTCCTTTATTTTAGGTAAACATTGTTGAGTAATCTATATTTATTTTGATTTTGTTCTCATAAATTTCGGATATAGTTACAAATCATTTTGTTTACTTATTTTTTATTTTTCGTCTTACTTAATATATATATATATATATATATATATATATATATATATATATATATAAATTTATTTTTTTAACAGCCGTGTGGTTTTTGGGCTATTGGGGTTTTAAAAAAGTGAGTGGTTAGGGTTTAATCAAAATGAGTGGTTAGGGTTTAATTTAAATATGTGGTTTAGATTAATTAGGAGTTGTTTTTTAAATAGGATAATGGGGAGGGTTTATAGGGTTTAAGTTGGGATGGGATTTAAATGTCAAATCAAATTAATAACTTCTTCCCTATCCTCATATTTCTCTTTAATCTCCTATTTTCACTCCACCTCTCCACTTATCTTTCTATAATCGTTACTCTCTCTCCCATTTAACCCCTCTCTCAAGCGTCTTCTTCCTCTCCCAACCTAGGTCAAAATTCGTTCCAAAAAATTCCCAAAATACGTCAATGGCTTCTCCATCCAAAACCAATGTCGAACCCTCACACACAGACCAAATGGACATCTCACCTAGCATTGCCCCCTCCGTTGCTTCTCGTGTAGCCATGAAAACTTCTCCCATGATTACATTAAGTTCTTCTCCTCCTATAATGGCTGTAGTTCCAGCTTCTGTCCCCATATCCCCATTCGAACGTGGGATTCCCAAGGTCACCCTCATCCCAGCTGATCCGAAAAGGAAGAGGAAAGCTCCTTCATCCAAGCTATCTCCTAAAGTTGCAAAGAGGAGGTCTTTCAACCGTATAAGATCAATCAGGTCTAAAGCTACATCAAATACCAACTCTGATCCGGTTGAAGTCTCAGAAAGCTCCTTAGATGTGTCCTCACCCCATGTGAGTGACAAAAATTTCGATGCCAACAAGGAAAAGGAACATTCTGTGGACTCTTTTGAAGCTTGGGTGGATGCTGAAGATGAAGAAACCTTGTCAGATTTTCAGAATAAGAAGGGCAAGGGCAAAGCTTTTGTGAGTGCTACCAAAGGTGCTACCAAAAAGAGGATATCATCTGAGGTAACAACTGCCCCCTTCTCTGTTCCTACTCATTCTCTAGTGATAATGAATTATCTGGTGATGAGCTTAGTCGAAATGAAGAGGATAAAGCTTTTCCAAAACCATTTCTTACTTTGGAATTCTATAAGAAAGAAAACATGGAGTTTTGGTTGAATAATTCGAGTAAGAAATTGTTAAAAGAAAAGCACATTGATGAGGGCCAGTTAGAAAAGGAAGGATGGTTCAGTTTTTAAAGGATAGGAATTTTCTTAAGGCTAATAATCATGCCTCTGTGTTTGTTGAAAGTGTTGTGAGAAATTTCTTTGCTAACCTACATGCTCATTTGGATAATGAAGGTTCTGAAAAATTTGGGAAAGTTTTTGTAAGGGGTAAGGTTTATTCGTTTACTCCAGCCCTAATTAACAAGGTTTTAGGCCTCCCAAATTTAGATGATGAGAGCATTAGGGTTAATAGGGATGAAATGGTCAAACTGCTCACACACAACAAACTTCAGTCCTGGCCTTTAAAGGAAAAACTTCATGCTTCTAGGCTTACTTCTCTATACTCTCTGCTTCACAAGCTTTGCATCTACAATTGGCTCCCTACTACGAATGAACCAATTATCACATTGGAGCATGCTAATGTTTTGTACAGATTGGGTAAGAACCTAAGGATTAACTTTGGAAGATTAGTGTTTAAGCACTTAGCCTCGTGGGGTAGAAAGAAAGAGATGAACATTAGCTTTTTCCCCTATCCTTCTTTAATCTTCAAAGTTTTAGTTTTTCAATCCTTGCCTATTGAAGTCTCTGATGTTTTCACCTCTGAACCTGAGTATTACACCATTGATCAACAACTGAAAAAGGGTAAAAGGTATACAAAGGATCTTCCTTGTCAAAAATATGATGACACTGCCTCTGTTCTTCCTGGTGCTATCTCACGTGATATCACAAGTGTTTCCCCAGGTGCTTCCCCTAATACTTTTGCAGGAACTGATGCTGCAAGTATTCTGTCAAACATGATAAATCTTCTGGGCAACACTTCTTCATCAATCCCAAAGTCAACAGTGTTCAACTTCTTGCACAAACAGTCAAGTGCAATGGGAGAACTTGTTGAGGGATGGGCTAAGCTTAAGCATGCTACTGATGCTTTTATTGATGAAATTTCTTTCCAAACAGGGGGAGGATCTGCTGCTGCTGCAACTTCTGGAGCTGGTGCTACTGCAGGTGCTACCACCAGTGCTGGCCCAAGTGATGGTGGAGGTGATAGGGAAGGAGATCAGGAGGAAGATGAAGATGAAGAAGAAGAGGAGTTTGAAGAAGAAGAAAACTGAAACCTGAAAGTTGTTGAACCTAAAGGTTTATGTTGCCACTATCTTGTTGGTGGTTTGGTTTGTGGTGTTCTAAAAACAATTTCTTTTTATTTGGTGTTGTGATGTGGTTCTCATTTTCTTTTTATTTTGTTTATGTTGGTTGTAAAATACTTTAGTTGGTCTGTTTAAATCTTTAATCGTTAGGTTGTTTTGCTAGTTTAGATGATATTTTGCTACAATGGTTTAGTGGTTTTTATTTTAACTTAGTTTATTTCAAAAACTTTTTAAGTTTGAAATAAATTAGTCTATTTTGATAAAATCATTGATTAGATTAGCTCCTTGATTAAGGGGGGGTTAATTTTCATGGAGAAGTTATATTTTGTTTCTATGCTCTGTATATTTTGTTTATAGACTAACATTGCAAGTAAGCAGCACATTAGGTTTGAGAAGAAATATTCAACTAAGGGGGAGATTGTTAGTGTAAACTGCAGGTGATATCGTAGATGATTTCCCAAATTCCAGATGATATCGCAGATGATTTCCTGTGCTGAAATTTACATAGTTGAACATTTCTTGTTTATTATTTAATGGACTAATGTGTTAATATAATCTGTATAGTCTATGGTTTATGTCCATATTTCAGGTTGCAATATGATCAAAGAAAGAGCTAGACAGGTGGGGAATTTGGAAGAAAAATGTTTATGCATAAATGACATTTTATGCATAAAATCGTTACTTTGGCAACAACAATTTAAAACATGTGGAGACTTGATCAAGGAGTTGTTGCTGAGTTAATAAAGAGTAGAAGGTTGATAAAGCTTGGGAGTACAAGGTGTTGAAGCTTGGACTTGATGATCAATCAACACGGTTGCTATAATTGAGGAAGTGGGCGCATGAAGTGAGGAACAAACTCAATCACTCTCCCCACTCTCCCTCAATGTTCAAGACAGCCCCAAGGCTGTTTATTGAGTAGCCTTCAAGTAAATTGAAGACTATAAATATGGTTGGAAGGTTTCATTTGAAGGTGTGCCAAGAAAAATCATTTTAAACACACCTTCGAAACATTAGAGATAGAGTTTTTTGTTTGGTTCTTTTCATCCTTCCTCCCTTGTAATTTCGCACTTGATTACCTTGGTATCAAGTTGTGTGAAGGCTAGGATAGGATTCCGTTCTTTATCTCTTGTTCCATAGAGCTCATAGTGTTATAGCCATAGGGAACATTTCGGCTTTTGTAATTATTTTATAAAGTGATTATAAAGTCTTGTCTGAGAGGCACTCTCAAGTTATATTATTTATATAACTTGAGAAAAATAATTTTGGTGTTATTATTCCGCTGCAATCTCTTTTACAAAATTATTTTATTTTCGAAGTGTGTGTGTGCTATCCCAAGTGCTATCGTTGGTGCTGTTATCACCTTGGATATCACTTGTGATTCTGGCCGTGACAATTTCAGACTCAATTCTTGCAATAGGTGCAAAAGTTTCCTCAAAATTTATTCCCTCAATTTGAGTATAACCTTGAGCACCTAACCTAGCCTTATTCCTAGTGATCACACCCTGCTTATCAGTCTTATTTTTGAAAATTCATTTGGTTCCTATGACATTTCCATGAGAGGGTCTAGGGACAAGGGTCCAAACCTCATTCTTTTCAAATTGAAGAAACTCATCTTTGTAAGTGCTCCAATTTGAGTTGTTAGTATTTCCGTTAGAAAATTAACGAAAGTCTTAACATTCCTAACATTTCTAACAATTCCTAACTTTTCTAACAAAGCAAGGGTAGATTAGGGATTGCCATTTAAGGTTAAACCAAGAAAAGAATCTTAAAAAAGAAAAGAAATTGGAAAAACCCGAATTGGCAAGCTGAAAAACATAGCCAGTTTGAATTTTTGAAAAATATTCCTCCTGTCCAAAAAGCCTGCAGCAGCGAAATGAACAGTGCACGCCTCCGATATGATCCGCGCGGATATGTTTGCTCCTCCCAGTTGCCTATAAATTGAACCCTCCTCTCTCAGTTTACACAACACAATTCACTCACAGCAACAGCACTCTGGCGAAAAATAGAGAGAAAATAGTGGGAATCCTTGGATTGCCACCATTTTCTCTTGAATCTTTCCCAAATCCCACTCACTTCAAATACTCCCAAATCACTCCCATTCATACACAAGCCCAATCTTCAATCACCCCTTAAGAGGAGGATTAGAGAGAAAACATAGAGGACTTAATTGTTATCTACTTGTTTTCTCTTTGACCAACTCTAATCACAAGCCCTAAACACATTCAAACCCTAAACACATTCAAACCAAGCCTTGAATCCATTCAAACACAAACACAAGGGAAGATAGGTATAACCTCCCTCTCCCTACCCTAAATCTCTCTCATCCATGCATGCATCTCAAACTTTGAAGATGTAATTTGTTCATTTCTTGCTTTAGATCCAAGAGGATCACCATGGAAGTTCATCTCCATGGATGATCCTCTACAAGGATCAACATTACTTTCAAAGTGTTTTTACTTTCTTGCAAACACATTTTCAAAACCCTAAAAATCATTTTCATACATCAAATCTTGATTTCAAAGGATAAAATTCCCCTTCCCAAGCAAATGAAATGCTTAAGTCCTAATGTACCCTAAGGATGGCTTGATATAGTATGAAATTGTCACGGCTTGAATCAAAAGTGATATCCAAGGTGATAACAGCACCAACGATAGCACTTGGGATGGCACACACACACACTTCGAAAATAAAACAATTTTGTAAAAGAGTTTGCAGCGGAATAAAAACACCAAAATTGTTTTTCTCAAGTTATATAAATATAACTTGAGAGTGCCTCTTAGGCAAGACTTTATAATCACTATGAATGAAGTTACAAAGCCGAAAGTTCCCTATAGCTATATCTATTTTAAGCTCTATGGAACAAGAGATAAAGAACGGAATCCTATCCTAGCCTTCACACACCTTGATACCAAAGTAATCAAGTGCGAAATTACAAGGGAGAAAGGATTAAAAAGAACCAAACAAAGAACTCTATCTCTAAGCTTTTCGAAGGTGTGAATGTGATGATATAATTGGCATGTCTTCAAATAAACCTTCCAAGCTTATTTATAGTCTTCAATTACTTGAAGGCTACTCCAATAACAGCCTTGGGGCTGGTCTTGCACGTGAAGGAAGTGTAGGGAGAGTGGGTGAAGTTGTTCCACAATTCTAGCTCCCACTTCCTATTTTGTAGCAACCGAGTTGTTTAATCCTCAAGCCATGCTTCCACGCCTTGTACTCCTTTGCTTTATCATCCTTGTACTTCTTCTATAACTCAGCAACAACCTTTGATAAAGTCTCCATACGTGTTGTTGTTGTTTGCCAAAGTTACGAATTAATACATAAAATGTATTAATTCTTTTCTTCCAATTTCCACACGTGTCTAGCTCCTTCTTTGATGCTATTGCACCCTGAAATATAACCATAAACCATAGACTATACAGACCATATTAGCACGTTAGTCCATTAAATAACAAACAAGAAATATACAACTATATAATTTTCAGTCCAGGAAATCATCTGCGATATCACCTGGACTTTTGGGAAATCATCTGCGATATCAGCTGCAGATTACACTAACAATTTCCCCCTTAGTTGGATATTTCTTTCCAAACTCAATGTGCTGCTGTCCTGTAGGATTAGTCTATATACAAATGTACAGAGCATAGAACATAGAATAATATCTCCACAAAAAATTAACTCCCCCTTAATCAAGGAGCTAATCCTAAACAATGATTTATCATAATAGACTAATTTATTTCAAACTTTAAAAAGTTTTCGAAATAAACTAAGTAACCATTAAAAACCATAACCATTGTAGCAAATATCATCCAAAAACTAGCAAAAAAAAAACAACCTAGCAGATTAAGTTATTAACAAACCAACTAAAGTGTTTTAGCAAATATAAACAAAATAAAAGTAAATTGTTTAGAGAACCACCACCATAACCAAAATAACAGAATTTATTTTTAAGGACCACCACAAAAACAAAGCCACCCATAAGATAGCGGCAACATCAACCTTCAGGTTTGTCAACCTTCAGTTCGGCTTTCTTCTTCTTCAAACTCCTCTTCTTCTTCTCCTTCCTCCCGATCTCCTTCCCTATCACTTCCACCATCACTTGGGCCAAGATCGGTGGTAGCACCTGCAGTAGCACCACTCCGAAGTTCCAAAGCGAGCAGATCCTCCCCCTGTTTGGGAAGAAATTTCATCAATAAAAGCATCTCGTTACCTCGCTTAAGCTTAGCCCAACCCTCAAGAAGTTCTCCTATTGCACTTGACTGTTTGTGCAGAAGTTGAGAACCGTAGCCTTTGGGATTGATGGTCCGAGTTGCCCAAAAGATTTATCATGTTGTTCGGAATACTTGCGGCATCGGTTCTGCAAAAGTATGAGGGGCAACACCTCTTGGGGTATCACGTGAGATAGCACTGGGAGGAGCAGGGGTTGATTCATCAGATTTGTTCCAAGGAAGATCTTTAGTATACCTTTTGCCTTTTTTCAGTTGTTGATCAATGGTATAGTACTCGGGTTCAGTGGTAAAAACATCGGAGGCTTCAATGGGCAAGGATTGAAATACCAAAACTTTGAAGATTAGAGAAGGATAGGGAAAAAGCTAATGTTCACTTCCTTTTTCTACCCCATGAAGCTAAGTGTTTAAACACTAATCTTCCAAAGTTAATCCTTAAATTTTTACTCCAATCTATACAACACATTCGCATGCTCCAATGTCACAATAGGTTCATTAGTTGTAGGAAGCCAATTGAAGATGCACATTTGTGTAGTACGAATAGAGAGAAGATAATCTAGAAGCATGATGTTTCTCTTTCAAAGGCCAAGACTATGCAGTTTGTTGTGAGTGAGCAATTTTACCATTTCATCTCTATTGACCCTAATGCTCTCATCATCTACATTAGGGAGGCCTAAAACTTTGTTGATTAGGGTGGAGTAAAAGAATAGACTCTTCCCCTAACAAACACTTTTCCATATTTAGCACCCTTCATCATCCAAGTGAGCATGCAAATTGGCAAAGAAATTGCGAATGACACTCTCAACAAAAACGATGCATGATTATTAGCATTAATAAAATTCATGTCCTTTAAAAACTGAACCACTCCTTCCTTTTCCAACTGACCTCATCAATGTGCTTCTCTTTTAAAATTCTCTTACTCGTACTATTTAACCAAAGTTCCATATTTTCTTTCTTATAATATTCCAAAGTAAGAAAAGGTTTTGGAAAAGCTTTATCCTCTTCGGTTTGAGTAACCTCATCACCGTAATTATCACTAGAGGAATGTTTAGGAACAGAAGAGGGTGCAAGTGTTACCTCGCATGATATCCTCTTCTTGCTAGCACTTCGGTAGCACTCACAGCTTTGCCCTTGGCCTTCTTTTTTCGATAATCGAGAGAGTCTCCTCTTCATCACCATCTACCCAAGCATCAAATGAGTCCACGTAAGGCTCCTTTTCCTTGTTTGCTTCAAAGTTCTCGTCACTCACATGGGGTGAGGACACATCAATAGAGCTTTACGAGACTTCAACTGGATCAAGAGAGGTATTTGAAGTTGCCTTGGACCTGATTGATCTAATGCGGTTGGAAGACCTCCTTTTTGCGATTTGGGGAGACAGCTTGGCAGTTGGGGCTTTCCTCTTCCTTTTTGGCTCGGCAGGGATGGGAGTCACTTTAGGAATGCCTTGATCAAACGAGGTAATAGGGCCAGAGGTAGGAACAATCGCCATTGTTGGTGGAGAAGAGCTTGGAGTGATCATTGGGGAAGTTTCCATGGCCACGCGAGATGCCACGGATGGAGCAATGCTAGGTGAGATGTCCATTTGGTCCGTGTGTGAAGGTTCGGTACTAGCTTTGGATGGAGATGCCATGGAGATATGAGGGAATTTTGGAACGAATTTATTTTGACCTAGGTTGAGAAGAGAGGAAGACGCTGAAACGGGGTTTAAAGAGGTAGAGGGAGTAACGGTAAGAGAGAGATAATAGGAGAGTTAGAGAAAAATTAGGAATTTAAGAGAGAGAGACGGTGAGGGAACAAAAAATTAATTTGATTAGACAACCCCATCCCATCTAAACTCCTAAAAACCCTCACTTTTAACCCTATCCACTCATTAACAATAAACCCTAACCACACAAATTTTTTAAAACCCCAACCAACTTAAGGATAAAACACGGTTGAAAAATTAAAAATGTGTTTTTTTTTTAAGTAAAAACGTAAAAAACAAAAAAAATAAGTAAACTAAATAATTTGTAACTAAACCAAAACAATATATGCACAAATAAAAATAAATATGGGTTAGTTACTTAATTAAGTTTATCAAAAATAAAGGAAACTTGTTGAAGACGTTTTCAAAATCGTAAACTCTTTAATTAAAAAGACTTTCAGATTTTGAGAAATTAATCAACAATATTTCGAAAATAATAAAAAAAACTAATATAGCATACACTAATGTGTTAAGGCAATGATGGCAACACGTAGGATAACACATATGATATAAAACCCCTAGATAAATAATTTTCAGTTTCAAACACTTGAGGCATAATAAGCTTAGCCTTTTTAGACACTTCAGGCATAACAAGCTGAGCATTTTTCATGCACTTTAGGCATTATATGCCTATATTTTTTTTTAAGTACATTGCTTGTTAAACACGTCTCAATACACTTCTTTAAACAAGAAAGCATCGTAGTAACGAGCTCCGTGCTTCAAGTTATATTTCAAGTGTAGAGACCAAGTGATCTATGCCTTTCAAGTAGGGTACACTGTAGTGGCGAACTCCATGTCCCTAATACTTAGCATACATCACCTCATACATTCTCATTGGCAAGAGTACATCGTTGCAGCGAACACCGTGCCCCGAGCTCGAGAGAATAGTATGGATAAATGCCTTTGTCTTTTATTTATCAAAAAGAAAATATTAGTGACTTTGTCACTTTAAGCATATGAAGGGGAATGATATCAGACGTGCTAACCTAAATAATAACCTACCATAACAAAAAGGTCAGCATGTGCCACAGTTAGAACTAAGCTAACCAGATTAAACAAATAATAAAGCATTTTTTTTAAGTAAATAACCAAAGAAAAAATACACTAATATACAAGTGTTACCCTAAGTGATAACATCACCTGGGGTAGCACAGACAAACAGACTCAGAGATTACAAAGACCAAGAGATATTTTCAAACTAGAAAATCTCTCGTGGTCTAAGGCCTTGGTAAAGATGTCAGCCAGTTGATACTTAGTATCAATATGATCAATGTTAATTAGGCCTTTATCTACCATATCTCTAAGAAAATGATGACGTATGTCAATGTGTTTGGTACGGGAATGTTGAACTGGGTTTTTTGAAATGTTGATAGCACTCAGTTATCACAAAGACATAGTCAAAGAATTACTCTCTAGGCCATAGTCATCTAACATATGTTTTAGCCAAATAAGTTGTGAACAACAACTACTACCGCAACATACTCGGACTGTCACTGTGAGAGAGAAACACAATTTTGTTTACGACTATACCATGAAACTAAATTGTTGCCCAAGTAAAAACACCCCCACTAGTACTCTTCCTATCATCCATATCCCCCGCCCAATCCGAGTCACTAAAGCCAACCAAATTGGTATTAGTATCCTTACTAAACCAAATCCCTAATTCACTTGTTCTGAAACATATTTAATTATCTTTTGACGTAATTAAGGTGAGAGACTTTAGGATTGGCTTGATAACGTGCACAAACACACACGCCGAACATGATATCGGGACGACTAGAAGTGAGATAGAGAAGGCTACCTATCATTGAACGATAAAGAGTAGGATCAACATCCTCACCTACTTGATCTCTACCAAGTTTGAGAGAAGAACACATGGGGATTTTTGAACTTTTTACTCCTTCCAACCCAAACCTTTTTACTAGGCTCTTTGCATACTTGCTTTGTGAAATGAATATTCCTTCATTTGATTGTTTCACCCGCAAGCCTAGAAAGAATGTTAACTCTCCAATCATGCTCATTTCAAATGTTGATGTCATAGCTTCTACAAAATCTTTTAAACATGTTTGAGAAGTAGAGCCATAGACTATGTCATCAACATAGATTTGAACAATGACTATTTCTTTGCCATGCCTTAGGATAAATAAGGTCCTATCTCGCTTCACCTCTTGTAAAGCCATATTCAAGTAAAAAAGAGGTTAAGCGACCATACCATGCACGTGGAGCTTGTTTCAAGCCATATAAGGCTTTATCAAGTCTATATACATGGTTTGGTAGATGAGGATCTTCAAATCCTTTTGGTTGTTCAACAAAAACTTCTTCTTTTAAATAACCATTTAAAAAGGCAGCTTTAACATCCATTTGAAACAAAGTAATTTTTAGAAAACAAGCTATAGCAAAGAGGAGTCTTATAGATTCTATTCTAGCAACGGGAGCAAAGGTCTCATCAAAGTCAACACCTTCAATTTGGGTGTAACCTTGTGCTACGAGACGAGCTTTGTTCCTAACAATATTTCCTTGCTCATCTGATTTGTTTTTGAAAATCCATTTAGTACCAATAACATTTGTATTACTAGGACGTGGTACTAAACACCAAACTTCATTACGAGCAAATTGTTCAAGTTCCTCTTGCATGGCATGTATCCAAAAATTATCTTTTAAAGCTTCAGAAATATTTTTGGGTTCTAAAGAAGAAACAAAACAAGAATATTTTACCTTGTGGTATGTGGTGGACATACACACATACCTTGCCATTTCACGGTCACTAAAATGTCCTTTGTTCCTTGTTCGTACCCCTTCACTAGCTTCTCCAATAATTTGAGAGGAAGGATGGTCTCTTCTGATCCTAGTTGGTGGATCCCTTCTCAAATCTTCATGCACATGAGCATCATCATCTGGCTGTTCATCCTTTTCTGTTGCTGGATTGGTCTTGGGTGATACCGGAGATGCTATCCCTTCAGTGGCAACACTTGGGCCGCAAGACTGGGTATCACTTACTTGATTTTGATTCTCCAGTTCTTCCAGCAATATTAATGGAGATTCCTGTACTCCATCACCTGTAACACTTACTAAATCATCAAAAACAACGTTAATTGATTCCTGAATGGTTTTTAACCTAAGGTTATAAACCCTATATGCTCGACTGTCCTGAGCATACCCAAGAAATATAGCCTTATCACTTTTAGAGTCAAATTTAGCTAAGTAATCCCGATCATTTAGAACATAACACACACACCCAAATGTATGAAAATAATGAGCCTTTGGTATCCTACCATTCAAAATTTCATAAGGTGTCATTCTAGTAAAAGGTCTTAGAAAAACCCTATTGGTCGTGTGGCACGTTGTGTTTAAGGCCTCGGCCCAAAATCTCTTTGAAATTCTTTTTGAAAACAACATCACACGTGCCATCTCAAGTAAGGTCCTATTTTTCCTTTCAGCCACCCCATTTTGTTGAGGTGTTTTAGGAGCAGAAAACTCATGTTTAATTCCTTTTAATTCACAAAAAGTAAAGAACAATGAATTATCAAACTCCGTTCCATGATCAGACCTTATTCGCATGATAAGAGCAGAAAACATGTTTTTGATTTTAGCATGTAAGACTTTAAACTTTTCAAAAGTTTATGATTTTTCTTTCAAAAAATATACCCAAGTAAATCTAGAAAAATCATCAACTATTACAAAAGTATATTTCTTACCTCCTAAACTGTCTACCTCAACTGGACCCATTAAATCCATATGCATTAATTGAAAACAGTGCGTTGTCCCAGAATACTCCTCATTATGTTGGGTAGTACTATGGGTAGCACGTGTTTGTTTACCCTTTAGACAATCTTCACATATGATTTTCATACTTATGTCCAGACTAGGTATACCTCTTATAGCTTCAGCATTTATGAGTTTTGCAATGTTACGAAAATGGACATGACCCAACTTTTGATGCCATAAGGTAGCATCATCAACCCTCACAGAATGACACACTTGTTTATCCTCAACAAGATAGCAGTTATTACTAGACCTAGTACCATCATAACACGCTTATTGGTACAATCAAAAACTTCACAAGTGTTTTTATTGAATTTTACTTCAAGGTTGTCATCACAAAGTTGGCTAATACTAATTAAATTAGTTACCAGTCCATCAACATGCAAAATATTTTTCAAAGCAGGAAATCCAGGTACATTCAATACACCTTTTCCTACTATATTACTCTTGCCACCACCACCATATGTTACACTACCACACACCTTTTCCTACTATATTACTCTTGCCACCACCACCATATGTTACACTACCACCTTGAATAGGTTCATATTCCTTTAAAAACATTTTCGTTCCAGTCATATGACGAGAACAACCACTATCAAAATACCATGAACCTTCAACATTAGTTTTTAAGGCAGTGCATACAACATCACATATCAGATTAGACTTAGGTTTCCACACTTTTCTACTTTGATAATTTTTCTTCGATCGACAAGGATATCCGACATGCTAGGTAGCACTTCAGGTATCACACAGGAACTGGACTTTTTCTTTAAGAGAGTTTTACAATCATTTTTCAAATGTCCAGTAGAGTAACAGTAGTTACATATTTTTACCTTGTCAGAAGACTTATCAGAAGATATAAGTTCAACATGATCTCTTTCTTTAACAAAAATTAACTTATCTTCTGTATTAGACAAAGTAGAAGTAATAGCATTCAAAGACTCTTGAAAACCCATACCTACCTTGAGTGGTTTAGACAACTCAAGAATTGCATCTAACTTGGTAGAACTCGTGTTGAGTTTCTTGAACGTTGTCTCGGCAAGAGTAAGCTTGCTCTTGACTTTGTCCAGCTCCACATCCTTCTTTGTGAGTTGAACTTCCAATCTAGTCAAGCCATCAGTTAGATCTTGAACCTCTTTGGACAGTGAGATCATCTTCTTGTTCTCTTTCTTCCATTCGTCTACCAATTTTTTGCAAAGGTTCTTAAGACCACAAATGAGTTCATCCTTGCTGAACTCCTTCTCCTCTTGTGAACTACCTGCATCCATGTTAACAGAACCCACAAAACAAACAGCATTTATCAAATTTAAATCTGTATACCTGTTGGATGATATCTCAGGTGCTATCCCACTTTGGATATCACCTGGGGTATCAATGACAGAATCCGAGTCACAGTTTGTGACCACCATTGCTGTTTGATCTGAATCTTCAGATTGATTGGTCTCCTCATCCTCATTGTCACTGAGAGAAACCCATAGGTTCTTTCCCATCTTCCTTAGAGTGTTAGCACACTCATTTGAGTAATGACCCCATCCAGAGCAAGCATGACATTGGATTGATTCAAGGTATTTTGGATCAGATCTGGATTGATCTGACGATGCTCTCCTTATGGGACCACCTTTCTGAGTAGATGGAAATGTCCTCTTGGGCATTGAATTGTACACCTTGGCTTGTTGCTCTTTAGCCTTCACCTGCACATTTTCTTTGTTAAATTTTCTCACCATTGAGTTATATTTCCTGGTAAGTAAGGCAACACTGGCATCTTCACCTAATTCCTCAAAAATTTCGTCATCCTCATTAGTTGAACCACTAGAGGATTGAACTTTTAAAGCAACACTCTTGCCTTTAGAGGCTTCACTTTGCTCAGCAAGGTTTGATTCAAAAATTTTTAAAATGCTCATTAAGGAATTGATGTTCATAGTAGAAAGATTGTGAGCCTCTTCTATAGATGAAACCTTAATATTAAAACGCTCAGGGAGAGTTCTAGTAGCCTTTGAAACCAATTGTTTGTTTGTAAAAGGTTCACCTAAAAGTTGACACTCATTAGCAATGTCAAACAATTTTTCAAAATAAGAGGAAATGGTATCACTTTCACCCATTCTCAACCTTTCAAATTTGCCAGTAAGACCTCTAAGTTTGTTTTCACGCACACTAGAATCACCTTCACAAAACCTTTGTAAAATATCCCAAGCTTCTTGAGCTGTGGAACTATTTTGAACAAGTTTAAAAATATGCATGTCAACCCACTCAAAGATAGCATTAAGAGCTTTCTCATTATAGTTAGCCAGGGTGATCTCTTCATTAGTCCACTCACCTTCGGGTTTAACACGAACATCACCATCCTCATCGGGAGGTAATAGTGGAAGAGAGTACCCATGAACTATAGATCGCCATGCTCGAAGATCAATTGATTTGATATGCGAGCGAAGGCGAATTTTCCAATATGCATAATTCGAACCATCTAAAACAGAAGACGTTTTTGGTTTGGATTTGCGGGATCAAAAGCCATGATAAAAGGACCAAACACTTAGTATCGTCAAGTGAGAGGCTCGATACCAATTGAAATTGTCACGGCTTGAATCACAAGTGATATCCAAGGTGATAACAGACACCAACGATAGCACTTGGGATGGCACACACACACACTTCGAAAATAAAACAATTTTGTAAAAGAGTTTGCAAAGCGGAATAAAAACACCAAAATTGTTTTTCTCAAGTTATATAAATATAACTTGAGAGTGCCTCTTAGGCAAGACTTTATAATCACTATAAATGAAGTTACAAAGCCGAAAGTTCCCTATAGCTATATCTATTTTAAGCTCTATGGAACAAGAGATAAAGAACGGAATCCTATTCTAGCCTTCACACACCTTGATACCAAAGTAATCAAGTGCGAAATTACAAGAGAGAAAGGATTAAAAAGAACCAAACAAAGAACTCTATCTCTAAGCTTTTCGAAGGTGTGAATGTGATGATATAATTGGCATGTCTTCAAATAAACCTTCCAAGCTTATTTATAGTCTTCAATTACTTGAAGGATACTCCAATAACAGCCTTGGGGCTGGTCTTGCACGTGAAGGAAGTGTAGGGAGAGTGGGTGAAGTTGTTCCACAATTCTAGCTCCCACTTCCTATTTTGTAGCAACCGAGTTGTTTAATCCTCAAGCCATGCTTCCACGCCTTGTACTCCTTTGCTTTATCATCCTTGTACTTCTTCTATAACTCAGCAACAACCTTTGACAAAGTCTCCATACGTGTTGTTGTTGTTTGCCAAAGTTACGAATTAATACATAAAATGTATTAATTCTTTTCTTCCAATTTCCACACGTGTCTAGCTCCTTCTTTGATACTATTGCACCCTGAAATATAACCATAAACCATAGACTATACAGACCATATTAGCACGTTAGTCCATTAAATAACAAACAAGAAATATACAACTATATAATTTTCAGTCCAGGAAATCATCTGCGATATCACCTGGACTTTTGGGAAATCATCTGCGATATCACCTGCAGATTACACTAACATAGTAGATCACCACTAAAATGTCTAGTGACTACTAATCAAAGCCTAAGGAGATGGGGACAAGCATGGATGTCAAACCCCCTTTAAAATCATGTTTTTCTTCAAGAGGAAGTTGCTGTCCAGTAGCCTTTCTCTAAGACCTCTGTCCATGGTCTAATTTTTTGGATATACAGAAACTTGGAATTTGGTGTTGACTACAAAATACTTTTTGTAGCCAACATCAAGATATTTCCATACATATTTTTACTTTATTTTTTGCGTGAGTAAAACTCCCTTTTTCAAATTTTCTTTCAAAGGTCAGTTCCTCAGTCTCTGGAAATCCAGATTTCATATCTGAGATTTCCAGAAGGTTTTGGTCCAATAAATCACCTCCAAATGGGAAAGTTATTTTATATAAACCTTATTTAAGGTGTTTTGAACAACTTTCATTCACGGACTTTTCCCAGATTCTGAGATTTTTAAGCCCTTAAATCCGTTTTAAAATAAAGTGTCCACTGCCTTTTTCATTCTGGCAGAATTGGTTTTCAACTTCAAAAAATCTTTTGAGTCCTAAAACTCAACCCAAAAATCACACCAAAAATCATGGGACTTGTTTAAAGTCTAATAAAGAGTTTTCAATTTTTACTTTTCAGTTTCAACTTATTTTGGCCAAAACACACACACACACACACAAATGTTTTTTAATGCTTGGAAGACTCGTTTTACGAGACATTCCGGGTGAACACTAACGTTCTTCCCGGCGTGTAACGTGACCTCCGAACCCAAATCTCTAATTTCGGGCATTTTTCAAAGTTTTGGACCTTAAAACAAAAATGGCGTGGCGACTCCGTTTTTCGGTTTTATTTGGTTTTCAAAGAAACGAAAAATCGAATGTTTCCGCGAATGGCAACATCGTTACAGTGGCGACTCCGCTGGGGACTAATAAGCTTTATCTTAAAAAAAAATGATATTTGGTATATTGGTGGAAACCATTAAACTTCCCGTTATCGCCTCCTAACACGAGTCGGGGATAAATTGTGGTTTAACAATCCCACGTACCGGTATCATTGTTTTCAAAAAAAAAAAAAGCTTTTGAGGGTCAAGCTTCCGTCCCGGCATTTGAAATCGTTTGTGGTGTGTGTTGATTTTTCGCATTTTCGTGTTGTTTTGGCCGCCTCGAAAAAGTCAAAATTTTGACTGCGGACCCGTTGCCTTGAATTATGTGTTTATGTGCTTATGTGTGCATTTACTTTCAAAAAAAAAATTCAAAAAAAAAGAAGATTTTCAAAAAAAAAATTAAAAAAAAAAATTTCAAAAAAAAAATATTTTCAAAAAAAAATGGATTTATCAAAAAAAAAGAAAATTTTCAAAAAAAAAATCATGCATCATTCTTTTTAAGACACATGAAAAATTTCTATTTTACTCAGAAAAAGAAGATAGACTGCTTGCACACTACGCGCACGTGACCTTACACTGCACACTACGTCCCTAACCCGGGGAAATCCCTGTCGCGGCCCGTTTGGTCTTATTACGCCTCTCGGTGCAAGCACGGGACTACCCAAACATCCCATGGAGCCTCGTGTCGACCATGCACTTGTCCGTGACACACTTTGTTCGAGACCCGGTTGGTTTTTAGTGCCGTCTCGTGTCATGCCCCGTCCGTATAGACCTTTCCTTTCAAGCCTTAGTCGGCATACCAAGTCAATATCTTTCGGGGACCTAATCGGTCGAAGTCGCGGTTTTCCGTCACGGGCTTTGACCGGATATTGGCGGCGCCTTGACTTTGACTCGGCGGCACAAATTATACACTGACTCCCAGCATGACACTGAGTCATCAAGGATTAATGATTATTTCATGCCTAATTACGGCCTAATTGACGACAGGTCAAGATCAATTGTGGACATTTATCAGTCCGAACCATGCCGACTTTTGTCGAGCCCTCGGACATGATCTTGACTATGACGTCAGCTTTGTCCGTAATTTACATCGAATGCTCGTTAAGACTCGATTACCCGCCAGACTTTTAGGATCGTTTTTCTTTGGTCGGTGGGACCCGCTTGCCCTATAGGACCCTCGCCCGGGGCTGTCCACCCTGGGAGTTCAAAATACAGGTGGAATACGAGGGGCTTATAGACGTAGTGACGGGGCCCACTGATCCAGGATCCAGAGTAGTTTGCGAAAAAGAAGAGCAATCTTTTTCAACCGATTAGGTTAATAAAACATGTTTTAAGTAAACAAGAACAAATAATTGCATGTTGCATGAGCCCAAAGCCCAAACACTTACCCTCTTTCAATCCCCAAACATCTGAACCCTCGTGCCTTTTCCCCCGCAGCTCCTCACAAAGGTTGGTTCCGGACACCGGGTCACCGTTTGATCAGTTGGGAAGAGTCAAGCGCATCATCAGCTTCGCCGTTTGTTCCGACTCCGGGTTTCAGAATGTCTGCATCAGCTGGTAATGATGGGGACAACGTCACTCCGCCTCCCAGGACCCCTCGGACGAACGGCGGTGGAATCAGTTAGCAGAACAGATGAGATTACGACAGGAAGCACAGCTGAATAGCCTTATGGAGGCTATCAAAAGCCATGGTTTGGCCGCCAGCCTCAATCCCGATGGCACCTTCACCGTGGAAGAAGAAGAGGATGCCAATCCCACTCTCAGTCGCCCTGATTACTCCAGGATGCCACCACCCACCTCCTATGGTACCACTACCAGAACCCATGCTCCTCGATCTTCGGGTCAGCCAGCTCCCCAACCACAGACCACCGGATCCATGCAGCCTGACGGCACTAATCAGTTCACAGTTCCTCAGTGGGGACAAAGCCAGTACGGAATGTCTTCTCATGGTTGGGGTTACCTCGGAATGCCCCAGCAAATTGGAATCCCACCTCAGTTTGGAACCGATCAATCCGGACCTTCACAGCAACAGTTTGGAATGCCCCCACAGTCTGGTCCAGGACAACAGTCAGGAGCCCTTCCTCAGAATGATGCTAGCTCAGCCGCTCCTAACACAGCTTTCACAAACCCATTTCTCACTCAGGGTTCGATGGGTTACCAAACCTCCATCCCGGTTTCATCAGAATCACCAGGACCGCAGTACCCCCCGGGTTATACACCATCGCCACAGCCAGCCATGCAATTCAACAACCAGGGACAGCAGCCCGCATCTAAGCCTAATTATGGGTCTCACTCCGGGAACCCGAGCTATTCGGCTACCTCAGGTCTGCCTCCACCTTCTCTGCCAATGGGAAGCCAACAGCAAGCCGCTGGGTTTTATCCCTTTGCCCAAGCTCCTACCTACATTCCCCAGGGTAATTTGGGCCAAGGACAGGTTTTCACCTATGCCCCGGAGTATGGTATCCCTTCCACCAGTGTGCCGCCAGTGGTAACTCCTCACTCTTGCTCAGTCACTGGATTGAATGCCATGGTTCCACCACAAGATCCTCATCTGGCTTGGTTCATGGAACAACATAAGGAAATGAAAGCGCAGATTGCTGAATTGACCGCTAAGAAGTCTGCCTTCCGGCCTACGGACCCGGACTCCATTGTGCCCCTGCCCCACAAATTCGTGATGCCTAATCTAGATCTGTTTGATGGGACTGCATGCCCGAAAACTCACCTGGATACATACACTTTGGCAATGAAAGCTAAGGGATGCACAAACCAGCAGTTGGCTGACTACTTCAGTCTCTCTTTGAAGTCAGGGGCTTTGAAATGGTTCTTCCGCTTAAAATCCGAGGCCAGGGCCACATGGGACCAGATCACTAGTGCTTTCACAGAGAAGTACAAAGCTAACTTGGAATGGGAAACAAATAGAGTTGATCTGCAGACAACAGTGCAGCGTCCCGATGAGAACATCGGGGATTTCTACAAGCGGTGGAATCTGAAACTCAGTGAGATGGCCATCCCTCCTTCTGAAGAGGAACAATTGGACATCTTTCAGTCATGTATGAAACCACATTGAGAGCCTCCTCGGTCACTTCCCCTACGCGGACTTGCGCGCAATGGTTAATGCCGGGGCTAAATTTGAGAGGGCTCACAATCAACAGGAAGTTGTTGCACCTACCTACGAATACCGGGCTTCATCCACCTCCAACACGACTCCTGCCCAGCCCTATTCGGGACAGGACTGTAACAATACCACTCCCTTTGTTCCCAAGAAACCTGATGCGTCCAGATCCCGGCTCCAAGACTTGAGAAACTTTGGGATGCCTTTGAGTGATATCTTCAGAGTTTTGGTAAAAGAAGGTTTGCTCCGGCCTTTAGAAAATTATCAGCCCAGAAACCCCAATGCTCCTTTGGATACCTCCAAGCATTGTGCCTTTCATCAGTACCATGGGCACTTGACAGACGATTGCGTCCCCCTGAAAAAGGCAATCCAAGGTTTGATTGAGCAAGGGAAGTTAGAGGTGCCTGAAGGGCCCAATACTATCAGTAACCCGTTCCCTAGAAATAACAACATGAGCGTCAACATGGTCGAGTTTGGTGATTCAAGATTCGTGGGCATAAGGGAATTTGACTCGCCCTTTTGTGAGATCGATGAACCAGTCATCGCAGGCAATGAAAACGGCTGGGTTGAGCAAGGGATTGCCAAAGAAATCCTGGTGGAAAGATCTGCGATAGCTCCCATCTCCAGCGTCGAAGAGTAAATGCATGGTCCAACAGCAAAGAGCGGCTAAACTAGGGGCTACCTATCTCTAAAATAGTCTTTTAAGTCAACCTTTGTAGGTTCTAGTACTTCTCTTTCACCTAAGTCCTTCCTGGACATTTGTCGTTGTAAGTCCATTTTGGACATAGTAGTTAAATGTCTAACTTTTATATAAGTCTTATTTCTTTTCTTGCTAGACTCGAGACATCACTTGCGCACCCACGTTACACTAAATTGAAATGGTTTTATCCAAAATGATCACTTGTGCTGCTCAACCACTAATTCTTTGAAATGATTAATATTCAAATTAATTGGAGTGAGAAAGTCAATTGATATCCTTCTCAAATTGGGGCTTACCAACTCCCCCTCTTGCATCTCATATGCTCATATCATCCTCGTCATTTCGTTGCTCGATGAATTTGCACGGATCTTTTCTCATTAAAAGCTTAAGCAAGCAATGAAGACTTAATCTCAATTAGGTCATCCGGTAGGGATTGCGGCTGAAGCCTTTCACCCATAGGAAAGCCATTACCTCACCCTCACCAAATAATACCTTTCATTTTAAGATCGGCGTGTTTTGAAACCCTGTTTAGCCATCACATTTGCTCCTTACTGAGAGAAGTCCAAGCAAGGCCAAGAAGTTAGCTTCGAGAGTCGGCGATGCGCAAAATATATCAAGCCATGAAGGAAGGACAAAGATAATCCTCAAATCCTCAGGAGGCCTTCCAAAAAAAAAAGGACTGTCGATCCTCATAATTCAGCAAAAGTCCCCGACTCCTCAACAAGCTCTCCAAAAAGGGAGCCCGAGTTCTCGCAAGTTCGCAAAAGTTCTCGACGGCCTGGACTTCCTCTCACCATTACCTTAAATCAATCCCAAGCCACCCTCTCGCTTTTAGAGGATATTCCCATTACTATTACCCTCGCCTTTGGCCAAAGTCAAAATCTGACCTCTCCTTCTTAGAGGCAATCAATCTTCATCACCGTAGATTTCCCAAACACATCCCTACAAGTCAACCTCTCATCTTTAGAGGTTCAGTCAGTAAAAGGCCCAGCCGACCTCTCATCTTAAGAGGTCATAATTTCCCAAATCACCCGATGGTCGATCGAAGCCCGAAAACCCAGCTGTAATTCCTATCGGATAGCAATTTCACCGTAATATCTTTAAGATCTAAATCAATTTGATGCTTCATTGCTTGCTTAAATTGGAATCTAATCCATCTTGATTCAAAATCATCAATCAAAGATTGTGCAAATTCAAATCTGATTCATTCGACATTTCATGTGAGCATATTTCATTTCTCCTCCACAAACACTTGCCGTGGATGTCCCATTGGGGCTCCGCATCCGTGTCTTTCATGGACACTCTAAGGGGATATGTTATTCGAATATCCAATCCTCAAAATCCTCAAAGGACCTCAAAATCTCGAACTTTCACATTCATTCTCTCTTCAATCGGGCTAAGCCCGAACTACGGCGACCTGAGCTCCTCATGATGAGGGGAACGTAGGCAACCATAATTGGTCCGGTCGAAATCACAAAAAAATCTCATAAAAATCCGATCTCATCAAGGACCATTCATATACACTTTCCATCCTTCCAAGCTTGATCCTCGATATCAGTTGGCTTTCTCCTCGTGATTAATCAAAATATTTGTTCATATCAGATTTAGGGGTTGAATAACCCGAATATTAACAAAGGGTTTTAAGCAGCCTTGTGATCATCACGAATAAAACAAGTTTTCAAGTGTCTCGACAAGTCTTCTCTCTCTCCATCATAGGGAAATAGAGTCAAACCTTTCGTCTTTACGTCGGCGGGGGCTTCCATACACTTTTCCACACCTTGTGATGCTTATACTCTCTCAAAAGAGTCAAACCAAAAGCGAGAGTGTCATACACAAATTCGGGAGACATTCCCACCTTTCAAAAGATATGCCCCTGCACGTAAACATTTCTGAGTCTTGTCCAGTGACTGATTGACTAAGGTCTGAAAAGATGGATGCCTCCTGTGTAAGACTACTCTGAATTTCTTCATGTTGGGGCTTTGCTAAGCGGTTCTCCCAGGTTTTCATGTATCAGCTCTTCAAACTGGGGCTCCTATAGTCATCTTTGGGTCCACATTGGGTTCTTCACTACGAGATAGATTCGATCTTTGTCAGATTATTTTCAGGATTGCTTTGCATTACCAATCAGATTGGGACTCTGCTAATTATGTCGGAATCACAACGAGGTTATAAGATTGGGGCTTCGCCAAGTCACTTCTTCAAAATATGGACTTCGCCTACTCAGTTCTTCAAACCGGGGCTTTGCCAAAGAAGGGATCCGGGGGCTTTGTCAAGATGGTCTTTTGAACATGAATTTTATCAAGTCACAAGAAAGGTCTAGGCACATCAACAACTAGATTTTCGGCTTGAACTTGGTACATAGCGGCTTCCCGTAGCATCGGAATTTAAGAACTGGGGTTTCTCCGGCAGTAGCAATTTCATCAAATCATTCTCCGAACAAGGTTTCGGCCAAGTCATGACTCACCCAAATGAAAGAAGTTTCACTCATACCGACGTACTCTACAGCCTGTCGGCATCAGCTTCAAATGACCAAGATTGAGAGGGAAAATTTTAACCAAGACCCGGGATCTGAATCCAATCTCATCAAAATTGAGGTCCATGCTATACTGTTAACAAAACCTCATTACAACCGCTGTTTAAATCGCGATCGAGGGCTTTCACCCCCCTCCCACTTGCTCAAAATCTGTTCCAAACAGTTTCCAGACACATACATTCCAATACATCCCCTCTCACCATATGCATTCCCAAAAAAATCTCCCCAGGGTTCATGTAGCATGCACAAAACTTGAATCAATAGGAACAATCCTAAGTCATAATTTTCCTGCCAAAAGCTTAGGCTAAGTGCATCTCCAAAAGCAAGTAAATGCATTATCTCGCGAACATATGCACTGATGTTCCCATAATCATTTTGATTCTATGCATGCAACCATCATCATGAATGTCATATGTGCATTTGTACCTCTACTAAACAAATGTAGCAATTCAAGCACGAAAGACCAGTTTTCCATCACTACCCGAAGCCTCTCCGCAGCGAGAATGGTCTCCACTAAAGACGACCTCCAATGTCCACAAATGGATGAAGATGACCTCCAGCATCTACAGTTTGGCAAAGATAGCCCCCATGTCTATAGCTTGGCAAAGACAAGTTCCGGCGTCTGCAACTTGGTGAAAACAACCCCCAACATTCACAAACATATGAAGACCGCCTCCGGTGTCTACAAATCGGTCAGAAATGCCAAGTTCTCAAATACAAATCGGTCAGAGACGCCAAGTTCTCAAATACAATTCGGTCAGAGACGCCAAGTTCTCAAATACAATTCGGTCAGAGACGCCAAGTTCTCAAATACAATTCGGTCAGGGACGCCAACTTCTCAAAATACAAATCGGTCAGAGACGCCAAGTTCTCAGATACAATTCGATTAGAGACACCAAGTTCTCAAATGCAAATCGGTCAGAGACACAAAGTTCTCAAAAGCAAGAAGTCCCGATGTGAAGACAAGCTCAACAACTTCTACAAGGTTGACGATCACCAGCAAGATGCAGACTCAACCAAACTCCTCCTTCAGGTCAAAATGCCTCCAAAGACAAAGAAATCGTCGGCGAAACCGTCCCACGAACGGCAACCCAACAACTCTTCATCAACAACAGCCGTAGCCTCAGTCCTTCCGGCAGCTACAGGTAAGCACAGCACAGGTATGAAAGCATATCTTAGTCAACTACTTTTCTAAAAGAACATTATCATCAAGTCTTAGGGCGACTTCCCAAAAATAGTCAAATCTTAGGGCGACTTCCCAAAAATAGTCAAACCTCGGGTGACTCCCGAATACCGTCAAACCATCAAAGACCATCCCCAGCAGTTGTCGAACTACGGCCGGCTTGATTCCCACTCGGGATACGTAGGTAGCCTACCATAGGTCCAGCCGCTTGACCAACACGGTCACCCTTTTCCCCGATAATCATCGTAAGCCCTAATCTTCCCCAGCGAGAATGCCCTCAAATAGTCTCCCTCAACCTCGATTTAGGTTCATACTCCTGAACTGAGTCCTCATTTAGGATCATACATTGGAACTAAACCTCAACTTAGGTTCATCCCTGACGAAAGCCAACGGAATTCCGTCTCTTTCATCTCCGGCAGCAAACGTAAGACCGATCCCTTCAAATGAAGTCCACCAAAAGACTGTCTATCCCCTCGAAGTTGACACCTCCAGATCACCCATCATCAAGGTTCAAGGCACCTAAAACGCCAGCATCAAGGTTTGAGGCACCTAAGACGCCATCACCAAGGTTCAAGGCACCTAAGACGCCATCATCAAGGTTCGAGGCACCTAAGACGCCATCACCAAGGTTCGAGGCACCAACGACGCCATCATCAAGGTTTGAGGCACCTAAGATGCCATCACCAAGGTTCGAGGCACCTAAGACGCCATCATCAAGGTTCGAGGCACCTAAGACGCCATCATCAAGGTTCAAGGCACCTAAGACGCCATCATTAAGGTTTGAGGCACCTAAAACGCTATCACACACAACACTAGGAAAGCGATAAATCGCAATCATCCCCTAATTCGACAAACCGAAATCATTACCAGGGCGACTTCCCAAAAATAGTCAAATCATAGGGCGACTTCCCAAAAATAGTCAAATCATAGGGTGACTTCCCAAAAATAGTCAAATCTTAGGGCGACTTCCCAAAAATAGTCAAATCATAGGGTGACTTCTCAAAAATAGTCAAATCATAGGGTGACTTCCCAAAAATAGTCAAATCATAGGGCGACTTCCCAAAAATAGTCAAATCTTAGGGCGACTTCCCAAAAAATAGTCAGGTCTTAGGGCGACTTCCCAAAAATAGTCAAATCATAGGGCGACTTCCCAAAAATAGTTAAATCATAGGGTGACTTCCCAAAAATAGTCAGATCTTAGGGCGACTTTCCAAAAATAGTCAGATCTTAGGGCGACTTCCCAAAAATAGTCAAATCATAGGGTGACTTCCCAAAAATAGTCAAATCTTAGGGTGACTTCCCAAAAATAGTCAAATCATAGGGTGACTTCCCAAAAATAGTCAAATCTTAGGGCGACTTCCCAAAAAATAGTCAGATCTTAGGGCGACTTCCCAAAAATAGTCAAATCATAGGGCGACTTCCCAAAAATAGTCAAATCATAGGGTGACTTCCCAAAAATAGTCAAATCTTAGGGTGACTTCCCAAAAATAGTCAGATCTTAGGGCAACTTCCCAAAAATAGTCAAATCTCAGGTTGACACCCTAAAACAGTCACTCTAGGGTCGACATCGAAAGGCCCGAACTATGACTGGCTTGATTCCCCAATCGGGATACGTAGGTAGCCTATCATTAGGTTCAGCCATCAGACCAAATGGTCATTCCTATCCCCAACAGAGCGGATATACAACTTCAGCCATCAGACCGAAACGGTCATTCCTATCCCCAGCAGAGCAGATATACAACTCTAGCCATCAGACCAAAATGGTCATCCCCAGCAGAGTTTCTTTCAAAAAACTACTGCAGAACTCGCTCGCCAGGTTGACATCCTAAAACAGTCACTCTAGGGTCGGCATCGAAAGACCCGAACTACGGCCGGCTTGATTCCCATTCGGGATACGTAGGTAGCCTATCGCTAGGTTCAGCCACTCGATCACTTGATCATCCTGTCAAATATGGAGCCTTGCTCTTATCGACGACCCCGCTTCCTTCGAAAGCGCCGTCGCCGAGGGGCTACTGTAAGTGCTCCAATTTGAGTTGTTAGTATTTCCGTTAGAAAATTAACGAAAGTCTTAACATTCCTAACATTTCTAACAATTCCTAACTTTTCTAACAAAGCAAGGGTAGATTAGGGATTGCCATTTAAGGTTAAACCAAGAAAAGAATCTTAAAAAAGAAAAGAAATTGGAAAAACCCGAATTGGCAAGCTGAAAAACATAGCCAGTTTGAATTTTTGAAAAATATTCCTCCTGTCTAAAAAGCCTGCAGCAGCAAAATGAACAGTGCACGCCTCCGATATGATCCGCGCGGATATGTTTGCTCCTCACAGTGGCCTATAAATTGAACCCTCCTCTCTCAGTTTACACAACACAATTCACTCACAGCAACAACACTCTGGCAAAAAATAGAGAGAAAATAGTGGGAATCCTTGGATTGCCACCATTTTCTCTTGAATCTTTCCCAAATCCCACTCACTTCAAATACTCCCAAATCACTCCCATTCATACACAAGCCCAAGCTTCAATCACCCCTTAAGAGGAGGATTAGAGAGAAAACATAGAGGACTTAATTGTTATCTACTTGTTTTCTCTTTGACCAACTCTAATCACAAGCCCTAAACACATTCAAACCCTAAACACATTCAAACCAAGCCTTGAATCCATTCAAACACAAACACAAGGGAAGATAGGTATAACCTCCCTCTCCCTACCCTAAATCTCTCTCATCCATGCATGCATCTCAAACTTTGAAGATGTAATTTGTTCATTTCTTGCTTTAGATCCAAGAGGATCACCATGGAAGTTCATCTCCATGGATGATCCTCTACAAGGATCAACATTACTTTCAAAGTGTTTTTACTTACTTGCAAACACATTTTCAAAACCCTAAAAATCATTTTCATACATCAAATCTTGATTTCAAAGGATAAAATTCCCCTTCCCAAGCAAATGAAATGCTTAAGTCCTAATGTACCCTAAGGATGGCTTGATATAGTAGATCACCACTAAAATGTCTAGTGACTACTAATCAAATCCTAAGGAGATGGGGACAAGCATGGATGCCAAACTCCCTTTAAAATCATGTTTTTCTTCAAGAGGAAGTTGCTGTCCAGTAGCCTTTCTCTAAGACCTCTGTCCATGGTCTAATTTTTTGGACATATAGAAACTTGGAATTTGGTGTTGACTACAAAATACTTTTTGTATCCAACATCAATATATTTCCAGAAATATTTTTACTTTATTTTTTTCGTGAGTAAAACTCCCTTTTTCAAATTTTCTTTCAAAGGTCAGTTCCTCAGTCTCTGGAAATCCAGATTTCATATCTGAGATTTCCAGAAGATTTTGGTCCACTAAATCACCTTCAAATGGGAAAGTTCTTTTATAGAAACCTTATTTAAGGTGTTTTGAACAACTTTCATTCTCAGACTTTCCCCAGATTCTGAGATTTTTAAGCCCTTAAATCCGTTTTAAAATAAAGTATCCACTGCCTTTTTCATTCTGGCAGAATTGGTTTTCAACTTCAAAAAATCTTTTGAGTCTCAAAACTCAACCCAAAAATCACACCAAAAATCATGGGACTTGTTTAAAGTCTAATAAAGAGTTCCCAATTTTTACTTTTCAGTTTCAACTTATTTTGGCCAAAACACACACACACACACACACACACAAATGTTTTTTAATGCTTGGAAGACTCGTTTTACGAGGCATTCCGGGTGAACACTAACGTTCTTCCCGGCGTGTAACGTGACCTCCGAACCCAAATCTCTAATTTCGGGCATTTTTCAAAGTTTTGGCCCTTAAAACAAAAATGGCGTGGCGACTCCGTTTTCCAGTTTTATTTGGTTTTCAAAGAAACGAAAAATCGAATTTTTCCGCGAATGGCAACATCGTTACAATCTTGCATAGCAAGAGTCCAGTCAGCATCTTTTAATGCTTTAGTGATATTCTTAGGTTCAATCTTTGAGACAAAGCAGCAAAAGCTTACATGTGAGTATACTGATGAGCAACTCCACAAACCAGCCATCTTTCTGTAGTCTACCTTATCTTTCTGTCTAGTTCTCACTTGAGCTTGCACATCTCCCACAACTTGTAAAGTGGGGTGATTTTTCTGGATTTTAGAGGGAATATCCCTTGATCTATCCACACACCCATCCACATTATCTTCTGGAGCATAATCCTGTTCAGATTCAGAGGAATTGTCCTCAGTTTCAGGATTTTGAGTGTATGTGGGAGCAGATGTGGGTTCAGATGTGGATGCAGATGTGTCTACATCCTTGGTTACATACTTTGCTGTTTCAACAGGTTTTTTAACTTTGGCAGTTTCTGTTGGTTCTCCAGCACCTGTTTCTGTATCCTTCTAGTCCAGCAAGCAACCTGAAATATCATCCTCAGCAGTCTTGAGGTTAAGATCAAGTGAGTCATCAAAAACAACATTAGAAGATTCCATGATAGTTTTTGTTTTCAGATTAAAGACTCTGTATGCTCTACTATTTGTCGAATATCCCATGAAAATTGCTTTATCACTCTTTGAATCAAACTTGGACAAATATTCTCTAACATTAAGAATGTAGCAAATACACCCAAACACATGAAAGTACTTCACAGTAGGTTTCTTTTCAAGGAGGATTTGATATGGGGTGACAGTGCTACCAATCCTAAGGAACACTCTATTGCCAATGTGATAGGCAGTGTTTAAAGCCTCTGCCCAAAATTTCATGGACTGATTTTTAGAACTTAGCATAACTCTAGCCATTTCTTGCAGAGTTCTATTCTTCCTCTCTGCAATTCCATTTTGATGTGGAGTGATTGGTGCAGAAAATTCATGTGTGAATTGTGATTCCCTTAGAGTTACAGAAGGCAGTAAACATTTGATTCTCATATTCTGTGCCATGGTCAGATCTAATCCTAAAAGCCTTAAGACCATAGGGATTTCTAACCCTTTTGTACCAATATTTGAACTCTCCAATTGTTTCAGATTTTTTCCTTAAGAACATCACCCAAGTATATCTAGAATAATCATCAACACACACAAAGGTATATTTTTTCCTACCAAAGCTTTCTACTTCAATAGGTCCCATCAAATCAGTATGAATTAGCTCCAAACACCTAGATGTGGAGCACTATTGGACCTTTTTATGTGAGGCTTTTGTTTGTTTTCCCTTTTGACATGAACCACAGACATCAGGGTTCTTGAAGTTCAGTTTAGGGAGGTCCTTAACAGCTTCAAATCTTTGAAGTTCTTCCAGAGTTCTGAAACTAGCATGCCCTAATTTTTGGTGCCACAAATTGACATCATTAGCTTTTGAGCTTAGGCAAGAAAGATTGTCACAAAATTGGTAACAATTGTCAGCAGACCTAGGACCAGTAAACACACATTTGTTGTCTTTATCAAATACTTCACACAGATGTTTATCAAACTTCACATAAAGGTCATCGTCACATAGCTGACTGATGCTTATCAGGTTGGCTTTCAAGCCTTCCACATGGTACACATTGTGTAATTTTGGGAGACCCTTGACATCTAGGGTTCCTTTCCCAACAATTTTGCCTTGAGCACCACCACCAAAGTTCACCTTCCCCCCACAGATTAACTCATAGTCAACTAGAACAGTTTGGTTACCAGTCATGTGCCTAGAGCACCCACTATCAAAATACCAAGAACCAGAGACACTACTCTTGAGGGAAGAGTAAACTACATTGCAGGTAGCAATTGGTTTGGCCACCCAATGCTTTTTAGCTTTCTTTTTGTGATGCAGAGGTCTCAGATTACCAGGATGTGTGTTCAGATGTGCATACATCTTCTCACACATCTGAGGCTGATTGAAGTGACCAGATTTCTTATCAGCCTTTAGTTTGTAACAGAAGGGTCTAATGTGCCCAGGAACAAAGCAATAATGACATATGTAGTGCCTCTTCCTTGGCCTTTTCTCACTTAAAAGGGATTTTTCTCTAAAAATTGGTTTTTCCACACCTTTTGAAGTAGAAGTCTCACATCCCTTCTTTACAAAATTACCTTTTTCAAAGCCCAGACCAGTTTTATTAAGTTGACCCATGGAAATAGCTTCATCAAGTTTCATTTTACTTTTGTTCAACTTGGTAAATGTACTTTCAGCTTTTTCATACTCATTTTTGAATTTTTCAAGCTCAACTTCTCTTCTGATCACAAGGACTTCAAGTTTGGCAATGGTATCTTTTTGATCATCATTTTCTTTTGAAAGTCTAGCTTTTTCATCTTCACAAGCAGCTAATTTATCAGACAGAAATTTATTTACCTTAGCAAGTACCTCAATCTTGTCCATCCTCTTTATCCAATCAGTGTGTAGTTCTCTGTAGGTTGCAAAGAGTTCCTCATAGGGAATGTCCCTATCTTCATCTTTAGAGTCTCCTTTTACAGAGAAACAATTGAACACCAGATCAGATGTGTCAACAGATGTGTTTACATCTGGGACCACATTCACAGTTTCTTCAGGAACTCCTTCTTCTATTTTTGCAGAAAAAGCATACAATTAATTATAGACATGTTAGCCACTTCTTCTTCATCCTCACTGTCACTAAGGGTAGCAGTTAAGCTCATCCCTTTCTTTTTAAGTGTGTTAGTACACTCATTGGCATAGTGACCAAAGCCACGGCATGCCCTACATTGAACAGACTCAGAGGATTTTTTATTGTCAAAGCTTGGCTTCTTAAATCCATTCTCAGTGCTAGGTTTTGGTTTTTCAGCAGCACTGGGAGTAGGTCTATTGGGAAACTTACTCATTCTCTTGTTTTTCAGTATAGAACTGAATTTCTTTGAGATAAATGCCACATCCTCTTCCTCAAGATTTGACTTATCAATTTCAGAGGAGAGTTCCACAAGTTCTTTTGGAACAGCAGCAGCACTCTTGAGAGCAAGACTTATGGATTTGTTCTTTTTCTGAGCTTCAAGGTTTAGCTCAAACACAGTCAAGATTCCCACAATTTTATCTAGACCTACTGTGTTGATGTCATTAGTTTCCTCAATCATAGTCACTTTTATATTGAACCTCTCAGGTAAGGTCCTTAAAATTTTACTTACAAGTCTTGCATTAGAGATTGATTCTCCCAGACTTGTACATTCATTTGAAATTTCATGGATTTTTGCAGCATATGAAACTATGTCCTCAGTTTCTTCTATTCTAAGAATTTCAAACCTATCCATTAAAATTCTAAGCCTAGTAGCTTTTGCACTTGGGGCTCCCTCACATTGTGATTGTAAAATATCTCAAGCAGCTTTAGCAACACTTTCATTCGTGATGAGTTTGTACATATTCCCAGAAATATGACTGAAAATAGCACCCATGGCTTTCGAATTGTAATTAGCAGCATGTATCTCTTCAAGAGTCCATTGCTCTTCAGGTTTCTTTTCAAAAATAGACTCACCAACACCAGACGCAAGCTTCTTCTCCATAGTAGGAGGTTGCCATGCAATAAGAATATACATCCAAGCCCTTTCATCAATACCTTTGATGTAATTACGCATTTTAGACTTCCAAAGAGAGTAATTTGTGCCATCCAAGACTGGAGGCCTGTTTTGATGATTTTGGCATTCCATTATGACTACACTTTCTGGATTAACACTCAGTAATATATCGAGAGTTGGCTCTGATACCAATTGAAAGTTTCGTGTAGCTAGGAAGCTTCAAATTCAACAGTTTATAGATGTGAGTACAGATGTGTCACACAACTGTCCACATATTCACAGATAATGCAGTGGAATAAAACAATAACACAAGGGTTATATACGCTCACTAATCTTGAGATCAGCAAACTAGGCTTACGCCCAAAAACTTTTCACTATTAAAACTTTGTTGCTTACAAAAAAATACGAATAAGTGAAAAACTAAAATACGAAAATACTAAATGAGTTCTAATCACCTTCTACAACAAGAACAGACTTCCTTTCCCAAGTTGATGTAAATGGGTTGCAGCGGAATAATAAAAAGGATAGGCAAATAATTGAATCAACAACTATTTGACCTAATTCGAATTGAATCAACAATTGAATTAGGGTTTGAAGAGGTAAATACCAAGAGATGAGAACCTTCACAAGGAATTCAAAGAACTCCAACAAGAATCTCTTGCGAGAATCTTCTGCAAGTCAATCAAGACCCAAAGGGAAAAACCCACAATTGCAAAGCAATCAAAATTCAATAATTTTAATAAATCAAAACGTATCCTAAAACAAACAATGAAAGAGAGTATTTATACTCTAAACAAAACCCTAAACTACTTGGAAAAGGAAAAGCAAAACAATCCTAATTAAAACACTTCAAAATAGGAAACAAAATCAAATCGGAATTTCAAAACCCGCTTGAAAAAGGAAAAGCAAAACAATCCTAATTAAAACACATCAAAATAGGAAACAAAATCAAATCGGAAGGCTTGCTTCTTTGAGGGATACATCATATACATCATACACCCCCACTTCAAAAGAATTCGTCTCCGAATTCTGGTCTTTAGGAAAAGAACATGATCTTGAAGTTTTTGACCCTCCTTTGTTGACCTTCCGCCCCGACCTCCCCTTGATCAACATCTGACATCTTCCATCCCAAATAAAGAGATATTTCGAATAAAGCAAATTGTTTCTCGTCCTTGGAAGAAAGAAGAAAACGTGTCCATCCCATTTATACAAGTATTTTGAATACATATGACGACGAAGCATAAATAAATGCATGAAAATTTCCTCCGGAAACATAATACTATCATCCGTATCAATCCCATTATCTCTTGGCCGATCAACCTCCCCATCGTCCACATGAGTAAACATAAGAAAGTCACCGACAAAAATATCGCCCAATACATAATTCGATTTTGCAACAAACCAATTACTTCGGATTTCATCATTCACCTTGGACTCAATAGGGGCATGAACAGGGTTTATAATAGGGGTGTAAGTGGTTTAGCTCAAACCGCGGTTTGAGACCGAACCGAGCTAAACCGTGGGGTTTAGCTCGGTTTTTTTATTTAAGTGGTTTAGCTCGGTTTATAAAAATTACAAACCACATGATTCGGTTTAGCTTGCGGTTTGAGGGTGCCAAGCCAAACCGAGCCGAACCGAGCTAAACCGTTTAGACATTAAACCGAGCTATGAGACCGAGCTACGAGACCGAGCTACGAGGTCGAGCTACGAGACCGAGTTGTGAAACCGAGCTATGAAGTCAAACCATACCAACATATAAACCATAATCCTGAACATTCATTCCAAATCAAATTAATCCCCACCTTTAATTTATTTCAAAACCCTAAAATGTCTAATACTTTGAACCCTGCTTCTTTAATCTCATTACACAGACATTACTTATTCATTCTATCCCTTTTCCTTCTCTCTCTCTCTCTTTCCCTTCTCTCTCTTCAGTAGATCTCACTGGTAATGCATGTGAAACGCTAAATTTTGTTGGTCCCACTTCTTAGTGGTAGCAATCTGTAACCAATTTGTAAACATTTAAATGCATTGCTACAACATGTAACGAGCTTAAACATAAACTTGTGTCCCTGTGGTTCTCATGCATCTATGGACCATCAGTGACTCTGGTGGTAATAAAGCTCTATTGACGACCGCATATTTATAGAGAAAAGTAGTGATGTGGCAGAGAAAGATAGAATGTTGTATAGAAATGGTACTTTTTGATAATGTTGGTTTGTAATTTTTATCTAGTATATTTGTATTATACTCTAAACATATTTTTAAGAATGTTATTTGGTGATTGCTATTTTTCTTCAAAGTAATTAAGTTGTTGGTTTGAAATGTGGTTTGGACCGCGGTTTGAACCGTAGTTTGAACCGCGGTCTGAACCGTATAATCAAACCGCGGTTTAGACCGAGCTAAACCGAACCATGGCGGTTTAGCTTAGCTCGGTTTGAAGTTTTTTGTGGTTTAGCTCGGTTTGGAATTTCTTCAAACCGATACTAGCGGTTTAGCTCCAAAATTTCCCCAAACCGAGCTAAACCGAACCGTTTACACCCCTAGTTTATAATAAGGGAAGGAATATTATTATCACAAACCTGAATGTCCTCGTCCTTTGCACATAGATTTTCAACAATAGACTCTTCTTCAACAGGATCTTCTTGGGCAGGAAATATATCAATAGCAAGGCAATTTTCTTTCTCGAGACGCTTCAATTCAGCCTCCCTTTGTGCCTCGAAACGATGAATTCTTTTCGTATAAAGATCGATTTGGACAAGACATCGTTCAGCTTCTGCCCAAACAACATCCCTTTCGTCGCGATACTTATCCACCAAAAATTGATGACTTGCTTGAAGTCGGCCGTTTTGAATCTCAGTTTCAAAATAAAGCATCAAATCATTCTTATCATCGAACTCCTTATAAAGTTTATTATACTTTATAGAATATTTTCTTACCTGACAACGATCAAACTCCAAACGCATATCGATCTTCTCAAGAAGGGATTCTTCTTCTCCACCATTGTTGGTCATCTTTCTTGTTAGATTTTCTTCCTTGGATCGTCCTTTGTCTGATACCAACTGATGTAAATGGGTTGCAGCGAAATAATAAAAAGGATAGGCAAATAATTGAATCAACAACTATTTGACCTAATTCGAATTGAATCAACAATTGAATTAGGGTTTGAAGAGGTAAACACCAAGAGATGAGAACCTTCACAAGGAATTCAAAGAACTCCAACAAGAATCTCTTGCGAGAATCTTCTGCAAGTCAATCAAGACCCAAAGGGAAAAACCCACAATTGCAAAGCAATCAAAATTCAATAATTTTAATAAATCAAAACGTATCCTAAAACAAACAATAAAAGAGAGTATTTATACTCTAAACAAAACCCTAAACTACTTGGAAAAGGAAAAGCAAAACAATCCTAATTAAAACACTTCAAAATAGGAAACAAAATCAAATCGAAATTTCAAAACCCGCTTGAAAAAGGAAAAGCAAAACAATCCTAATTAAAACACATCAAAATAGGAAACAAAATCAAATCGAAAGGCTTGCTTCTTTGAGGGATACATCATATACATCACAAGTAGACTCTATTCTAGTCAGAAGTAAAACAAAGAACTCGATTAAAACCTAGATGTGAGTTCGGATGTATGTCACAACCTTCACTCACAACCTAAAATAACAATATTGAAAACCGTGAAGAACAAAGTATTTTTCTCTCTGAAAATTCGTGTCTTCTCTTGTGCTGATGTCCTTGTATTTATATGCACCATGGAGAAGATCTTCACGCAATCAACATCATTCCTTTGTGAGATCTCAAATACTACAAGGAAACATAAAACACACTCACAAAGAAATAGATTGTTAGTTAGTTAGTTCTAATATAAAACTATGTACATAAATAAAAGATATTTACTATATTAACAAAGTCCTTGTCAAAATAGGACACAATAAAATCTTTCATGAGTCCCAAAATCTACTTACCGTATTTGAAGTAATTTCGAAAATAAGGAAACAACTTTTGTTCCCAGTAACTCACGCTTTCAAACCCTAAAGACAAAGTTCACAAAACCTGTTTCACTTCTCGGAGTTGGATTCATTATCCATCTTGAATTCTCTTCGATTAATAAACCATCATCAAATTCTAGATTGGTTCTTGATGCCCATTGTTGATTTCAGTGGGTTGGGTAGACAGAGTGCTAGTTCTCACAGCATCCTCAATTGGCAGGAAAGAGAGGATATGGGTAATAAGATTGTTTGGTAAGTTGCTGATTCTATCGTTAGTTGTCCGGTATTCTGAAATAGAACCCATTTTATTGTTTCTTAACCTAAAAATTTACCCAAATTGCTGCAAAATTACTGAAGAATTCGCCATTTCAATCGCGGAGAGGAAGAGAAACCATACGGCGGAGTGTAAAAGGGCTTGGCTTGAGAAGCGAAATGAAAATGGCCCTAGAGGGGAGCAGAAAAAAGTTGCTATTCACCACACACACAGTTTCAAGATGAGAGCTTCTTGACATGCTTATAAAATCTTATGAACATATACGAGTCAGACACCCCCTCATGATGGCTTTGCTTCTCATACTTAAAACACACAAATAAGTAATTCCATCCAAGAATACTATAGAGGATACATATTTTAGCACTTTAAAATAAAATAAATACTCCCTTTTTGTGATGATGTGTCGCCATTTTCGCGGGAAGGAATTCGATTTTTTCGCGTTTCTTTGAAAAAAACCAAATAAGACCCGGAAAAAAGAACGGAGTCGCCACGCCATTTTTGTTTTAAGGGCCAAAACTTTGAAAAAAGCCCGAGATCAGAAATTTGGGTTCGGAGGTCATGTTACACGCCGGGAAGGACGTTAGTGTGCACCCGGAATGCCTCGTAAAACGAGTCTTCCAAGCTGAAAATCATTTGTGTGTGTGTGTGTGTGTTTTGGCCAAAATAATTTGAAACTCAGAAAAGTAAAAATTGGGATATCTTTTTAAGACTTTAAACTGATCCCATGAATTTTTGGAAGATTTTTGGATTGAGATTTGGTACTCAAAAGACCTTTTGAAGTTGAGAGCCATTTCTGCCAGAATGAAAAAGGCAGTGGACCTTTGATTTTGAAATGGATTCAAGGGTCTTAAAACTTCATAATCTGGATAAACTCAGAGAATTAAAGTTGTTCCAGACACCTTAAATAAGATTTGTGCGAAGGAATTTTCCATTTTGGAGAAGATTTGAGGGGTCAAAACCTTCTGGAAACCTCAGATATGAGATCTGGATTCCCAGAAGATGATGAACTAGCCTCTGAAAGAAAATTTGAAAAGAGGAGTTTTACTCACCCAAAAATAAAGTAAAAATATGTCTGGAAAGATCTGGATGTTGGCTACAAAAAGTGTTTTGTAGTCAACACCAAATTCCACATTTATCTGTGTCCAAAAAATTAGACCATGGACTGAGGTCTGAGAAAATTGCTACTGGACAGCAACTTCTCAAGAAAGAAAATATGATTTTAAGGGGGGTTTTGCATCCATGCTTGTCCCCATTTCCCTAGGTTTTGGTTAGTGATCACTTGACATTTTAGTGGTGAATCAACTATACCAAACCATCCTTGGGGTACATTAGGACTAAGCATTTCATTTGCTTGGGAAGGGGATTTTTATCCTTTGAAAATGAGATTTTATGCTTGAAAATGGTTTTTAGGGTTTTGAAAATGAGTTTTCTTTGCAAGAAAGTAAGAGAACTTGAAAATAATTTTGATATTTTGTAGAAGATCATCCATGGAGATGGTCTTCCATGGTGATCTTCTTAGATCTAAAGCAAGAAGATGAAAGAACTACATTTTGTAGTTTGCAAATGCATGCATGGTTGGAGTTTAGGGTAAGGAGAAGGAGGGTTTACCAATCTTCCTTGTGTTCTTGAGTTTTTGGCTTGAGTGTATGAGTGTTTAAGGCTTAAATATGAGAGTGAGTGGATGAGTGTGAGTTGGGAAAGATTGGAGAGAAAATGGTGACAATTCTTGAAGAATTCTCACTGTTTTCTCTCTATATTTCGCCAGAGGTTCGGTGCAATTGGTGTTGTTGCTCCTTATTTTTGTGACTCGGAGGGCTCAATTTATAGCCCTCCCGAAATGACAAACATGTCCGCGCGGATAAGACCCCGAGCGTGCAATCGTTCATTAAATGCAGCTTCGTGCTTTGGACAAGAGGAATATTTCTTTTGAAATTTGAATTATACAAATGCTTTTGTTCCAGAAATTCTATTTTTGGTTTTATTCCTTTTGTTTTACTTTTTGAGATTCTTTTTGAGGTTTAACCTTAAATAACAATGCCCATTTTACCCTCACTTTGTTAGAAAAGTTAGGATTGTTAGGAATTGTTAGAAATGTTATAACTTTCGTTAATTTTCTAACGAAAATTCTAACAAGCTCAAATTGGAGCACTTACAAGCAGCCCCTCGGCGACGGCGCTTCGAAGGAAGCGGGGTCGTCGATAAGAGTAAGGCTCCATATTTGGCGGGATGATCGAGTGATCGGGTGGCTGAACCTAGCGATAGGCTACCTACGTATCCCGAATGGGAATCAAGCCGGCCGTAGTTCGGGTCTTTGACCCTGGAGATGATGGCATTTTAGGTGCCTCGAACCTGATGAGCGAGTTCTGCAGTCGGTTGCTGGAAAGAAACTCTGCTGGGATAAGAGATGACCATTTTCGGTCTGATGGCTATCCGCTCCGCTGGGATAGGAATGACCATTTTCGGTCTGATGGTTATCCGCTCGGCTGGGGATAGGAATGACCATTTTCGGTCTGATGGCTATCCGCTCTGCTGGGGATTTTTGTGATTTATCGTTTTCCTAGTGATAGCGTCTTAGGTGCCTCAAACCTTGGAGATGGCGTTTTAGGTGCCTCGAACCTTGATGATGATGGCTTTTTAGGTGCCTCGGACCTTGGATATGGCGTTTTAGGTGCCTCGAACCTTGGAGATGGCGCTTTAGGTGCCCCGAACCTTGGAGATGGCATTTTAGGTGCCTCGAACCTTGATGATGATGGCTTTTTAGGTGCCTCGGACCTTAATTTGAAATGGCCTTTCGGTGGACTTCGTCTGCTGCCGAAGGAGAGGGTGACCGTTTTGGTCGAGGGGCTGGACCTAATGATAGGCTACCTACGTATCCCTAGTGGGAATCAAGCCTTCTCGTAGTTCGAGTTCTTCTCGAGATTCTGTTGGCTTTTGGGATTCCGTTAACTTTGCTGGGGATTTTGTTAGCCTTTGCTGGGGAAAATCAGACATATTCGTCTGGGAAATCGGTCTTACGTTTGACTGCCAGGGATAATTTTGATGAAAGATACGGGATCTCGTTATCTTTCTCAGGGAGATCGGTCTTACGTTTTACTGCCGGAGGATGATTTTGATGAAAGATACGAGATCTCGTTATCTTTCTCGGGAAAATCGATCTTACGTTTGACTGCCGGGGAAGATTTTGATGAAAGATACGGGATCTCGTTATCTTTCTCGGGGAAATCGGTCTTACGTTTGACTGCCGGAGGATGATTTTGATGAAAGATACGGGATCTCGTTATCTTTCTCGGGGAAATCGGTCTTACGTTTTACTGCCGGAGGATGATTTTGATGAAAGATACGAGATCTCGTTATCTTTCTCGGGAAAATCGGTCTTACGTTTGACTGCCGGGGAAGATTTTGATGAAAGATACGGGATCTCGTTATCTTTCTCGGGGCACTCGGTCTTACGTTTTACTGCCGGAGGATAATTTTGATGAAAGATACGGGATCTCGTTATCTTTCTCGGGAGATCGGTCTTACGTTTCTTACCGCCGAGGAGATTTTGATGAAAGATACGAGATCTCGTTATCTTTCTCGGGGAAATCGGTCTTACGTTTTACTGCCGGAGGATGATTTTGATGAAAGATACGAGATCTCGTTATCTTTCTCGGGGCACTCGGTCTTACGTTTTACTGTCGGAGATTGATTTTGATGAAAGATACGGGATCTCGTTATCTTTCTCGGAGAGATCGGTCTTACGTTTTACTGTCGGGGAAGATTTTGATGAAAGATACGGGATCTCGTTATCTTTCTCGGGGAAATCGGTCTTACGTTTGACTGCCGGGAAGGATTTTGATGAAAGATACGGGATTCGTTATCTTTCTCGGGGAGATCGGTCTTACGTTTTACTGCCGGAGATTGATTTTTGACAAGGGGCTGACTTTGGTTAACTTTGGTTAACTCTGTCAAGTTGGGGACTGAATTGCAGAGTCCTGGAATTTTAAGGGGCAAAAGGGTCATTTTGACCCTGACAATCCTATCCGCGCGGATAGGAGCGTGTTCCAGGGTTTTTAAATGAGGGGCCGCCCCCTTTCTCCTTCCCCAGTCTGTTTTTACAGAATTACGAGAGAGGAAGAGAGAAAACTCAGAAAAACCGCCATTGTTGGGCAAAAAAGCTTCGAAATCTTCCGATTTTCTTCGATTTTCGAGCAATGGAACACGGGGAAGGTGCTTTTCAAGGCCAAGGACGTGGCCCGGTGGCGGAGAGACGATTGGAGCTCGTCCGGATGAGGAGGCATTATACTCTTTCGCAATCGATTGCGGAGGAGCCCTACCCCGATGCTTGGCAACATTGGGCTTCTGATCCGAGTCTCCGAACGGTATACTTCGAATCTTTTCATTCCCTTTGTTGATTTCTTGTTTGAAATTTGAATTTTGGGTGATTTTTGAATTTTTTTTTTTGAAAATTCGAATGATTGATGTTCTTGGCTTTGAATCTTGATTTTGATGCTTTGCATGTTGCAATGATTATGTGGGTATCCCAAAATATGCATTTTGCTTGGAGAAAGAATTGGCCTTTTCGCCATTTTTTTTTTGTAAATTCGAAAATCATGAATTGTGACTTTGATTTTTTTTATTTTTTTTTGAAATTTGAATATTGCATGTTGAAAATTCGAAAATTGTGATGATGATGATTTTTTTTTTTTTTGAAATTGAATATTGATATTGATGAATGATGCAATGCATGCATTTTGTTTGGAAAGAATGGGCATTTTGCCAATATGAGATGTATGTATGTTTAGGATTTTTTTTTGAAAAGTGGGACGGATTTTTCCTCCCGTTGCATGTAAGATGGATGATATGCATGTATGCATTTTTTTTTTTTTTGAAAATGGGACGGAGTTTTATTTCCGTCAACTTCTTGTAGGATATGCATGTATGCATTTTTTTTTTATTGAAAATTGTTGAATGGGATTTGCTGAAAACTGTCTTTTCTGTGAGAAAAATGGGGCTATGTCTATTGCATGCCGTTATGCTGCCGAAATTTTTTTTTTAATGCATGTGCATGCTTTTTTTTTTGTGCAAATGCAATTTTTTTTTTTGACATTTTCTCTCTTTTTTTTTTTTTTGCAGGGCGGAAACCGTTTTGTGACGGAGCAATGAACAAAATGATGACTCGAGGATCAGTGGAGTCCGTAGTTGACTTGTGGGACCGGCTTCCGAATGTGGGCCGAGGAGCTTTGCCGAGTCCGAGACAGATTGTTGTTGAGACGGGGCTTTGGGAGTTCGTTGAGTGCTTGAGGGGGCTGGTCAAGTTCCCTAAGAGCAAGGGCCTCGATGTTTGCTTTGGCGCAAAGATTGGTGGGACGCGACCCACACCTTTCACTTCTTCCGGGGCGAGGCTACGGTTACGCCCTCCGATTACGCCGCGATCACGGGCCTGTCCTTCAATGGACGCAGATTGAGTGGCGGGACGGCTATAGCGATGCGGATCTGTGTGCTCTTCGGGATTTTCCCCTATTCCCAAAAAGGGGATGGGGATGGAGTATGCGGTGGTCTACGGGAAGATTGTGGAGACCATCGTGAGTTACGAGGCCGGGGGAGGAGAGGATAGGCGCCGAGCGCATCGCTAGGGCCTTCTTGTGGTTTGCTTTTTCGAGCACCCTCTTGGGGCATGCTGAGGGGACGGAAGTCTTTGCCTTGCTCAGGTCCTTGGAGGACATGGAGATGGCCGGAGATGTCTCGTGGGGAGAGGCCGGGCTGACAGAGCTTTACTTTGCTCTCGATAGGTACAGCCGGAAGGCTGTGAGCTCCTTGTACTGCTTTGAGTTTGCCCTGGAGGTATAAGCTCTCTTTTTGCTTTCCCTCTCCCTCTTTTTTTTTTTTTGAGCACACACTTTTCTTTGCACTGGATTGATTTGATTTTTACCTTTCGCAGGTATGGGCGTTGGAGTTTTTCCACGTCACGATGTGGCGGCAGCCGGCGGAGTACGTCGGGCGTATCCGGCCATGCATTCTTGGTCCAAGCATGCCCGGGAGAAGATAAGCTCCAGGGGGCGTACGACTCTGTGTACGCGGATTGCCTTCCTTTCGACGGAGGCCGAGACAGATGAGGGGATGATATTCTTCCCCGGGATCGCTTCGAGGTGGCGCAGCGAAGGGCGCCGAGATTTGACCGTGGCAATGGAGGATTCCCGAGAGGTCCGACTCGCGATGCATATTATCCGGGAGAGAGGGTGACGCGCCAAAGATGGCGTGAACTCGCCGAGGACACCGGTGGAGCCTCCCGCCGATATGATGCACTCCGAGTGATCGGTCCGTGACCTGGGATGATTACCGAGCCGGCCAACACTTCTCGGATTTCGTGGCGACCGAGCCATATGCGACATTCGTCTTGAGGAGGCCGAGGATGCCCTGTGTTCTTGATAGAGAGGGGCTTGGGATCCCGCGGTACCCTGACGGATTTTTCATATATCCGTGATGGGGTCCGATTGAGGGTGCAGATCCCTCACTCGAGCGGCTTCCACGAGCTTCCGGCCTCGTCCGGTATGAAGGTATGGCTTCACCTTTTCCCCTTCTTTTTTTTTTTTTTTTTTTTTTTTTTTTTGCTTTTGTCTTTTCTTTTCTTTCCCGTCATCATTTTTTTTCGCTTCAACTCGCTTTCGACGCTTTTGCTTTGTGCGCTGAGGTGGTCGTCGAGAAGCCGACGAAGCAAGTGATCGGAGCTAAGAGATTCATCAGAGGATGGTCGCCATGCGGGCTCCTCGTGCTAGATCAAGGCGACCACGGCCGGCGCCCGTCGACGGGAGGCTTCCCTATTCGCTCGTAGACTTCTTCGTAGACTCCTCTCGTCTCCTCTCCTTGATCCCCGCGCGGTGCCGCTTCGGATCACGTCATTCTCGGGATCCACACGGGCAGTGGACACGTTGGCAAGATGGTGGGTCGTCTTCGTACGTCCAGAGTCCGACGCCTTCACCTTCGGATACGATTTTTTCGCAGATCTCGGCTTGCCCTATCGTAGCGTGCCGGTTGGTCCCGACGAGCCTCTTTCGGAGACGAGGACGATTCCGAGCCCGAGATTTTCGTGGCTCCCGAGGAGGCGGGCCCGAGTCGCAAGAGGGGCCGGGGGCGTACATCGGGCGCTAGAGACTCCGATTGATTACCCCCGATTTTTTTTTTTTAGACTCGATTTTCCGAGATTTTGAGATTTATGACTGGATTGAGACTTGTACTTATGCACATTTTTTTTCTTTTTTTTTTTTTGATGTAATAATTTAGGATTTTATTGATGTTTGTTTGTTTTTTTTTATGCACACTCGCTTTTTTTTTTTGGAATGTAATAATTTAGGATTTTATTTTATGAATGCAATGCAAGATGAATGCAAAGTGTTGCATGAGCCTTGGTTTTTTTTTTTTTTTGGCAAGGGTGTTAGTGTTTGGTATATGGACTCGGTTTGGGGAGGTTTTTGCACATGTGTTTCGAGCAACCGGGACGGAATATTCCTCTTTGGTGTAGCAAACTTGACTCGTTGCAGATTTTTCTCGATGGAAAGCAATCTCATCCGCGCGGAGGAGTCCTCGCATCCGACATTGTCCTTTAATTTTGCTTAGATCCGGTCTCACTTTATTTCAAATTCAAATATCCTCTTCAACCTCCAAATTCAAACAGCCATTTTCGGGAGAAAGAGAGAAAAACCATGGAAAACTTTAGAAAAGCTCCATCAAAATTGTCCCAAGAATCCCAAATGTCATTCTTCAACAAGTTCAAGGATTGGTCCCGGAGATTATGCATGAGAGGAGGTCCTTCTTTGAAGAAAGGTACAAGGTGAAGTGCTTATGGTCTCTCAAGGAATTGATTCCGGATTATGAGCTTTGAGGGCTTCTTCCTCATTTTGGGACACTAGAAGGCATGTCTTTTGCCTTTCCTTCAACGAGATTGTTCCGACCGTCGAAGAATTTCTGGCCTTGCTTGGTGGTCCTGAGGTGGAAGAGATAGCGGTTCCTTTGCCCGAGGGGCTTCTTTTGTTGACAGATTGTGCGTCCTCCTTCATCTTTCCCTGAGGAAGCGCAAGGTATGATCCGTGGTCCCGATCATTTTGATATTTCCGGCCTTCCCGATAGGTTTAGGGGCCTAGGCTTGGTGGATGATGCCTATTGGGATGCCTTTGCACTTTGTATGTTTGGCACCCCGTTCATGGTCTATTCCTTTGGGATTTGCCATCGATCTCGCTAGATGTTGTCGTTCACCGTCGCCCGCGTAGATGTCGTTCCTTTGATTCTGGGGGAGACTTTTCATGCTCTTGATAGGCTGGCTACCGGAAGACGGTATATGCACGGGGGCAGCCCGTTCCTCTTGACCCTGTGGCTGATGGAGCGTTTGGGGATTCTTCGGGAAACTCCCGACATGATCAAGCCTCGACATTTGCCAGAGGGGGTTGCTGTGATTTTGATGATCGTGGCTCATGGGAGCGTTGGATGGCCGGTCTCCGCACGTAAGATATCGATGGTCGCGCCTTGTTGGCGGGTGGAGACTCGCAGAGTGCTTCAGACGGGTCTCATGTGGTCATGCTTCCTGGCTTTCTCACCCAGCCTTCTATATTCCGCTTTAGTTCTCGAGACGCTTGGCCTGGAGCAGTTCCTTTGGGGGACTTTGATGATATAGCCACCGTGGTGGTGGCTCCTGCTTCTATGGATGATCCCTCGTTGTTTCCATTTCTTTCCCGAGCATGGAGGTATGATGCCTTTCCTCCTCGGGTTATTCTCAAAGCGTCCGAGACCGGTGTTCCCGACCACTGTACCTGGATTGGTATGAGAGGCATCCGGGAGAGACTCAGTGGCTATTTTGAGACGGCGTGAGGCCATTGTGGGTGCGGAGGACCCGACTGCTTCGAGAGGAGGAGGGCCGAGGCGAGGGCCAACCCTCATGATAGGAGCGGAGACGCCGTGACCGACTATGAGGCTTACGTCAAGAGACAGAGAGGAGGGCTCCTATGCTACCGCCTAGGCTACAGGAGATGAGAGATGACGCTAGTGGCTACTAAGGCCCCGGCAGAGGCCGGTTTGATAGATCCCGTTCCTATACCAGAGCTTGGTAGGAGGAAGACCGACATTTTTCCGGTTCGTAAAAGAAGACTCGAAGGGGGAAGAAGAGGGGAGAGGCCAAGACGAGTGGCTTGGAGTGACTCCGAGGTTTCCGAGTATCCCTTTCTTGCCATGGCGTAACATTAGTTTGATTATGTATCTTAATTTCTTTTAGCAGTTGCCGCTTGTAGGAATGAATCGGGCTTAGACTCATCAAAAAGTTTTTAACTTGTAATGAACATTTGAATTGCTTTAGAGTTTTTCGAGACGCTTTCATGGTCTCGATCAATTGTATTGATGTCAAAGTATGACTTTTATTTGTGTTTTAGACCGAACCGTTTCCGGCCGCCTACGCTCCCCTCATTTTGAGGAGCTCAGTCTTCGTAGTTCAACCCGATTTTTTTTTTTTTTTGTTTTTTTTTTTTGTTTTTTTTTTTGTTTTTTTTTTTTTTTTTTTGTTTTTTTTTTTGTTTTTTTTTTTTTTTTTTTTTTTTTTTTGGTGCAACCCCGTTTTTTACCTAGGCCGCCCTTCTTGGGTTTTCAACCTAGTTGGGTATTACTCTTTTAGCACTCTTTTTTTTACGCGTAGTATCTCGCGCAGCCTTGTCACCATTCACCGGGTGTACAAAGGGATTCCCGTCGAGGTCCGCAAGTTGCATGGCTCCTCCCGAGAAGATCTTCCGACGACATATGGCCCGACCCATACAGCTCCCATTTGCCGAGGGGGTTGATACGGACCGGGGGCTTTTCTTTCAAAACGAGATCACCTTCTCGGATCTCCCGATGCTTTACTTTCTTGTCGAAGGCTCGCCATTCTTCCTTGGTAGGCTCGGATGTGTTCCATTGCTTTCAATCGGCGTTCATTTAGCAGGCCAATTCGTCATGGCGACTGAGCCATTCGACCTCGTTGATCCGGCTTTCCAAAGATACCTGAGCGAGGGTATTTCCACTCGATTGGGAGTACGGCTTCCATTCCGTATGTGAGGGCAAACGGTGTTTCCCGCTTGCCGTTCGACCGATGTTCTCAGAGCCCCGAGTGCCAGTGTAACTTCTGGGCCAATCTCTCGCCTCGACAGCCCATTTTCCTGATGATATTTTCCAGAGTCTTGTTTGCCGCCTCAACGGCTCCGTTGGTTTGGGGCCCGTAAGGAGATGACTTGTGACGGGTTATTCGAAATTCTCGCCAAAGAATTTTTCACATTCCCTTCGAAGTGGGATCCATTATCTCGAGATGATTTCTACTGCAACCCGTATCTCGCATATGATGTTCTCTTTGATGAAGAGGGCAACTTTCTTTGAATTGAGGATTTTGTAGGACTTTGCAGAGCATCCTTTCCGATTCCTTCGAAGAAATCACCAATCAAGCGTCTCTTTAGGCTCTTCCGCAGCTCCCAATTCACACTCGTCAAAATCTCTTTCGGGCCTTGGGCTCGATTTTCCTCTTTCCTGACAACCCGCTTAAAGATTTTTTTGTTGTTTGATTTTTTTTCGTTTAATGTGTCTCGTTTTTATCTAATGAATTATTATTAAAAAAATTTTTATTAATTAATTCATCATTAGTTAAAGTGGCAATCAAGGGATACTGTAAAGGTTCGTCATTTCATTGAAAACGAAAAGGAATACAACGCTTGCTGCACTCGTAGTCTTCAGCGTAAGGCCATCGGACGACCCTAGAGACTCGATCTTAACAAAGAGAGACTCGGGAGGACTTGTCCTAGATTGACACAAAGGGACGGGGACCAATCCAAGCTTGGTGATCATTTCCTCCTTGGTCGCGGACGGGCCCGAGAGGTTTTCCCAATTTTGTAGCGGCTTTGCTGGGTGGCCTCATGACTCGGGAACTGTGGCCGTTTTTGTTTTCCTTTCTCAATTGCCGCTATCATCTCTTGGACCGAGCCGAGATCAATCAGTCCGGCACTGGACTTCTTCTTCGAACAATTGCCGCATAACCGCACCATCCCAATCATCTCGAGGGAAATTCCGTGGCCTTAGCTTTTGGCACCGCAATTCGAATTCGTGTTTCGAATCTTCCCGGGCAAGTAGGAATAGTGGTTGTGAGCTTCTCGAACTGTTCCACTGTGTCGCACGCCTCGAAGGTATACTCACTCTTCATGGTAGTGGTAGCCCTGTGTATCTGGTAGGTCCAGAACATTCTACGGACCGGGTTAGCCTTGGTTCCTCTAAACTTGTTGAGGCTATCCCGTAGCTTTAGCCATCCCGCCGTAGGAGCGGGCTCTGTGATGTTTCCCGGTTGTGTGGGACCCTTTACAAAGTAGTCAGCCAAATTAGGACTCAAGGGGAGAGATTTAGGGGCGTCGACCAGACCCTTCCCGTGGCAGCCTTCAAATCTTTTTCCTTTTGCAAGGTCCACCGAGGAGGCCTCATATCCTGTGCCGTGGCGAGTATTCCGTCCTTTCACCTCGATGAGTTTGTGAGTTCCTTGTTGGTGCTTCCCTGCATCGAGGCCGTAGATAGCTCATTTTTCTCATCATTTTCAAGACCGGTGGGATTTTATCCCGAGTGACCGTCGATCTATGTTGCACACTTGGGCCTCGGGAGGCTCGACCGTGAAGCCCGTTAGCATGAGACCTTCCTCGTCATGTTTGATTTCCGTAATAGGTATTCCGCCCGTATCTCGTGCCCTCTAAAGTGACTAAATCTCCGTAAATGGTCGTCGATCCCCATTCGAGACGAATTTCACACACCGGTGGAGACTTGAGGCGACCCCTTTGACTTGATGGAGCCAAGGTCTTCCCACAGGCATTGAAAGTAATCGGGATGTCGATAACCCGGAATTCCACAGTATCAATTTCTCGCCCAAACCAGAGGTCCAAAGTAGCAACTCCGAGGACCTGCTCGAGATGTTGAGTCGTAAGCTTTGACCGTGAGGGAAGAAGGCTTCAAGTCTCGTAGTCTTGATATCAAGCAAGCTCATGATCTTTGCCGGAAGAATATTCATTCCGACCCGTTATCAACCAGACCCGAGGGAGGCGTCGTTCATCCAATTGGACCGTGATGAAGAGAGGCTCGTTATGATCAGCCCCAAATTGAGGGAGGTCGAGATCTCGTGAAAGTGATTATATTCCCGTAATGGATGTTTCCAATTAGCCGTACCACATCATCGGGAGTAGCATCAATAGGGACTAGAGTGCGGGCTGTGCTTTCTTCCAAATTTCGCCATGGGATAGGACGAGGTGAGTAGAGACCAGAGGGAAATGTTGGCCTCGTGTTTGCTTCCAACCGGTGAGCACGGATCCTCTTTTTCGTGGTCTGGAGTTTCACTGCCTTAGCATAGGGGCGGCGATCTTCTTTCGGTGCTTGATCTCGCGGCCTTCTTATCTCGCCTTGGGATTTCCTTGGAAGATCTCGCCTGCATCGGGTCAACAGATTAACTTCCTCATCCGTCGTCTCTTGACCGGATTTCTTCAATGCCGCTAAGGTCAACTGGGAGCCCTTTTCGCTATTGGCCACCGGCCCGACTGAGTCTAGCGACAGTGAGGGGCCGAGCTGCATCCGGCTCCTTCCCGGGCGGCCCTTATAACCGCTTCCCAAGTCACAGTGTTTTTGGGTTTGGGGTTGTGTTGTTGCCCCTCGATGGCCCACAGAGCTAGGGCGTCCTCCGATTCACTCTCATGGCCCGCCTTGCTCATAGTTATCATGCAACAAGAGTCGCTATTGTCGGGGCTCGGGGGCTTTTCGATTTCATCCCCTGGATGGCCCACAGAGTTATGGCTATCAGCCTCCATCTCATCGTATATCCTTTTTCTTTCAATCTTGCAAGTAGGGCAACACAAAGTGAAGGATAGGCAACGTTCCTTCGGAGTTTGAGGTAGCAGCTCGATAGATCTCGTGTCCAAATAAGTGAGCACCCTGGGTCCATTGTCGGGCACCGGAGCAATTAGGAAGGCGCCATGTGGATTCATAGGTATGAAGGCCACTGGGGAGACGTTCGTATCGATAACCCTTTTCGTGATTGCAGTGCACTCGCCGCGCTCGAGCGGCCCGGCCGTGACCCTTACTTGTTATGCCATCCGTTCTGGGAAAGAAGAAAAGATCCGATAACGTTTACGAATTCTTCATCTTCTCGGTGGCCGAAACCCTCCATTCTCGACTGCTTCAATAAACCCTTTCCATTCACCAACAGTTCTTATAAGGAACGTTGTGTTCTAGGATTTCGGATACGTACGGTCTCGGGCGCGGGCTTTGCTGCCCCTCATCCTCCGGGGTATCCGGCATTGACCGCATGTGCATCTTACGAGGTGCAGTTCTTGGGGTCCACCCCTACCGCATTTGACTTGCATTTTCCGGTGGTCCTTCATCGTCACTTGCCGACAACCAACCATTGTGCCCGGCTCCTACGGGCTCATTTCGGCATGATTGTTCCGCATTGTTTCCGGATCTGGGGTCTCGCTGACTCTTCACTCGTCATCATCATCATCATCAGCTGTTATCGGAATCTTCTTCCCATACTACCGGGATTTCGGCGGAGAGGGAACGCGATCAAACCCGTTGGGGAATATGGGTGCGTGCACCGCAAAATTGTCATATGCTCCCATTCCCGGAAGTGGTAATTGTGACTCGCCTTCTCCTCCCGTAAATTGCGGGGAAGAGTGAGAGGGGTGGCACGTATTTGACACTGTGTAGGATATAGAAGGAATCCTCCTCTTCCGATTCTTTGCCGTTTCCTGGATCATATTCGGGCTCTCCTGCAGCCAATTTGCGTATGTACTAGCTCCGTATGCTCTTCGGCCTCTTTGCCGATAAGCCCCAAGACAGCGCTCGCCGAAGCTTTCTTGTTCGATTCTTCTCGATTGTTCTAACCATCTTGTGTAAGTGGTCCTCTCATACTTTGACCGGAACAGCCTGGCTTCTTCAAGCATTGGCCTTCCCTTCATCCGAAAATAGCGGGCCTCGTATTCTTGCAAGGAGTCTCCGACATGAGACCAAGATGGGTTGATTCGCTCGATATTCTCAAGGCCGAGGGGAATCCGACCGTGGATCCTCGACGAGGTTGGCCACGGGCATTTGGGGACCTTCATCAAGCATCTTCATGGGCGTGCGAAGATTCTCCGCATTCAATCATATTCACCGATTATGGTTCCTTGGCGGCGGATTTTTGGATCGTGTTAGGCTCCTTCGGGGCCTTCCAACTTTCCTTGCTCTATTAGCCCCCGGATTGCCTTTTTCGTGAGTAAAGCAGCTGTCGCCGATGTCCGTGAGCTTCGATGAAAAGCACAATACTTTGTAGTATCCACGGGAGCATTCGGATTTCGGGTTGGAAATTCTCCAAAGGCCGCAGCAAGCCTTCTTTCACCAAATTCCTAAAGATGTCATTCAGCAGGCATTCCAAAGTTTTCGAGATTCATGACCCGTGGTCTGGGCTCACCTGGTTTTCTGGGAGCAAAAGGAGTCGTGTTGTTACATTCCGTCCCGCATAGTGAATCATCTCTTTGCCTTTTAGCAGGAGCAGTGGGCGTTGTTTGGCAGGAGGAGCCCGATATCGTAGGCGGGTGCGCAACGGCCGGTTGCTGATTGTAGGCCTTTTCAAACTTAGCCGCAGAGTTAACCATGGCCCGTAAGTCTCGAGTATGGGAAGTGACCGAGGGAGGCTTTCGAGATGTGGTTTCAAGCATGACCGGAAGATGTCCAGCTTGTTCCTCTTCGGAAGGAGGGATGGCCATTTCACCGAGTTTCGCATTCCACCGCTTGTAAAAGTCCCCAACATTCTCATCGGCGCCGCATCGTTGTTTGTAGGTCAACTCTATTTGTTTCCCATTCCAAGTTGGCCTTATATTTTTCTCGTGAAGGCATTGGTAATCTGGTCCCATGTGGCCCCGGCTTCGTGTTTCAAACGGAAGAACCACTTTAAGGCACTGGACTTCAAGGATAGATCGAAATAGTCACCAACCTGATTGGTACATCCTTTGGCTTTCATCGCCAAGGTATATGTGTCCAAATGGGTTTTCGGGCATGCGGTCCCATCAAAGAGATCCAGATTAGGCATCACGAATTTGTGGGGCGTAGGAACAATGGAGTCCAGGTGCAGTAGGCCGGAAGGCGGGCTTCTTGGCGGTCGGTTCGGCGATCTGCGCTTTCATTTCCTTGTGTTGTTCCATGAACCAAGCCGGATGAGGGTCTTGTGGTGGAACCATGGCATTCAAGCTAGTGGCCGAGCTAGAGAGAGGAGCTACCACCGGAGGCAGGGCGGTGGAGGGAACGGCCGATCCGGACGTAGGTGAAAACCTCGTCCCGGCCGAGTTACCCTGGGAGCATGAGTAGGAGCTCGGAGCAAAGGATAGAACCTTGCGGCTTGCTGTTGATTTTCAAACTGGCAAAGTAGGTGGAGGCAGCCCGATGTAGCCGGATAACTTGGATTTCCCAGTGGGGCCCGTAAGTAGGCTTGAGTGTGGGGCCGTCCCGGATTGTTGAATTGCATGGTGCCGTGGTGAAGTGTGTAACCCGGGGGTACTGCGGTCCTGGTGATTCGGATGACACCGGGATGGAGGCTTGGTAACCCATAGAAGTCTGAGTGAGGAATGGATTTGTGTGAGGAGCTTGGTGAACTAGTACACTGCGAGGAGGGGCTCCTGGCGTGGCCCCGTAACCAAGTTGTGGCGGCATTCGAACCGTGGTCTTTGTGAAGGTCCGGATTGATCGGTTCCGAACTAAGGCGGGATTCCGATTAGCCGTGGCATTCCGAGATAGCCCCAACCATGAGAAGACATTCCGTACCGATTTTGCCCCCACCGATTCAGGCCGTCTGGCCGCATGGATCCTGGTCTCGTGGTCGGGGAGCCGGGCCGACCCGAAAATCGAGGAGCATGGGTTCTCGTAATGGCACCATAGGAGGTGGGTGGCGGCATCCCGGTGTAGTCGTGGCGACCGAGAGTGGGGTTGGCATCCTCGTCTTCTTCCAGACGGCGAAGGTGCCATCCGGATTGAGGCCGGCGGCCGACCGTGACTCTTAATAGCCTCCATAAGGCCGTTTAGCCGTGCTTCCCGTCGTAACCTCATCTCGTTCGCTAACCGATTCCACCGCGTTGCTGGCCGAGGGGTCCCGGGAGGCGGAGTGACGTTATCCCCATCATTACCGGCCGATGCGTACATTCTGAAACCCGGAGTCGGAACAAACGGCGAAGCTGATGACGCGCTTGACTCTTTCCAACTGATCAAACGGTGACCCGGTGACCCGAAACCAAGCTTTGTGCGGAGCTGCGGGGGAAAGGACACGAAGGTTCAGATGTCTGGGAATGGAAGGAGGGTAGGTGTTTGGGCTTTTGTCTCATGCAACATGCGATTATTTGTTCACGTTTACTTAAAACATGCTTTATTAACCTAATCGGTTGGAAAAGACTGCTCTTCTTTTTCGCAAACTACTCTGATTCCTGGATCAGTGGGCCCCGTCACTACGTCTATAAGCCCCTCGTATTCCACCTGTATTTCGACCTCCCAGGGTGGACAGCCCCGGGCGAGGGTTCTATAGGGCAAGCGGGTCCCACCGACCGAAAGAAAAACGATCCTAAAAGTCTGGCGGGTAATCGAGTCTTAACGAACATTCGATGTAAATTACGGACAAAACTGACGTCGAAAGTCAAGATCATGTCCGAGGGCTCGACGAAAAGTCGGCATGATTTGGACTGATAAGCGTCCACAATTGATCTTGACTTGTCGTCGCTAAGCCGTAATTAGGCATGAAATAATCATTAATCCTTGATGACTCGTGTCAATGCCGGGAGTCGGTGTATAATTTGTGCCGCCGAGCCGAAGTCAAGGCGCCGGTCAATATCTTGGTCAAAGTCTCGCGGCGGAAAACCGGCGAACTTCGACCGATTAGGGTCCCCGAAAGATATTGAGTCGGTATGCCGACAAAGGCTTGAAAGGAAAGGTCTATACACGTACAGTGGCATGACACAGCACTGTACTAAAAACCAACCGGGTCTCGGACAAAGTGTGTCACGGACAAGTGCATGGTCGACACGAGGCTCCATGGGATATTTGGGTAGTCCCGTGGCTCTGTCCGAGAGGCGTAATAAGACCAAACGGACCGCGACAAGGATTTCCCCGGGTTAGGGACGTAGTGTGCAGTGTACGGTCACGTGCGCGTAGTGTGCAAGCAGTCTATATTCTTTTTCTGAGTAAAATAGAGATTTTTTTTTATGTGTCTTAAAAATATGATGCATGATTTTTTTTTTTTTGAAAATTTTCCTTTTTTTTGAAAATCCTCTTTTTTTTTTGAAAATTTTTCTTTGAAATTTAATGAGCACATAAGCACGTAAGCACGAAAATTCCAACAGTTAGGGACATTATTCCGACAGTCAAAATTTTGACTTTCTCCGAGGCGGCCAAAACAACACGAAAACTGTGCAAAAATCAACACACACACAAAAATGATTTTCAAAGCCGGGACGGAAGCTTGACCCTCAAAAGCTCTTTTTTTTTTTGAAAACGGTGATACCGGTACGTGGGATTGTTAGACCACAATTTATCCCCGACTCGTGTTAGGAGGCGATAACGGGAAGTTTAATGGTTTCCACCAATATACCAAATACCATTTTTTTAAAAAAAAAAAAAAAAGCTTAATCCCCAGCGGAGTCGCCACTGTGATGATGTGTCGCCATTTTCGCGGGAAGGAATTCGATTTTTTCGCGTTTCTTTGAAAAAAACCAAATAAGACCCGGAAAAAAGAACGGAGTCGCCACGCCATTTTTGTTTTAATGGCCAAAACTTTGAAAAAAGCCCGAGATCAGAAATTTGGGTTCGGAGGTCATGTTACACGCCGGGAAGGACGTTAGTGTGCACCCGGAATGCCTCGTAAAACGAGTCTTCCAAGCTGAAAATCATTTGTGTGTGTGTGTGTGTGTGTTTTGGCCAAAATAATTTGAAACTCAGAAAAGTAAAAATTGGCATATCTTTTTAAGACTTTAAACTGATCCCATGAATTTTTGGAATATTTTTGGATTGAGATTTGGTACTCAAAAGACCTTTTGAAGTTGAGAGTCATTTCTGCCAGAATGAAAAAGGCAGTGGACCTTTGATTTTGAAATGGATTCAAGGGTCTTAAAACTTCATAATCTGGATAAACTCAGAGAATGAAAGTTGTTATAGACACCTTAAATAAGATTTGTGCGAAGGAATTTTCCATTTTGAAGAAGATTTGAGGGGTCAAAACCTTCTGGAAACCTCAGATATGAGATCTGGATTCCCAGAAGCTGATGAACTAGCCTCTGAAAGAAAATTTGAAAAGAGGAGTTTTACTCACCCAAAAAATAAAGTAAAAATATGTCTGGAAAGATCTGGATGTTGGATACAAAAAGTGTTTTGTAGTCAACACCAAATTCCACATTTATCTGTGTCTAAAAAATTAGACCATGGACTGAGGTCTGAGAAAATTGCTACTGGACAGCAACTTCTCAAGAAAGAAAATATGATTTTAAGGGGGGTTTTGCATCCATGCTTGTCCCCATTTCCCTAGGTTTTGGTTAGTGATCACTTGACATTTTAGTGGTGAATCAACTATACCAAACCATCCTTAGGGTACATTAGGACTAAGCATTTCATTTGCTTGGGAAGGGGATTTTTATCCTTTGAAAATGAGATTTTATGCTTGAAAATGGTTTTTAGGGTTTTGAAAATGAGTTTTCTTTGCAAGAAAGTAAGAGAACTTGAAAATAATTTTGATCTTTTGTAGAAGATCATCCATGGAGATGGTCTTCCATGGTGATCTTCTTAGATCTAAAGCAAGAAGATGAAAGAACTACATTTTGTAGTTTGCAAATGCATGCATGGTTGGAGTTTAGGGTAAGGAGAAGGAGGGTTTACCAATCTTCCTTGTGTTCTTGAGTTTTTGGCTTGGAGTGTATGAGTGTTTAAGGCTTAAATATGAGAGTGAGTGGATGAGTGTGAGTTGGGAAAGATTGGAGAGAAAATGGTGACAATTCTTGAAGAATTCTCACCGTTTTCTCTCTATATTTCGCCGAGAGGTTCGGTGCAAACTGTGCTTGTTGCTCCTTATTTTTGTGACTCGGAGGGCTCAATTTATAGCCCTCCCGAAATGCAAACATGTCCGCGCGGATAAGACCCACCCGAGCGTGCACTGTTCATTAAATGCAGCTGTGCTTTGGACAAAGAGGAATATTTCTTTTGAAATTTGAATTATACCAGCCTGTTCCGGGAGAAATTCTATTTTTGGTTTTATTCCTTTTGTTTTACTTTTTGAGATTCTTTTTGAGGTTTAACCTTAAATAACAATGCCCATTTTACCCTCACTTTGTTAGAAAAGTTAGGATTGTTAGGAATTGTTAGAAATGTTATAACTTTCGTTAATTTTCTAACGAAAATTCTAACAAGCTCAAATTGGAGCAATTACACTTTTAAATAAAATAAATACTCCCTCCGTCCCATTTCAAAAGGTCCAAATGCCCCATTTTAGTGTCCCACTGCAAAACGCACAAACCAAAAAGGAAAAGTTTTTAATATTTGTTTATTCATGGGACCCACTTGTCATACTCACTTCATCTATCCACTTATTATTGTTGGAAAAATAGGTGTGTGTGAAGGAAATAATTTATTATTTCCTAAATGGGTTGTTTGTTAAATGACCAAATTGATTGTTGGGTTGTGTTCTACTCCATGAATACATTGAAATCATATATTCATTTGGCCAAAATGGTTGAGGGATGAATGAGATATTAATGCTCAAAGTTAGTGGGTTGTAAATGGGAAAATGTGGTTATCCCACATTGGAAAAAGATGGAAAAGTGGGTTAGTTTATATACTCCTACACTTTAGTAGGGAGTAAGATTGTGGTACATAGAGGCTCTCTCTCGCGCACATGTGTGCAGGGGGGGTGCAAATCATGGACCGAAATAGGCTTCGGGCTACCGAACTCATGTGCATGAGCGTCCTGCGGATACGAATGTAGCTCCGAAATCGCCTGTCCGCGCAAGTGAAATTACCCGGATCCGAGAAAGGCCTCGCGGCCCCGGCATCTGGCATCTTTCGCGTTGGAGGTGTCTCGCCGTTTGTTTTCGCATTTTGTAGAGTCGCCACGCCGTTTTTATTAAGCCCAAAACATTGAAAAAGGGCATCAGTTTAAAGATAAATTTTAAACTGTTTTTTGTGTGATGAGATTTTGAGTTCGGAGGTCGAGATGACTCCTAGAAGAGAATATTAGAATATTAGAGCTCACCCGAGTAGCCTCGTAAAACGAGTCTTTCGGATACCCCTAATATCCTTTAAATGTTGTGTGTGTGTGTGTGTGCTTTTAAAAATGCATGCTGTATCGGATGTCTACATTGTATTGAAATGTATTGAAATAGAATAGGAAGGAAGCCTTACCAATGTTGGTTCGTGTCTGTCTTCTCCGCAGGGGAATAGTGTTTGAGGTCGGAGTAGCGTTCCGGTTTGCTTTGAGGATGCCGGTTGTCCGCGGACGTGAGTTTCGGCGTGAGTTGAGGTTGTAAGCCGCGGTCGGGCGAGGTTCGGCGTGCGTGGGGATCGTCTGGATCACGGTCGGGGCGGAGGTTCGGCGTGCGTTGGAATCGTTGGTTGGATTCAGGCGCAGGTTCGGCAAGGTTTGGGATCGCCGGCTTGACTCGGAAAGAGCGGGACACCGTGGGAAAGACTGTGCAAGGCCTCGGAGTACCACGAGGGGCCTCGTAGTACCTCGAGAGTGCCTCGGGCGCAGCGGGAGCGTCTCGGGAGCGCTCGGGAGGCTTCTGAGCACCTCGAGGGGGCTCGGAAGGCCTCAAGGATCCGAAGGGGCCGGGAATGCCTCGAAAGGTCTTAGAAGGGGAGCCAAGGCTTAGGGAGGAAGAGAGAAGCTGGGAGGTGTGAAAAAATGAGGAGGGGAAGCCCTCTATTTATAGTAAAAATTTCGAGCAAAGAGTGATCCGTACGGACCTTCTTGGTTATCCGTACATTTTGGATTTGAATTTGAGGGAATACGCAATGATGGAGAATATTTGGAATGATGATGTCCCCCATGCAATAAGGTCCGTACGGACCATCTTGCATGCAAAGAGGTCCGCACGGACCAACTCGCATGGAAGTCATCATTTCTTCCGGATTTGAGGGAATATTGTGGACTTTAAGGGGATTTAGTAATCATTGAAACAAAGAGGTCCGTACGGACCTTAATTGCTTTTCTCGATTTCCTGAAAATTCCCAAAAGGTCCTTTTGTCCCTTTTATCCTGCAGCTGGGCTCCTCCCGGTTTGGTTGGGGGTTTGAGAGGGTTTTGAGAGGGTTTTGAGTGAGAGAGGTCTCCGAGACTGCGTGGATGAGTCTTCGGTGTTTCCCGTGTGTTTGAAAGGGAGTGATCCAGATTGGGGTACTTACAGACTCCACTACCCTTCCAGCTTCCACCACGTCCATATCAGTGGGTTTATCATCACTTCTCCCCTAGTTTACCACCATTCTAGGTTGGGCTTCTATTTGAGGAGTAGGTTCAATCGCGGTCAAAGGTTCCACCGGCAAAGTCAAGTTCAGGTCCACCACCAGTGGCATCAGGGGCCACGGACATCTCAGTCTCATCCATCAAAGGTATTTGTTCCCAATCATTTATTACTGTACCGGTAGGATCTACGCTAGCTCTCCTCTCCAACTTAATAGCTCGATCTGCGAGGTCAGGCTCATGTTGAAACCTGTTCAAAACCCCCATCATAAAGTTCCTTAGACGATTATGGTCACCCAAAACCAGCATTTCGCCGGACAAATACATTCTTTACTTGGCTTCCCACAATTGGTGGGACCCAAATTCCCTAGTCATACCTGACCGAGACGTATTTAAAAGGCTCAAGGGATAACTTTACCTAAGAGGTAGCAACCTTCCTATAGATACCACCGGACTTCTTGTCAACGGCAAAAGAATCAGGAGTAGTGTCATCGCCTAACTCTACCAGACACTCCCTCCTATAAGTCATTCTAAAATACAGAAGGGACAAAGAGATGAAAAAGGAAGGAAGGATAAATCAACTTACGAAAAGGGATTGGCACGAAGGAACGCTTAAGAAAGCTGAGCAAAGTATTTCTCTCTCTAAGTATAGTTTCAAAGCTTGAAGGTGATAAAAGAATGAGAAGTGAGAGGGGTTTGATATTTATAGGCCAAACTATACGGGTCGACCCGTATTAATAAGCCCACAAACCGTTTCTCTCGAATCATAAACCGACGAAAAAGCTTTAAATTTTGAATTATTGGCGATGGGCATTTATTGCACCCTTTGGAATTCGGGAAATGTCCCCTCCGTACCTGACACGCGATGGCGCCTCAACGGTCAAGGGGCCCACACGAAACTTATCCGGGAAGCAGCCCAAAGCTTCAACCAACTTCTACGAAACTCCCCTCACGTGCGCCATAGCAAGGGAGTCTAAGCAAGTGATGGATGTGGTTTTACCCATCCAAAAGATATGTTTCCTAGCTTATTTGGTGCTCGAAACATTGGGAATTTAATGTGTTTTGTTAGTGTTTTGAAAGTACAGGGATTGAAGTGCAATTAAGCAGAAAATGGAGGACATAAGCTTATTTTGAAAGTTCAGGAACCAAATTGCAATTATGGAAAATATGTGAGTAAACTGGTTTTATAAAGTTCAAGGGCCAAAGTGAAATTCTTAAAAAAGAAGGGACCAAAGTGAAATTAGGTGAAAACAAGGAGAAAAATTGGTTAAATGAAGTTCAGGGGCTAAAGTGTAATTATGTGAAAGTTTAAGGGCTGCAGCAGCATGGTTGGCCAAGACAGCACCATGGCCGGCCAAGGAACAGCAAAATGGGGCCAAGATCTAGAGTGGCCAGCCAAGGAAACAAGTGGCCGAGAAAATGAGGTTGGCCGAGGGATTGACCGAGAAAACAGGCTACATGGCCGAGCGATCACGGCAAGAAGGGAGCGGTCGCGCAACAAAGGCAGAAACTTGGGCCGACAGCGCCATGGGTGGCCAAGCGACCAGGCCCATGGCCGGCCAAGCATCAGTGACGGATTTTCAGTGACGGATTCAGTCCATCACAAAATAAAAAGAAGTTTCCAACAGATTAGTGACGGATTTTCGGCAGAATCCTAATTTAACTTGGATTTTATCAGATTTTGGCCAGAATTAGGAATCCTATCTCCCTCCTATACAAAGGACCCTAGATTAGGTTTTTGTAGGATCTCTCTATCTTTTCTTCTCCCTTATTATATATTACATAGTTTAGGTTTTTTTTACATGGATTGAAGATTCAAATTCAAGGTTGTATTTATTTATTTTAATGGCCCTTCAAGGCTAAGTTATTTGATTCGTGGATTGAGGTAAGTAATAATTTGCCCTTTATGCTAGGATTTTAATTCTTTCTATCTCTCTCTCGTTCTTGTTCTCTCAACATGCTTCAAGATCATTCATAGGCTTCAATTTTATGTTTAGATACTGTTGGCCTATGAATCTATTTGGGTATAAATCGTTTCAGTAACATGGATGATTTATACATTGACCATTGTTGAGAAGAATAGATTTAATTGAGGACGTAACTAAAATCAATAAATCTAGGTTCTTATGTTCTTATGTCTTAATTGAACTCTTGAATGTTTATATGGACTTAACGGGATATATAAACGATATAGAGATATTAGGGTTTTAATGTTCTTATCGACGTAACTGGAGATATTAACATCTTAACTCTATATTTTTGTGAACGAACCCAAGAATGAGATTGAATTCTATTTACAACATTTAAATAGCATAAAGTGATTATTGTTATGATCCTCAATCCATGAATCTCTTGTTTCTTGATTTCTTTGCTTGCTTTTATTTTGATTTCTTAGGATTAATAATTCAAACAATAAAACTCCTTCTTTTGGTTACTTTTATACACTAATAAAATATACTTGTTCCATTTTAGTTCATGTGGATTCGACCCTTGCTTTGTGCATATTACTACATTGGTAACTAGTACACTTGCTAGGTATTTATAATAAGAGGGAGATTTTCTTCATCAGCAAAACCATTGAAAAAATACAACACTTGTGATCACAAAGACGATCTGACCGCAAACCGAGCTTCGCATACATAGCTCCTCGTTTAGACCATGAATGAATTCTCGCTCAAAGCTAGGGGTCACTAATGAGCCCGGACCTTTCAGGCTAGGCCCAAAATCTCGATCTGGTCCAAAGGCCAAGTATGACGTGGCATATCCGAGACAGGGGGCATCATGATCGCAAGTGTCAAGACCGCGATCATAAGGATCGTCTACGAGATAACCACATCAGCCATAATCATGATATCCAAGACCATGTCAACTATGTTGACCGCGGTCTCATACCAGACTCCCGGTTATTCTACTAGACTCCCGGTTAAAGTCAAAGCTAGTGAGACAAAGGCTTGTACCTACACTGACGCCAAGAGTCATCTTATCCCCATCACATTATATGGTGGCTCAGGCGCCTGCAATGCGCATAAGCCACCGCACCAACTAGAGACTGCCTTCTCTGTTCTTGTCCAATCAAAGACATTCCTCTACAGTAAATCTTACTTTATTGTACGAGTCTACCAGGCGTGGACACGTATCCTAGGTCAAAAGACAAAGATATCCTCTAGGGCTGACATCATCAACAGCTCTCACTTACTATAAATATCAACCCTTGTCCCCATGGATAAGTTAAGTAGAAAATAACAATTGTAAGCCACATTATCTAAACCCTAGAACACAACTCACTAAGAAATTCCAAGTCTTACTCTCAGTTATACATCCACAGAGATCTTACTCTCACACCTGAGGGTCTGAGCTAGATTAAACTCCGACTTGGTCTTTAATGGTGATTATTGTCTTTGTTGTGTTATAGGTACAAACTTCATATACAAGCCACATATCCATATACAGTGAGACCCCAAAAGTCGTCGCACTATCAGATGGAAATGACATTTCTTCTCTTACGTGTTGGACATGTTGACTGCCACACAGGAGTCAAATATCCACATCAACAAATTTAAAGTTTTTTTTATGGAGTTAGGTGGAAGGATCAAAGTGTTGTAAGAGTCATAGGTCAGGAATGAAAAAATCACAAAAATACTTTAAGGACTACTTTGAAAAAAAGCCAATTTTATTTTTTTATATACAAAATTAGGCCAACAAACATAACATGATAACAAAAATTTCAGATTTTTAGTTCCTTTGCAAGTCACTTAAACATTTGTTGGGTTTGGTGCCATCTAAATTGGGGATGCCTAAATTAGGGGATTAAACAAGCAAAATTAAGAATTCCTGCGACACAGCAAGGGAGAACGCGATCGCCCCAAGTTTCTGTTAGGAGTGAGCGACAGCGCCCATTCTGGGGCGATCGCGCGGAGGCTTGATTTGGAGATGGGGTGTTCGCGCCCTAGTCCGGTTTTGGCCTGTTCAGCGACAAGTTGGCTCAGGATTCTAAAACCCTGCAGGGTTTGGAGTAGGTAGTATAAATAGAGTGTACCCCTAAACATATTGATAGTTATTTCTTGCTTATCTGTTTTCTAGATATAGGGTTTACACAGACAAGAATTCTTGTGCCTAAGAATTCGTGCACTAGATTAGAAATTGTATTATGTGATTTCCAGCTGATAATAATATTATTTCCATCTGCCTGTGGACGTAGCCAAGTTGGTGAACCACATATATCTGTGTGTTGTGTGATTTTTTCTTGTTTTCTATCTTCTACATAGACTCTGTTCTAACAAACTGGTAGCAGGGCTGGTCAGGTTGAGGAAGGTCTAGGGTTTTCCATTACAGAAGAAGATGAGATCAGGAATTGAATCGGTGGTCGATAAGTTTAATGTGAAGAATAGTTTTTTCTCTTTGGCAAATGAAGATGAAAGACTTATTGAGGAACAAGGGTTTGTGGGCTCCAGTGGCTTCTGCAATCAGGAATCGCCAGTATTAAAAGGGCAAAGCAGAAGCCGTTCCCACCGGTGCTTTCGTGGCTGCAACAGAAGAAGGTTCGGAGAAAGCAAAAATGGTAGAAAAGAAGGAAGAGGCATATGTGATCGCACTAGATGAGAGGGACCACTCTAAAATCATAAGGTGTCTAGATGATGATGTTCTAGCGGATATAGCAGATACTGATTCCAGAGGTGCTTTGTGGCTTACGTTGAAAGATATGTATTTGACACGATCATTGACCATCATGATATATCTGAAGCAGAGGCTATATTCTCTCGGAATGCTGGAAGGTACACCCATTAGGGATCACCAAGATAGATTTACATCTTTATTACTTGAACTGCATAATATAGATGTTAAGCTTGCTGATGAGGATGTTGTATTAATGCTTCTTATTTCTTTGTCTTTATCATATGAGCATTATGTTGACTCTATTATCATTGGTAAGGAGACGGTAATTCTAGAGGAGGTGAAACTCCTGCTCAATACTAGAGAGTTGTGTCATAAGGCAAGCATTAATAGTGGTACAAATAATCAAATAACAGGTTTGCTGCGGAAGGCGGTAGGGGTTCTAGCAGTAAACAGAAGAAGAAAAAGTCTTCTACAAGAAGGGCCCGAAACCTAATGATATTTGTAATTACTGCAAGGGGAAGGGACATTGGAAGACTGATTGTCCTAGGAAGAAGCGAGGCAAGCCTCCAAATCGCAATGAAGCTAATGATGCTGCAGTTGATAAGAGCATCTCTGATGGGGATTATGCTCTAGTGATAGAAGAATCTACAAAACAGTCGGATGTGTGGATTCTTGATTATGGGGCTTCTATCATATCAGTCCGAGGAGAGAGTGGTTTACTGTTGGGTTTTATGGGTCCATGCGTAGCGGAATAAGCATCTAAATAACACAAAACCCAAGCCCTAAGATCCGTTCTATACGATTAAATTGAATTCCTATGAGATAGAATTTACCAACCTTTATTGCTTTCCGTTCTTGAGCTATCGAATAAATATCAATGTGATTTTGAATCACAAACTTCGATCTTCAAAACTTGAATCTTCATATTGCTTTAAACAATAGAACTCTAGGCCTTGATCGTCGTATGAGTGAAGACCCTCTAGTAGTATCCACACGTTAGAATGAACCAAGAACAGTTCTTGAGAATTGCTAGATTCTTAAACCTATGGAAGAATATTGAGAAACCTTTCTTGGTAATTTTCTCTCTTGAAAATTCGGCTGACATATTAGGGTTTACAGACTGCATATTTATACTATCTTAGTATTGATATTAGTTTCCTAATCTTATTAGGAAACTGTCTGTCAAACGCCTCAGGCCTTAGTATGTCGCACGACTCAATGAGTCCATTGGACAAGTTCTGTCGCGCGGCTACACAAGCCATATCAGGAACTCTCAATCATTCTTCCTTTGGTTTAACCAATTCATTCTAGTTGTGTGTGACCCAATAGGATTATATTATGTTGGCAATGAGCTCGATCATATCGATCCTCATAAGACATAAGCGGACTCTAGCAAGCCATTATGTCTACCCAAATAATATAACGTAAGAGTTCACGTTTCCAATGGTACACTTCCATTTCTCCCTTTGTCTCACGATGTTATATTGAACACAAGTCATGGTCCTCGTCAACTTGTATTTGTTCAATGCTTTCTCGATCTTGAGTATAATGATAGTCCAATCATATTGGGGTGTGGCCACACGCTTTCATCATTATCACTCATCGAGGGGCCTAAGCAAAACATCTCTCTTTCGAGGGACAAATTCCATCTTGACTTATCATCCTTCTCATCATGAATCCGATCATGCCAAAGATAGCCTTTATAAATATCGTGTTAAGATATCGTTTGACTAAAATCAAACATGACTTTCATCATATGTAAGGTCATGATAATCTCAGGTCTAGGGACTAAATGAAGTGACCATATGAGATTTAATTATGACATTTGACCATGACATAAATCTCATACGGGTCAAGTCCAGTCACTTGTTCTCTAACAAGTACCCATAATTTCAATGTGCATCTCTATGCATATAATCATCATATGATTATCCATTGACAATTATACTAATTATTCTCTTAATAATCAGGCACGTAGATTATTACAATAAATATGCAAACTATATAATAATCAAATAATAAACTAAACGATAAAGATGATACATAACGGTTCTCAGTTAAACATAACTAAAGCCTAGGGCATTACACCAACATTTACAACCTATGAGCAGCTGTATAGTGGTAATATTCATATGACCAACAATTTTACTTGCAGGGTGGTTGGTATTGGCTCTATCAAGCTGCAGACTCATGATGGTAAGTTCTGCACTTTGAGCGATGTGAGGCATGTTCCACAGATGATGAAGAACCTAATATCTCTTAGTCAGCTCGACGACAAAGGGTATAGTTTCAAAAGTAAAGGTGGAGCAGTTCATGTTCGCAAAGGTTCTGAAGTGATTCTGAGAGTTATTAAGCGGGGCTCCTTGTATTTCCTCCTAAGAAGGACGCTTTATGGGTCAGTATTAGTTGTGTCATATGAAGTGGTCAAGGAGGATATGACCAAGTTGTGGCATATTAGTAATGGACACATGAGCATTAGAGGGATGTAGATATTGGTGAATCATGGTCTTCTGTGTGGCAATAAGGTCAAGGACCTTAAGTTTTGTGAGCATTGTGTAATTGGGAAGATGCAGCAAAGCAAGATTCCTAAAGGGATTATAGAATGAAGGGCAGTCTGGATTACATTCTCTCAGATTGTTGGGGACTTTCACGTCAGGAATCATTGAGAGGTCATAGGTATTTATTGTTTATGATTGGTGGTTATTCGAGGAAGACTTGTGTGATTATTATGAAGCAAAAGAGTTAGGCTCTCACCAATTTCAGACATTGGAAGACATTAGTGGAGAATCAGACATGGAAGAAGATCAAGCGACTCCGAATAAATAATGGGTTGGAGTTCTGTACTACTGAGTTCGATGAGTCAGACATTGTTGGCTAGAGAAAGGTGCATGCTCTCCAATACAAAGGTGTCTAAGCGCATGAATCAGACATTGTTAGCTAGAGAAAGGTGCATGCTCTCCAATACAAAGGTGTCTAAGCGGTTCTGGGGAGAAGCGGTTATTATAACATGTTACTTGATAAATCGCGGAATACATACATGTATCATTCTCAAAGTTCCAAATGAGGTATGGTCAGGTGAACCCATTGATTATTCTAATTTAATGGCTTTTGGTTGTACTACTTATTATCATGTGGATGATGGGAAGTTAGAGCTGAGGGCTAGAAAAGGAGTTTTCATGGGTTATGGAGATGGTGTAAAGGGATACCAAATTTGGTATACATCAGAGGGTAGGGTAATAATAAGCAAGAATGTTGTTTTTGATAAAAATTATGTGCTTAACCGTATTATGAGATCTTTGGTTGTATCCGGTGTTGGTAGTATTAATAAACAGGTTGATCTACAAGATACTTCAAAGTTGAGCAGTCCACAGTCAGATGTTCATCAGGATCTACCGTTAGAGATAGAAGCACCAGAAAGCTTATCACCAGTTTTTAGGGGTACACCAGATGTTGGGCTCATGTATGGAGGTGATACAGAATGTGCAGTTGAGGGTTATTGTGATTCAGACTACTCTAGGGATGTTGACACGAGGAGATCTGTGATCGGGTATATGCTCACTCTTAGTGGGTCAGTTTTCAGTTGGAAGGCTACTCTACTATCTACGGTGATGCTTTCTACTACGAAGGCGGAGTACATGGCATTGACAAAAGCTGCTAAGGAGGGAATATGGCTAAAGGGTTTGATCAGCGACCTCGTGTTACATCAGGATCAGGCTACAATATTTTGTGAGGCATCATTTTCTATTTGACCAAGGATCAAGTTCATCACTAGAGGAACAAGCACATATATGTGAGGTATCATTTTCTGAGGAGTGAGAAGTGGATCAATCGCAACTTGTTCTCAAACAAGATTGTCGTTTTATGAAAAGTTTTCCAGCAAGTGATTCTTGCCGAAGTGTTTAATCATTTGTCTTTTATTCTGCAGCACTTACTTACTGTTTTGTGAGTTTATCTTCTGTCAAGTTGTCAAGACAGTTGTTGAGACACTTGTGTGATAAACTGTACACATAAGTGGATAAACAGATTGAACAGTCCTAGCTACAATCTTTCAATTGGAGTCAGAGCCTTCTCTCGACTCTACTGAGATCGATACTTGAAGTGGCCACTATAGACTGCCAACATAGTTGTAACAAATCGTCTACTCTAGATGGTTCAAACTATACCATCTGAAAGGCTAAGATGATTATGCATATTAAATATATTGATCACCGTGCTTGGGTTAGCCTCATTGTTGGCTATACTCCTCCCATAGTTGAGATTACCGCCTCTTTATCCAGAGGTGATGACAAAAAGGAGAAACTTTATGGTCCTAAGCCCATAGAGGATTAGAATGCTGAGGAAATTACTCTTGCAAACTATAATGCCAAGGCCATGGGAGCAATCTCTGACCATGTGGATCCTCATATGTTTAGGTTATTTTCTAACCAAACTATTGCCAAAACTACATGGGACATTCTCCAACTTCATTGTGAGGACCAACTAGTGTTAAACAAACAAAATTAAGGTCACTAATGACTAAATTTGAAACTTTAAGGATGGGAGAGGATGAAACCATCAAAGATTACTCTGCTAAAATCTTAGACATTTCAAATGAGTCTTTTACTTTAGGTTAATCCATAACTAATGCAAGACTTGTTAGTAAAGTAAGAATTCTCCCTGAAAAGTTCAACATTAAAATTTCTGTGATTGAGGAAACCCATGATGTCCAAACTGTTGCACTTGATGTAATCTTAGGTATTTTGACTAATTTTGAATTAAATTTTGAGGTACAGAAAGCTAGCAAAGCAAATTCAATTGCTCTTGCAGGTGCCCTTAAAGTATCTCAAGATCTAGTCAAATTATCTAAAGACATAGATGAGTCAAACTTGGAAGAAGATGAGTGTGATTTGATAACGCAAAAATTCAACAACATGTTGAAAAAGAAACGATTAATAAATTTTTCTAATTCAGCATACTCTCCTTCTTCCATGGTTGAATCTTCTAAAAGGGAGAGAAGTATGAAGAAACCTTTTTTGGAAACTATGAAGTCCATCGAGTCAATTAAGTGTATGGCTTGTAAAGATTTTGGACATTTTGCTAATGAATGTGCAAATACCTTAAGGAAAATGGGAATGAGTTTTTCTGCGACATTAAGTGATTCTGATGATGACGATGAGACAGCAAATCTGTCAATGTTACATTCATTACAGTTCACCTTGTCCGATAGTGATTCGGATACGGAAGTTGTGCAGTGTTCTGAGTGTACAACTGACTGCACAACTGGCTGCAGTTTGTATACCTGCTTGAATTCCACAACTGCAGGTGAAACTGAGAATAATCATGCAGATGAAGAAAGTGCAACCTATAAGGATCTGCACAGTACCTACATAGAACTCCATACTGAATGGGTCAATAGGATGGAGCAAATCAAGGTGTTCAAACAAGTAAATGATAAACTCTCCTCTAAAAATATAAGTTTGAAATCTGAGGTTGAGTGTTTATCTAAGGAGAGTGATTCTCAAAAGGACTCTATAGCCAAATTGGAAGTTTTACTAACAAAAGAAAGATATTGAGTGTGAAAAGTTCAAAACTGAGCTTAAAAGAGAAACTGAAACTCTAACTAAACTTAAACAATGGTAAGGCTAAGTTAGAAGAAGTTTTGAATTTAGGTAATCAAGGAAAATCTGAAATTGCCTATGGAGGTTATAATTTTGTCAAAGAGGGTGAGGGTTCTTCTAAAGTTGAAAAGAAAAATGTTTTTAAAATAAAAAGGAAAGGTCACAGACGAAGGCAATACATTTGTCATCATTGTTTTGTTCCTGGTCACATTCGACCATTTTGCTATAAGTTGAAACAGGAACTTGAACTTGTGAAGACTGGTGGACACTTGAGCAGACAGTTGAGTACACAACTATACCCTCAACTGTACAGACAACCCAAGACTGGAACAAAAACCGCATGCGTAAGAAAAGAGAACAAGAACTGTCAGGTGGCCTTCACCACTCTTAAGAATAGTATTGAAGGATCCTGGTACTTCGACAGCGGCTGCTCCCACCATATGACTGGGTCACTTGAGCATTTCAGTGACTATGAACCATTCAAAGGTGGAAAATTAATTTTTGGTGGAGGAGCTCAAGGTAAGATCATTGGCAAAAATACGTTGCAGGTATAAGGTTTACTTAGGTTGCATAATATATTGCATATTGATTGGCTAAAGGCTAATTTAATAAGTATAAGTCAATTGTGTGATGTGATCTACATGTCAAATTTGATAAGAAGATGTGTGAGGTCTTTGATGATTCAAATAGATGCGTTTTGACAGGAGTAAGATCCTCAGATCATTGTTACAAGTTGGTTGAAAATCTTTCATATCTTAAATCAATTTTTTATGATGCTACTGATCTTAATGTCAAAACTGCTGAGGATGATGTTGCAGGTTGTACATGGGAACGTGATATGATTAATAATGAATCTGAAACAGGAAAAGCAAACGAATCTGCAGAACAGACACATGTTCAGACAGTTGAGCAACTAGTTATTCAAATAACTGACGACACAGGTGATCAGGCAACAGTACAACCAGGTTCAGATTCTGAAACTGATGAAAATGAAGTAAGCAGAGAAGGGATATTCCCTCCATAGTATAGGGAAATCATCCTACCTCCCAGATCATTGCGAAAGTGGATGAAGGAATGAAAACAAGAGAAAAGAAGGTCAACTTATGTGACCTTGCAAGTTTGGTATACATGAACTCAGTATACCTTCAGGTACGTTCATATTGTTGTATTGCCAATAACGAATCTAATTCAGAGGCATTTTTTAAGACATTTGAGGAGGAGATAATCATTGATTCCAAAATCACCAATGTTGGATGTTTATGTCTTGAAAATATGTTGTATTCATGGGATAATAGGGAACAAACTTTTGTTTTCCTATCAAATACTGAATCTGAATATGTGGCAATAGGTAGTTGTTGTACCCAACTGTTGTGGATGAACCAAATGATAAATGATTATAGATTGAAAAGTGAAAAGTGAAACCTTAACCGTATTTTGTGATAATATGAGTGCCAAAGATATTGCCAAAAATCTAGTGCAACACTCCCGTACAAAGCACATAGATATTAGGCACCAATTTATAAGAGATCTTGTTGAACAAAGAATCATTACTCTTGAACATATAGGAACAACATATCAACTTGCTGATATCTTTACCAAGGCTTTAGATTTTGAGAGATTTTCTTCCCTTAAGAAGTCTCTCGACTTGTGTGAACACCGATGACTGCACAAGTGTGCAGACAACTGTCTGCATCTCTGTATAATTGTATGCTACAGAAAACACTAACAAAAAAAATAGTATCCTGCATTCATGCATTGCACGATTGTCTCTTGTGACCAATTGACTATCTTTCATTTTTGACATGGTGTTTGACTCCTGAATGTGAGAACCCTTCTAACTTGGTGATAAAATTCCCATGTTAAAACTTCTTTGTGATATCTATCATGGAGTGGGTATCTAATCTAAGGTCACCGAGAAAAACAAGCTACCTCCATTTATTCTGAAGCTTCCACTCATGTGCTAAATGCCAATGACTTATTGTTGAATCACTTGGGAAAAAAATTGGGCAAGCACTATGGTGTGAGAATGTAAAGCTCCTTTTCAGTGACTGATTCAATGCCAAATATTGAGACATTCTGGAGGCTAAATGATTCAGGTTTAAATCATTGACTACTTGCATGTCAAAACTATGTCAATGTGAGATTTACTCCTACCATGTTACACTTTATTGAGATTAATCTCCACTGTGTGTGCATTGTTTTTCATGATAGATATACTGTGACAAATTAGGACATTCGGAATCCTTGGTAAAAATATGATCAAATTTTTGATGTTACTTATGTATTTTTGATCAATGATTCTATTATGTTCAATGATTCCTTTATGATGTGGTGTTTGAGACTTCTTGCAGTCGAAGGATACTATGAGGTTGTGTTGATCAATAAAGGTGGAAATCTTATTCGAATAAGGCAAGTAAATCTCATCACAAAATATGATAAGGATTCAAATTTCAATTCCTAATCCTTTATGATAAAGGAATTTTAAGAGGTAAACAACACAACCATCACACGAGTCCTTCTCCTTCTCCATATCTTATTTCGAGGCAAGTCATGATTATCTCTCATCAATGTTGTGCTATTTATTGACTGAACAAGTGTTATCACAACTCTCTTCTCTATTCCCATAGGAATCTGGATAGATCATTGGACTTCCCTATTCTAGGTCTCTGATCCTAGAATTTTATGCAAACCTTAGTTGGGATATAGGGATTGACAGATCTCCTAGCTTTGGGAGAGTGTTTGTGAGGGATCGGATAGTGGAATTCAACCCATCTAGGATAAACTGGTTTCTTGGCACCCCTAATGCCCCACTGGATTCCTTGCCAGTTGATTATGATGAGGCAGTTAAAACCATCACAGGGGGAAAGATTACTAAATGGGTCGCTGAGTTTGGACAAACATGTTGTCAAGGCTTTATGTCTTTCTTCACCACATTCTGAGGACAAATTGGCTTCCTACCTCTAATGCCTCCTCAGTAACCAAAGATCAAGTTTTACATCTGTTTAGAATATGGCTGAATAGATTCAATTTAGGGAAGGTTGTTTTTGATACAGTGTTAAATTTTGCTGAAAACACCAATACAAACTATGCCTACCCTCACCCCAGCCTTTTATATGCCCTGAAAAACCAAGGGATTGAGGATATCCTAGGAGAGCCACTTTCTCTCATCACCGCGCAATTCAAACTCCAAAAACCATGGACGAAAGCTCCAGGTTCAATGATCTTATTCAAATCATTGAACAACTAATAATGATGATGATTTGGAGTTTGACATTGAGAGGGATGTAACTGTCAGCACAACTGTTCCCACAGGATCTGACTCTCCAGACAAAAGTGCTATCCATGCTCAAATCGCCATCTTTTAGACACAGATTAACACTCACAAGGCTGAAATTGAGGGGAGGCAGGTTCTGATTGCCGGACTGGAAAAATCAATCACTGACCTCTAGAATGCCCTTAGTAGTACTTCTCAAAAAGGAGGAGAAGAAATGGAAAATGCAAGCGGAGCTGATAAGGGGGAACAACTAATAATGATGATGATTTGGAGTTTGACATTGAGAGGGATGCAACTGCTGCTATGGAAAAAGAACTGCTTGAAGAAAATCTATATGTTGATCTTGATATTTGAAAAACATTTTAGCTATCTTTTGATTTGGATGTAATAATGTATACTTATGATCGGTTTGTTTTTAAACTATTTGGATTTGAACTGTTATTACAGTTGAGTTTTGGGCTTGGCAAATTTTTGCAGGTTTTGATCGATTTCACAAAGATAGGGGGAGATTGAAAGAGTATGAAAATACCTTATATTTAAAATATCTTTGTAATTCTGATTTATATAATAGTGTATATATTTTGTATAAATTAGATTAGAAAATAATTGTAAATATAGTTTAGATTCTAGTTAACTAACCGGGTAACTGTTATGTTTAGTAATTATCCTATATTTAAGGTATGTATTCAAGATTGGAAGGAACTCATTGTTGATAAGGAAAGGAGTGCACACTTGTTGAAAAAGGATTGTATTTGCCTATAAAAGAAGACCGCTCCTTTCATCATTCTACACGGATTTTCAAAAAGAAAATGGAGTATTCAGGTTTATTAGAGTCTCCTTACTTTGTTATTGAAGTTTAAACCATTGAAACTTTAACATTGTTTTTTCTGTTTTTGATGTTCTTAAGACTAGAACGCTTTTGATCTTTTTGTACGTTTTCTTTCTTTTCATTGTAAGCTTTCAATTGCAACTTGTTCTCAAACAAAATTGTCGTTTTATGAAAAGTTTTTCAGCAAGTGATTCTTGCTGAAGTGTTTAAACATTTGTCTTTTATTCCACTACACTTACTTACTGTTGTTGTGTGAGTTTATCTTCTTTCAAGTTGTCAAGACAGTTTATGAAATAATTTAAAGTTAATTGACTTTTATGTCCCTGTTAGTGGGATTGGCAGAAATAAAATAAAATATGTTTCTGATAAATAATTTAGAAGAAAAAATTGTATCATCAGATAGCGGTAACTCATATCTAAATGTAAATGAATTGACATGATTTTTGGGGATTTGAATCATGTCTTTCTTATTACACATGTTCTTTATTTTACGTTTTTTTTTTCCAAATCAAAACGAATCTATTATAAAAGTGACATTTGAATGAAAAGGCATGTCAGATATCGATTCAGTTAGACTTATTTGACATAATATTTATTTTACTTCTCCATTTAAAAAATAAGAAATTCTCAAGGTAATAGTAATATTTTCAATTGTGCTTCAAATATTTTTGTTTGTTTAAAACGAATTGTGCTTCCAAATTTTTATTATCATTTTTTAAAAAACTAATTGTGTTTCAAATTCATATTAATCATCCTCAATTAGAGTGAATATTCACTCCGATACACATGTAAAAGTGGCAACATTATGCTTTATGGAAGAGGGCAAATTTGTCCAAAATCGATGGGTAATAGGACCAAAATGTGCCGCCCATTTTTATAAAATTAGTTGTTCATCACATCATCATTCAATTCACTAACGTTTGTTTGATAGCAATATCTTGTTTTAAAAGAGGAAAGTAGCCAATAAATTAACCACGATCTGCGACATACTCCCTCCGTCCCACGTCATTGTGGACCATTTTTTCGGGCACGATAATTAAGAAATATTATTAAGATAATAAAAATGTGTGGTAGGAAATGAAGAGAGAGAATGAGTGGAGTTGGTTGAATAAATTGTGTGGTAGGAAATGAAGAGAGAGAATGAGTGGGTGAGGTAGGGTGAATATAAAATAATAAATTTATTTCCATTTTGGACAGTTTGCATTCACGTGGGACGGACCAAAAAGGAAATAAGTTTGCATTCACGTGGGACGGAGGGAGTATATAATAACTAGTAAAAGCTCGTGTTCGAGGACAAGTGATATTTTTTTAATTAAAAGTGAGGATAAAATGGAAAAGAGACAACTTAGTGAGAATAAAATGGGAAAAAAACTTTTGACACTATTCATCCCACTTTTCTCATTTATATTATACTCCCTCCGTCCCGACCGACTTAGGATTTTTTGAAATGGCACGGGGATTAAGGAAAAGGTAAATGTTGTGAGTGTAATTTAAAAATAGCAGAGAGAATGAGTGGAGGGAATAGTAAATTATAATGGTGTTGTGAGTATTAAAATAATGTAGGAGAGAGAATGAGTGGAGAGAATAGTGATTTAAGGTTTCCATTTTGGGCCGTCCTAAGTCGGGTGGGACGCCCAAAATGGCAAAAAGTCCTAAGTCGACCGGGACGGACGGAGTAGATAATAATATCCTTGTCAAAGAGATTTAATTTAATTGACATCATTTAAATGTATCTTTTCATGCTAGAAGTCAAAAATTCAAACTTTATCAAATACTCCCTTCGTCCCGGTAGAAGCGTCATCCTTTTAGGGGTGGCGCACAAATTAAGGAAAAGTGTGGGAAGAAAAAATGTTATGAGTGTAATTTGAAAATAGGAGAGAGAATTAGTGGAGGAAATAGTGAATTTAAAAAGTGTTGTGAGTGTAGAGGAGAGAGAATTAGTGGAGGGAATAGTGGATAGGGTAATAGAATATTATAAAATATTTCCTTTTTAGGAAAGGGTGACGCTTTAAACGGGACACCCTTTTGGATAAAAAGTGACGCTTCAACCGGGACTGATGATGCAGTATGATGGGATAAATATGAGTTTTATTTTAATTAATTGTTATTTTATTAGTATTTTCGGAATTAAATGTAGTAGGATGATTATAAGAGGTTTTAGAGTAGATTTAGCATTGATTTAGTAGTTTTAGACTTCTATTAGGTTACCTTATAGGTTAGGCTTTATTTTAGGAGGATATTTCTTGTTTTCTAAGTTTTATGAGTGCTATAAAATAGCTTCAAAGTTGTAATCCGAAAATCAGACTTTTGATATTTGATTTATGAAATATAGTTTTGCTGTGAGCAACTATTATTGAGGGTTTAAATCCCGTCTTGTTTTCTTAAATTCCGTTCAGTCATTCTTCTCATTATCATATAACCTCTTTTTTCGTTATCAATTGGTATCAGTTTCCTGGTCGAAGTGATGGCTGAACGAAGGCGTGGTCATGGTGTTCATGGAGTTCGTAGTAGGGTTCGTGAAGCGAATCCCCAGGAATATGATCCACATCACGAACGTGACCTATATGAAATCAAGAAGGACGAACTGCGAAGAAAGATTCAAGATCTCAAACTCCGTTTGTTGCGTTCCGAGATTCGAGAACTCCAAAGATACTTTGATCGGGTGGAGGGTCGACGAATCCAACGACAACTAGCGCAGTTGGAGGACTCGGATCTCGCACGTATCGTCGATGAAGAGGGCTCGGAGTCGATCTCGCGGTCCGATGATGATGAAGATATCTATCCTTTCGATCGTGATCACGAACTTGAGCGCAAGAGAGAGGCCGATCCTCCGACTCTCGACGAGTTTTGTGACCGATTGAATCTGTTACCGTGGATTGCTTTGTTGATTCGACGGTTCCGACAAGTTGTCATTGATTGGTCAAAACCACCAATCTTTGATGACGATAATTATGAAGATGATATTGAGGGTTTCACCCACAGGCTATCAGAAGCCATTGTGTTGCGAACCCGGGAGCAGTTGTGATTTTCCGGGTTCATCTATTTTACCGAAAGGAGGTATTTTTGGTTCTTATTGTTATGAGGATCCCTTTTATGTTGAAGTTCCGTTTATTTCGCAACTGGGTTCTTCAAAGGTTTATTCATTGAGAGTTTTTTAGTAAACAGATGGACAGATTGGATGGATGTGATGAGAAGTGCTACTAAGTATACAGTTCGAAGACGTTTGAAGCTTAAGTTTTCAGAGATATTTCCGAAGAGCAACGACTCAAATTCGAGGTCGAATTTTTCTAAGAAGAGGAGAATGATGCAGTATGATGGGATAAATATGAGTTTTATTTTAATTAATTGTTATTTTATTAGTATTTTCGGAATTAAATGTAGTAGGATGATTATAAGAGGTTTTAGAGTAGATTTAGCATTGATTTAGTAGTTTTAGACTTCTATTAGGTTACCTTATAGGTTAGGCTTTATTTTAGGAGGATATTTCTTGTTTTCTAAGTTTTATGAGTGCTATAAAATAGCCTCAAAGTTGTAATCCGAAAATCAGACTTTTGATTTTATGAAATAGAAAAAGAAAAGCTTTGGCTTTTGAAATTGATTCTTGTCAATATCGTTCGGTCATTCTAATCTCTTAGCCTTCGTTTGCTATCAACTGAGGGAGTACAATTTTTAATACTTTTACATATCATTCTTGTCAGGGCCTGCGGACACATGCTTTGATAAAGGGGTGGCTGTAAACCCCCCTTTTTTATTTTGACATGTAAAAAAAAATAAAAAAAATCACTAAGTACACCCCCACTTATCAGCTCAATTCACTTTCTTTGACAAAAGAAGAAGAATCGATGTAGGTAGTAATGTAAAAAATAATTCTTTTTTTTTTTTTTTAATTTTTGGATAATGTAATTTGTGAACCCCCTCCATTTTAACCCTGGATCCGCCCTTGATTCTTGTAACAGATTAAACAATTAATTAATAAAAAAACTATATATATAATACTCCCTTAATCCATAATAAAGGGTTATCACATTTTAATTTTAATTGTTAATGTTTTTAATGAATATCATATACTCCCTCCGTCCCAAGAAATCCGTCACCATTTTAGGCTTGACACGCAAATTAAGGAAAAAAGTGAAAAAAAATGTTGTGAGTGTAATTTGAAAAGAGGAGAGAGAATTAGTGGAGGAAATAGTAAATTTAAAAAGTGTTGTGTGAGTGTAATAGTGTTTTAGGAGAGAGAATGAGTGAAGGGAATAGTTAGTGGGATAATAGAATATTAATAAAATTTTTCCATTTTAGGAAAGGTGACGCTTCAAACGGGACGCCATTTTAGATAAAAAGTGACGAAAATCCTGGGACGGAGGGAGTATTTGTTTGTACATTACTTTTATTATGATAAAATTATATTAGATTTATTTTTTATTTAAAAATATGATATTAATTTTGAAATAAATAAAAAAAGTAAAATGTAATACTCCCTCCGTCCCGCTAATATTAGCACACTTTCCTTTTTGGGCGTCCCGCTAATATCCGCACACTCTCAAAAAGGAAACTTTATATTAATAAAATATTCATCCAACCCCACTCATTCTCTCTCCTACATTATTTTAATACTCACAACACCATTATAATTTATTACACCCTCCACTCATTCTCTCTCCACTCATTCTTTTACACTCACAACATTTTATTAAAATATCATATTCCTTAATTCCCGCACAAACAGTGTTTGTGCTAATACTAATGGGACGGAGGGAGTATTTGTTATGGGAGAAAGAATTAAAAAATATGAATGTAACATTTTTAATTTTATAGAAAGGAGGAAGTTAATACTCCCTCCGTCCCAACAATTGCTTCCCATTTTTTGTTAAGCACGCAAATTAAAAAAATGGGGGGAAAGAAAAAATGTTGTGAGTGTAATTTGAAAATAGAAGAGAGAATGAGTGGAGATAATAGTAAATTATAATGGTGTTGTGAGTATTAAAATAATGTAGGAGAGAGAATGAATGAAGGGAATAGTAAAGATTTCTTTGTCAAAAAAAGAAAGTGAAAGCTATTAACGAAACACTCAAAATGGCAAAATGGAAAGCTATTATTGGGACGAAGGGGAGTATGACGTAATCAATGACTAAGAAAATATTGCGTTTCTTTCTATTAATAGTAGTCAACACCAATCACAAATGCATAATCCAACTCCTTACACTCTTAGAAAATGACTCTACATTAATAAACCACCGCCCTTGCCTGCCCCAATATATCTATATCTACGCCCCCACATTTCCTTTTCCTTTCTTTAACTTGTCACACATCAACTTCTTTCTTCTTTTCTTTGGTAGATAATATATACTCCTACTCCCTCCGTTCCGGTCCTAAAGGCACAAAATCAATTTCGCACGCAAATTAAGGAAAGTGATGTAGGAAAGAGAAAAAGTTTAAATATTGTGAGTATGAAAAATTAAATAGGAGAGAGAATGAGTGGGAGGAATAGTTAGGAGAGAAAATGTTGTGAGTGTAAAAGTAAAGTAGGAGAGAGAATGAATGGGTGAAATAGTAATAAAAACTTTCCTTTTTGTGACTGTGCCTTTTTAAATAAGACACTCAAAAAGGAAATTTATGTCTTTTCAGTCGGGACGGAGGGAGTAAGTATTAAATATGTTTCCACTTGATGATTTTCTAATGTGGCTTGGAGAATGAAATTCTTGATTTTTTTTTTTCAGATCAAAATCAATGATCTCTAAGATTCAAGTTGTTCAATGACATCTGCCCGAGCCATATGATTATGCGCTTAACCAAAAGAAGTAAGATGCATGATAATAGCATACTCCCTCGGTTCCATTAGGGCATCTCCAATGCACGTAGTTAAAACGTAGGTATCTGAAAGCGTGAGCTTTTTAGGGAACAAACTCTTGTTTTCTTATTTCAAAAGACTTCTATTATAGTAAGAAGATTTTGGGACTTTCATGGAAGATTTATTATTGTCCTACTTTGACTAGGACATTGTATATAAAGTAAATATCTTTTATTTATGTACATAGTTTTATATTAGGACTAACCTCCTAATAGTTTATTTTCTTGTGAGTGCGTTTATGTTTTCTTATAGGAAAAGAGATCTCACAAAGGAAGATGTTGATTGCTTGAAGATCTTCTCCATGGTGCATTATAAATACAAGACATTCAGCACAAGAGAAGCTAACGAAAATTCTGAAAGAGATATACATATTCTTCATTGTTTTCAACATTGTGTTTTTAGGTTGTGAGTGAAGGTTGTGTCTCACATCCGTAACCCACATCTAGATTTTCATATAGTTCTTTGTTTTACTTCTGACTAGAATAGGTCCTACTTGGAAAAGGGAAATTGTTCTTGTCGTAGAAGGTGATTAGAACTCGTTTAATATTTTCATATTTTAGTTTTTCACTTCTTTGTTTTTGTAAGCAACAAAAGTTTTTATAGTGAAAAGTTTTTGGGCATAAGCCTAGTTTGCTGATCACACAGATCAGTAAGCGTAAATAATTCTTGAGTTATTACTTTTAATTTGTTTTATTCCGCTGCATTATCTGTGGATGTGTGGACAGTTGTGAGACACATCTGTACTCACATCCGTTGTCTGTTGTGTGATTAAAGTTTCCTAGCTACACGAAACTTTCAATTGGTATCAGAGCCAACTCTCGATATATTACTGAGTGTTGATCCAGAAAGTGTAGTCATTATGAAATGCCAAAATCACCAAAACAGGCCTCCTGTCTTGGATGGTACGAATTATTCTCTTTGGAAGTCTAAGATACGTAATTACATCAAAAGTATTGATGAAAGGGCTTGGATGTGTATTCTTGTTGCATGGCAACCTCCTACTGTGGAGAAGAAGCCTGCCTCTGGTGTTGGTGAGTCTATTTTCGAAAGAAAACCTGAAGAGCAATGGACTCTTGAAGAATTTCAGGCTGCAAATTATAATTCAAAAGCTATGGGTGCTATTTTCAGCCATGTTTCTGGGAATATGTACAAGCTTATCACTAATGAAAGTGTAGCCAAAGCTGCTTGGGATATTTTGCAAACTCAATGTGAGGGAGCACCAAGTGTAAAAGCTACGAGGCTTAGAATTTTAATGGATATGTTTGAGTTACTTCGAATTGAAGAAACTGAGGACATTGTGTCATATGCTGCTAAGATTCATGAGATTTCAAATGAGTGCACAAGTCTGGGAGAATCTATCTCCAATGCAAGACTTGTAAGTAAGATTTTGAGGACCTTACCTGAGAGGTTCAACATCAAAGTGGCTGTGATTGAGGAAACTAATGACACCAATACTCTAGGTCTAGACAAAATTGTAGGTATTTTGACTGTGTTTGAGTTAAACCTTGAAGCTCAGAAAAAGAACAAATCCCACAGTCTTGCTCTCAGAAGTGCTGCTGCATTTCTAAAAGAGCTTGTGGAATTATTCTCTGAAATTGACAAGTCAAATCATGAAGATGAGGATGTAGCTTTTATTTCAAAGAAATTCAGTTCTATACTGAAAAATAAAAGGATGAGTAAATTTCCAAATAGACCTACTCCCAGGGCTACTGAAAAGCCAAAATCTAGCACTGACACTGAATTCAAGAAACCAAGCTTTGAAAATAACAAATCCTCTGAGTCTGTTCAATGTAGGGCATGTCGTGGCTTTGGTCATTATGCCAATGAGTGTGCTAGCACACTCAAAAAGAAAGAAATGAGCTTAACTGCTACCCTTAGTGACAGTGAGGATGAAGATGAAGTGGCTAACATGTCTATTATCAATTGCCATTCTGTGTTTAATGCCTTTTCTGCAGATATAGAAGATGAAAGTTCTGAAAATTCCTTGGATGTGGTCTCAGATGTGTATACATCTGGTGACACATCTGACCTGATGCTAAATTGTTTCACAGTAAAAGGAGATTCTGATGATGAAAATAGGGACATTTCCTATGAAGAACTTTTTGCAACATACAAGAAGTTGCATACAGATTGGATGAAAAGATTGGACAAGATTGAGGTACTTGTTAAGGTAAACAAATCTCTTTCTGATAAATTGGCTGCTTGTGAAGATGAAAAAGTTGTACTTTCAAAGGAAAATGATGTTCAAAAAGATACTATTGCAAGACTTGAAGTCCTTGTGACCAAAAGAGAAGTTGACCTTGAAAAATTCAAAAATGAATGTGAAAAAGCTGAAAACACTTTTACCAAGTTAAACAAAAGTAAAATGAAATTTGATGAAGCTATTTCTATAGGTCAGCTTAACAAAACTGGTTTGGGTTTTGAAACACCTAATTTTGTAAAGGAGAGATGTGAGGCTTCTACTTCAAAAGGTGTGGAAAAACCAATTTTTAAAGAAAAAGTCATTTTGAGTGAGAAAAGACCTAGGAAGAGGCACTACATCTGCCATTATTGCCTTGCTCCTGGTCACATTAGACCCTTCTGTTACAAACTGAAGGCTGATAAAAAATCTGGTCACTTCAATCAGCCTCAGATGTGTGAGAAGATGTATGCACATCCGAACACACATCCTGGTAATCTGAGACCTCTGCAACCCAAAAAGAAAGCTGTAAAGTAGTGGGTGGCCAAACCAAGTGCCACCTGCAATGTTGTTTACTCCTCCCTCAAGAATACTGTCTCTGGCTCTTGGTATTTTGATAGTGAGTGCTCTAGGCACATGACTGGAAACCAAGCAGTCCTTCTTGACTATGAAGTGATTAGTGGAGGGAAAGTAAATTTTGGTGGAGGTGCTCAAGGAAAGATTGTTGGGAAAGGAACCCTAGATGTCAAGGGTCTCCCAAAATTGTACAATGTGTACCATGTGGAAGGCTTGAAAGCCAACCTAATAAGCATCAGTCAACTGTGTGATGATGACCTTTATGTGAAGTTTGATAAGCACTTGTGTGAAGTGTTTGATAAGGATAATACATGTGTGTTTACTGGTCCTAGATCTGCTGACAATTGTTATCAATTTGGTGACAATCTTTCTTGCCTAAGCTCAAAAGCTAATGATGTCAATCTGTGGCACCAAAAATTAGGGCATGCTAGCTGAAGAACTCTGGAAGAACTTCAAAGGTTTGAAGCTATTAAAGACCTCCCTAAACTGAACTTCAAGAACCCTGATGTCTGTGGTTCATGTCAAAAGGAAAAGCAAACAAAAGCATCACATAAAAAGGTCCAACAGTGCTTCACTTCTAGATGTTTGGAGCTGATTCACACTAATTTAATGGGACCTATTGAAGTAGAAAGCTTTGGTAGAAAAAAGTATGTCTTTGTGTGTGTTGATGATTATTCTAGGTACACTTGAGTAATGTTCTTAAGAGAGAAATCTGAAACCATTGGTGAATTCAAAAATTGGTACAAAAGGGTTAGAAATATTTATGGTCTTAAGGTTGTGAGGATTAGGTCTGACCATGGCACTGAATATGAGAACCAAATGTTTACTAATTTTTGCAATTCTAAGGGAATCACTCATGAATTTTCTGCACCAATCACCCCACAGCAGAATGGAATTGCTGAAAGAAAGAATAGAACCTTGCAAGAAATGGCTAGGGTCATGTTAAGTTCTAAAAACCTGTCCAAGAAATTCTGGGCAGAAGCTTTGAACACTGCTTGTCACATTGGCAATAGAGTGTTTCTTAGGATTGGTAGCACTGTCACTCCATATCAAATCCTCCTTGGAAAGAAACCAACTGTGGAGTAATTTCATGTGTTTGGATGTATTTGTTACATTCTCAATGATAGAGAATACTTGTCCAAATTTGATTCAAAGAGTGACAAAGCAATTTTCATGGGCTATTTCACTAATAGTAGAGCTTACAGAGTTTTTAATCTCAAAACTAAGACCATTATGGAATCTGCTAATGTTATATTTGATGACTCACTTGATCTTAACCTCAAGACTGCTGAGGATGATGTTTCAGGTTGCTTACTGGACTGGAAGGATGAAGAAACAGGTGCTGAAAAACCAAAAGAAGCTTTCAGTGCTGAAAAACATGCTGAACCTGATAAGGATGTAACCAAGGATGTGGACACATCTGCATCCACATCTGAACCCACATCTACTCCCATATCCACTCAAAATTCTATAACTGAGGACAGTTCCTCTGATTCTAATCAGGATGGTGCTTCAAATGATAATGTGGATGGGTGTGTGGATAGATCAAAGGATATTCCTTCTAAAATCCAGAAAAACCACCCCACTTCACAAGTTGTGGGAGATGTGCATGCTCAAGTGAGAACTAGACAAAAGGATAAAGTGGACTATAGAAAGATGGATGGTTTTTGGAGTTGCTCCTCAGCATACTCCCAGGTAAGTTATTGCTGTTTTGTTTCAAAAATTGAACCTAAGAATGTTGCTGAAGCATTGAAAGATGCTGACTGGATCCTTGCTATGCAAGATGAATTGATTCAATTTGAAAAGAACGAGGTGTGGACTCTTGTCCCTAGACCCTCACATGGAAATGTCATAGGAACCAAATGGATTTTCAAGAACAAAACTGATGAGCAAGGTGTGATCACTAGAAATAAAGCTAGGTTAGTTGCTCAAGGTTATACTCAAATTGAGGGAATTGATTTTGAGGAGAGATTTGATCCTGTTGCAAGAATTGAGTCCATTAGGCTTCTGTTAGCCATTGCTTGTTACCTCAAGATCACTCTCCATCAAATGGATGTTAAGAGTGCTTTTCTAAATGGGATATTAAATGAAGAAGCCTATGTTGAACAACCTAAAGGCTTTGTGGATTTCAAATACCCTAACCATGTGTATAAGCTAAAGAAAGCTCTGTATGGGCTAAAGCAATCCCCTAGAGCTTGGTATGGTAGGTTTACTGACCATTTGCTTCACCTAGGATTCAAGAGAGGTGAGGTTGACAAAACATTGTTTGTAAGGAAAAACAAAATGAAGATTCTTGTGGCACAAATCTATGTGTATGATATTGTGTTTGGGTCAAATTCTGACCCTATGCTAGCTGAGTTTGTGGATAGCATGACTTCCACATTTGAGATGAGTATGGTAAGTGAGTTGAATTTTTTCTTAGGATTACAGATTAAACAATTCAAAGATGGCACGTTCATCTCAAAATCTAAGTATGCCAAGAATCTTGTGAAAAAGTTTGAACTTGAACACTCTTCACATCAAAGAACACCAATGGGATCTTCCCAAAAGCTAAGTCATGATTCAGATGGTGAGAGTGTTGACCAAACACTGTACAGAAGTATGATAGGAAGTCTGCTTTACCTCACTGCAAGTAGACCTGACATAATATTTAGTGTGTGTCTCTGTGCAAGATACCAAGCCAACCCTAAGGTGTCCCATCTGAAAGCCTTGAAAAGAATCATTAGATATGTGAGTGGGACTGTGAACCTAGGACTGCATTACTCTAAAGAAACAAACACCAATTTGGTTGGGTACACTGATTCTGATTGGACTGGAAATAGTGATGATAGAAAGAGTACCACAGGTGGATGTTTCTACCTAGGAAATAACCTTGTGTCTTGATATAGTAGGAAGCAGAATTGTGTGTCTTTATCCACTGCTGAGGCTGAGTATGTTACCCTTGGGAATTTCTGCACACAACTGCTTTGGATGAATCAAATGTTGAAAGATTATGGATTGAATAGCAAAGTTTTGACTACTTTTTGTGATAACAAAAGTGCCTTGGACATATCTAAAAATCATGTCCAACATTCTAGAACAAAACACATTGATATTAGACATCATTTCATTAGGGATCTTGTGGAACAAAAAACTGTGTGTCTGGAATTTGTTGGGACTGAAAATCAATTGGCTGATATATTTACAAAGGCATTAGATTTGGAGAGATTTTTCTCCTTGAGGAAGTCTCTTGATTTGTGTGATATCTAAGGTTGTGAGCACAAATGTGTCTCACATCCTCTAACATATCTGTATATTAGATTAACTGAAAAAAATATAAAAAAAAATAAATAAATAAAAATATAAAATCATGCATTAGCACGAAATTTTCTCAATGCGGTCACTTGTGAGTCTTCATCTTGACTTTGTTTTTGATCACTTAATTGTGAGCACTTCCTAGTCATGTCATCTTTTGATGACTTGATATAACCTTCCTAGGTATCTCACAGTGGGTGCTACAAAAAAAAAGTGAGAAACAGCTGCTTCACCCTTAGTATGAAGCCATACCATTGTGATCAAGTGATTTTCATAAGAAATCTTGAAATCAAACTTGATAAGATCATTGGGAAAAAGGGCTATCTTTGGGATCAAGTAAAGTGAAAGCTACTCACAATGCAAAAATCCACAACAAAAAATTGGTGGATGCATCCTAGAGAATGTGCAGATTGGATTATTGCTCATTGACTTTTTGTGATCTAAATGTGTCCCTAAATGTGACTCACATCCTATACCACATCCATAAGCTGAGAATTTTTCCATCACTTATGTGTTTGCATCATGCTAAGCATATTGCATCTTTAGGACATATAGGAGCTTTGTAAATATGCTAGTTCATTTTTTTTCTTTCTTAATTTATTCTTTGATTTTATAGATTTTTGATCTCCAATATCTCTCATGAAAGAAAAAGGTGTGTATCATTCCTTGTTTGAAAAGGTTGGTAAATTTCAAGTGGGATTCTGATTTGAAAAGATATGGCTGAGTTATTTTTGTTTCCATAAAATTCTATCAAAATCTTATTTTATTTTTGATCCCCTATTTCTCCGAAGGTGGTTGTGTGTAGTAATCTCAAAGGTTTCTAGCCGTTGGAGGACTCCTAAGGTATTTGGGTTATGTGAGACCTTTTTGGAGAAGAATTTCAAGTTTCAGTTGGAAAGGGAGAGCTGTGAGTATTAATTAGCCCCCACATCTGTCCCATCCCCCATAAACCCTTGCATTGTTCAACCTAACACCAATCTTCTGTTTAAATGGCCGATCACTCTAACATTCGTGAAGAAGACGTTCTTGACATTGTCCCAATTTATGTAGCTAAAGGAGAAGCCACCATTGTTGTCAACCCTGCAATTTCACAATTCCTTGCTGAAATTCCACCTCCCTCATCCTCGTCTAACTCCTCAATGGAAGCTTCACCTGCCAAATCTCCTACATTGGAACCCCTGTCTGTTCCAACTGCTTCTGAAAACCCTAGAGCTCCAACCTCTTCGGTTATTCAACCATATGTTGAAACCCCTGTTTCTCCCTCTATTGATCCTTCTTCAACCAAGAAGAGTAAGCTAACCCCAGCAAAACCTTTGGGCCATGCTGCGACTCGAGTTCCCCAACGCAATCTACGTCAATCGCATAGGGTGAGAAAGCTGTCAGAAGATGACAAGCTGAAGAACCTGAAGAAACCTGGTGGAAAGCCCTCTACTGCCATAGCCTGTGATGATGGTGAAGAAGAAGAAGAGGTAATTCCTCCTCTTGTTAGGACTAGTGCTCAACCCTCAACAATTACTCCTCCTGTTGTTGCCCCTGTCCCTACCCCTTCTGTAGTTGTTTTCCATGTTGAACCCATTGATCCTGTTCCATCCTCTCCTAGTAAGCCTTCTGATCCAATTATCCCTGCTCCTACTCCTGTTGTTGATGCTCATGTCCCTGAGGATACAAATCCTATTGATGATTCATCTGTGTTTAGTGATGAGGAGCCCTTGGCAAATATCTTAATGGAGTTAAAAGGCAAGAAAAAGGTGGCTGCTATAGACCTAAAGCCTATTGAGGAAGAAGCTTATGAATCTGAGTCTAGTTATGATAGTGATGATACTGCCTCAGATACCAATTTCAAGCTAGGGAAAGATGAGCTTGAACAAGAAAAAGAGGACCAAGAAAAGGATACCTCTTCTGGTGATGAGACAGAGGTGGAATCTGTCAAAAGGCAAACTCCTGCAAAGAATGTGTCTGAAGATGTGCACACATCCAGGCGCACATCCACCCGAAAGAAGGCTGATAAGGGTATTTCTACAACTCTTTCCATTACTCCTGCTCCTAAACCCTTTTCTAAGAAATTTTTAACCAAGAATGCCTCTATAGGTTTGGTCTAATTTCTAATAAGGCCTTTATTGTGGAGATGAAAAGAGATAGAGAAACTTTCTTTAAATTAGGTATGGATAAATTCTTTGAAGAGAGAGGCTTGTTTTTAACTGTGGATCACCCTCTCCCATTCTATCCTAAGATGATGTATGAATTTTATGCCAACTTAACCAAAGGGCTAGATAAATGCTACTCTTCCCTCTCTGTTTATGTTATAGGAAAGTTTGTCCCCTTTTTTCCTGCTGTGATCAATGATTTTCTTGGCCTGGATGATACTTTGGATCAGTTGGTTGTTGTGTCTGATGAAGAACTTGTGTCTGCTATCACCCATGGCAAAGTAACCACTTGGCCTGTAAAGCCAAAAGATTTGGGAAGTGGTTCTTTATCCTCTCTTTACTGTTTTCTCCATACTATTCTGGTTGCCAACCTTTGCCCCTCAAATAACAAGACCTCTGTGACTAGGGTGCAAGCTGATTTATTGTATAGGTTGGGCATTAATAGAAATATCAACTTTGGAGATTTCATTTTTAGGAAGATATGTGCCTATGGAGAGTCCCCCTCTAAGAAGTGGTCTTTACCCTATCCCTCTCTGATCTCTCAAATTTTGATTGCCAATGGTGTTAAGCCTGAAAAAGGTGAAGAAAAAGTTGAAAAGTTTGATTTGTTTAAGGAGACCAAAACCCTCCTAGATCCTAAGCAAAGATATGTTGATCTCCCTTTAGGTACTGTCCCTGAAACTTCTATGCCAGATGTGGACACAACTGAACCCACATCTGAAGATCCATTTGATGCTCAAATGAAGGATTTGGATGCTGAAATTGCAGTTGCTGAATCTCATTCCTCTGCCTTAACTGATCAACTTCAAATCTCCATTGCCCATGCCAATAATCTCAAAGCCCTTAAGGCTAGACTCCTCAAATGGCATGCTAACCTTTCTGTTCAAAAAGGGGGAGATGAACCTGCACCTGCTGCTGCTGGAAATAGAGTTTGGGATGCTGCTGTTGCTGCTGCTGGCTGGAGGAGTTGGAAACTCTGAATTAAGGGGGAGAAGATTTTTTTGGAGAAGATTTTTTTTGGAGAAGACCTTTTTAATAGTTGTTTTACTTTGATGGTTTTAAGACAATTTTTAATTTCTGTTTTTAGTTTTTAAACAATGGGTTGTAATAACTTTAATTAGGATGCTGCTGAATGGTTTGTGTTTTTTGCTTTTTAATGAACTGCTGGTATCTGTTCTAACTTGGTGTATGCAGTTTTTATGTGTGGATGTGTACACACATCTGGACTCACATCCATTCAGGGGGAGTTATGTTTTTATCTATATTTTGTGGTTACAAAATGTGAATTCTATAAATCTTTGATTTTGACCAGAAAATCCAAAATAGGGGGAGATTGAAAGCGTGAGCTTTTTAGGGAACAAACTCTTGTTTCCTTATTTCAAAAGACTTCTATTATGGTAAGAAGATTTTGGGACTTTCATGAAAGATTTATTATTGTCCTACTTTGACTAGGACATTGTATATAAAGTAAATATCTTTTATTTATGTACATAGTTTTATATTAGGACTAACCTACTAATAGTTTATTTCCTTGTGAGTGCGTTTATGTTTTCTTATAGGAAAAGAGATCTCACAAAGGAAGATGTTGATTACTTGAAGATCTTCTCCATGGTGCATTATAAATACAAGGCATTCAGCACAAGAGAAGCTAACGAAAATTCTGAAAGAGATATACATATTCTTCATTGTTTTCAACATTGTGTTTTTAGGTTGTGAGTGAAGGTTGTGTCTCACATCCGTAACTCACATCTAGATTTTCATAGAGTTCTTTGTTTTACTTCTGACTAGAATAGGTCCTACTTGGAAAAGGGGAATTGTTCTTGTCGTAGAAGGTGATTAGAACTCGTTTAGTATTTTCATATTTTAGTTTTTCACTTCTTTGTTTTTGTAAGCAACAAAAGTTTTTATAGTGAAAAATTTTTGGGCGTAAGCCTAGTTTGCTGATCACACAGATCAGTAAGCGTAAATAATTCTTGAGTTATTGCTTTTAATTTGTTTTATTCCGCTGCATTATCTGTGGATGTGTGGACAGGTTGTGAAACACATCCGTACTCACTTCCGTTTTCATTGTGTGATTAAAGTTTTCTAGCTACACGAAACTTTCAGTATCAAAATTAAATTTTGATACATATAGTCACTATTTATATGTTATCAAATTATTATCTTCAATATTAGGTATAAAAATCAAATTTTTATTCATATATAAAATATATAAAAGGTACTAGAATCTCCAATAGCTAGTATCAAATTAATAACTCAAATTTTATATTCATATTGTTAAATTTATTTCACATTTGTAATATTTTAACTAAGTAAATAATTTTAATAACTACAAATAAAAAGTGAATAAAAAAGTGTCAAGAGTCAAAAGTGAGCTTTAAAAAAAAAGAAGTTGAAATAAATAAAATAAAAAGAAAACTTATATTTATTTATTTATTTATTTATGAAAATGACAAATTTTGGTACATATTCAAATGAGTTAGCATCCCCAATAATTAAATGTAAGGTATCAAAATATTTTGGTACCTTTCATTTAACTATTTAAGATACTAACTCATTTATATTGGAGTAAGTTTTGGGAGAGACCAGTTTCTCCATAAATTATAAAAAGTTCAATTTTTTTCAACTTGCAAATATTTGACGAATATAAAAGTTAGCTTAAAAAAACAGTGACTTTTTATAACTTAGGAGGAAACTAGTTTCCCAAAATATTGTGTTTATATTGATACCAAAATTTGGTTTTAATACATACCATTAGAGGAGTTGCCCTTACAAAAAGTAAAAAATGAATTTCGTACAAAAATTAAGGTGTTTGTATAATGAAATAAATGTTGTTAGTATAAAAAGTGAGGTATGAGAGAGAATGTGAGATAGAAAATAGCAAGGTTCTAAAAAGCTCTAGGCGGATGCTAGGCGGCGGAGCCGGGCCTAGCGCCTAGGCGGGGACTAGTCGGGGACTAATCGGGATTAGTCGGGATTAGTCAGGACCTAGGCGGGGCTTAGAACTAGGCGTTGGAGAGGGGCCTAGACGCCCTTAAGCGGGATCTTTTAGAACAGAGGAAAATAGTAAGTGAATAAATAATATGTAATCAATAAGTGGGTTTAATAAATAAAAAAGTATTAAATTTTTTTTTGAGCTTACTCATTTTGTAATAAAACACCAAAATGAGAATTTTGCATCTTTTAATTTTTTATTTTTTTTTTTTGATACGGGTTCCCTGCCTTCATCGAAGTTAGTCGAATCACTTTTACCAATTCCACAATATCCTAATGGAGGTAAATCGCAAAATTTTGCATCTTTTAATAATTAGACCGAGGGAGTAGCCGCCGTCTAATCAGGTTTGTGGTTTGGGGCAATTATAGACGTGCATTTTTTTTAAATGATCCTCATGTACATGATTGTTTGACATTTTTTCAAATATTTCACTTTTTATGCGCATTTTAAAAGTCCATTCATTTTACTTCTAATCTCGGTTATTCATCTCATCCATCTGTCTCGAAAATCTGTCGGACAGTAAAAAAAGGGGAAAATAAAAAAAAATCCTATTAAAAATTTGCATATCCAAAAAATTCAACAAATAATTATCATGCCAAAGAAAACTCTAAAATTAGATATTCAATACCAAATACTACTCCGTCCCAATAAGAAATTCGCCATTTTTTGGACAAAGACGCAAATTAAGGAATTGGGGGAAGTAAAAATGATGTGAGTGTAATTTGAAAATAGGAGAGAGAATGAGTGGAGAGAATAAGTAAATTATAATAAATGTTGTGTATTAAAATAATGGAGGAGAGAGAATGAGTGGAGGGAATAGTGAAGATTCCTTTACCAAAAAAGGAAAGTGGAAGTTTATTAACGAGACACCCAAAATAAAGAAATGGGAAAGCTACTATTGGAACGGAGGAGTAGTTCACAATTTAACGATTTAACCAATGTCATTAGATTTGAGAATTCATATTGATTCAAAGATGATTTTCATTTCATTTATGAGTTTACAAAGAAAACATATCCATCTTGAGCACAGTGATAAAAATAAATATTCAAATAATAATACTATTAATATTAATAAAATTGTAGAACTATCAAAATAATAATAATTTCAATAGTAATTCTAATAAATAGTGATGATAGTGATAATTTTTGTATTTTTAATCATCTTCTTATTCATTATTTAATATTTTTATTATGAAATTCAACAATTACATTATATAAGCATAACGTAATTGTTTTTCTAAAAATTATTAGACATGAAATCATAAATTTATCTTATTAATATTATTCTTATTTTGAAAGATATTATTATTATTATTTTTATTGTATTATAAAAATAATATTTTTGTATTACTATTATTTATCAATATATGATAAACTATACTCCATTCTTAACATCACACTACTTAAAAAAACACATTTCATCTTTATAAAAGTTTCAAATTTAAAGACAAATAATTAAATCGTTAAATTTTGAGCTTTTTGGTATTGAGTATCTTTAGGGTTTTTTATACGAGAATTATTTATTGAATTTTTTGGATATGAAACTTTTTTAGAGGGACTTTCTAATATTTCTCTCAAGAAAAAAAATAAAAAAAACTTATCCTTAATTAGTTGGTAATAGCGAGATGAAATCATTTGTCTCACTTTTGATTGCTACATTGTGTATCATTAACGATCCAATGACTAAGAATTATTCAGGTTGACATCATAATAAAGTCATTATTTATACATAGTAATTTAATATCCGGTGTTTAACATTATACTACAGTATAGTAATATAATGTTACAAATGTCTCGTCTGTTTAATAGCCTATTAAAATTTTTTTTTAATAAATATTTTCTTGAGTGAACCCATCAATAAAGAAAGATGTTGGAGATATTATTCATTACTGGGAATTGATAAATTTTGCCTATAATAGTAAAGATTTTAGATCACTTTCCTTAACATTAATTTGTTTTAAGGTGTACTCTAGGAATTTAAGATGGTACGTAGCAGCCCGTTATATACTCCCTCCGTCCCATTACAAGCCACAAACTTTTCTTTTGAAATGCGCCCCATTACAAACCACAAACTTCCTAAAATGGAAAGGAATCTTTACTATTCCCTCCATTCATTCTCTCTCCTACATTATTTTAATACTCACAACACCATTATATCTTCCTGTCATAAAAGTTTGTCCCATTGATTTTTGTTGAACTTTGACCACACATTTACGAGATTAATCATGCTTCATGAAATTCTAAAAGCTTGCTTGTTGATAATATTATTAATAGTGAATCAATAGGAATTTTTAGAATTTCATGAACATAATTAAATTGTCATATATTTGTGGTCAGTTCAACTAAAAAGTCAAACGACAAACTTTTAGGACATGAAAGTAATTCACTATTCCCTCCACTCATTCTCTCTCTCCTATTTTACTTTTACACTCACAACATTTATATCATTATTTTTCTTATTCTACGCGTCTACAAGTAATTTTCTTTTCAGTAATGGGACGGAGGGAGTATGAAGGTTCAACGGCCCACAATGTTTATATGCATAACCCGATTAATAAGTAAACGTTGTTGTAAGTGTTTGGCAAAGCACGTTTAAATCCATACTTAAAAGAAAAGAAACATAATGAAATTGCATTAATTTGTCATCACCGTGAGTAAATAAAAGGAAATGTCTAATATTTGTCCGTGACACCAGCAAAATTCTCTTTTCTACCTAATACGCCAATCAGCCTCCCCTTCATTGGAGATTCTTTACATATTCTAGAAAATTGTTCATCCCATTTATTCCCATTTCCCTCAACTTCTTCTCTCTCCCACACTACATTATACATACATGGAATCAATATTTCTTTGAATAGCGTTTGTTGACAGCAATGAGCAGCCACCACCCGACGACGGAGCACGACTCCGACACGGTGGTTTCCTCCCCACTCTCCGATCACCCTTCCAACCATGGCCGTCCGCCTCATGATGAACCCAATTTGCAGCCACGTGTTCGATTCATGTGCAGCTTCGGTGGCAAAATTCTGCCCCGCCCACATGACAACCAGCTCCGGTACGTCGGTGGCGACACCCGCATCGTCAGTGTCCACCGCCACGCCTCTTTCTCCTCTCTCCTCTTAAAGCTTTCCAAACTCTCCGGTAAGCACACAATTTCTAACTCTCAATAACAATTAATTAAGGGTTCATCTTAAAATTTAATTCCAATTATTGGATTTTAAATTGGATAAAGAAGATGATATTTGAAAATTTTAATTCTTCCAATTGCGAAGTCAATGCTTGGAAATTGAGTTAGGGTCACCAAGATTGATAACTCAATTTCATCCCTTCACAAGGGTTCATTTCTCAACTTAATTTCAGCTCCAATAACAATCATTGAATTTAGAAATAAATATTCAAAATGAATCCCACCTATATTTGGAATTGAGTTGTCAAATATTCGGCTCAAAAATATAGTCTCACTTCAAATATAGTATTTTGTTTGATTGAATTTCGACAATAATGAATGAAATGTTAAGTGTTCTTATTATTATGTTCTAAAATTGTTATTAAAAATACTATCAATAAATTTTAGTATAATTTTATGAGATCGACTAACTTTTAATACTCCGGCTTTCCATAAGTTAATGCTCATTTCTTATTTTCAAAGAAATTTAGGAAATTTTTTATTTAAACGTATTTGTAGAATACTCCATCCGTCCCACGTGAATAGACACCAAAAATCTCTGACAATAATTAAGAAAATAAATATAATAATGAAAATGTGTGGTAGAAAATTAAGAGAGAGAATGAGGGGAGGGGGTTGAATAAATTGTGTGGTAGGAAATGAAGAGAGAGAATGAGTGGGTGGGGTAGGATGAATATAAAATAATAAATTCTTTTCCATTTTTGGGCAGTGTCATTCATGGGACGTCCCAAAAAGCGAAATAAGCTGTCTATTCACGTGGGACGGAGGAAGTATATATTTATAAGAGTGTATATATATTCATAAATAAAAAATAGTACTATAGGATACATGTAAACTAGAACAATCTAACATCTTGATTATGGACATCCGAGGAAAGAAATTTGCAAAAAAGAAATATAGGGGGCACAAAAGAATTTGGGTACATACGGTTCAACCGTATATAGGTCGCCATGTGGGCGTCCAGTCTCGGTTCTCCCCCACAACTTGACGGTTTTCAATTTTAGTTGTGACGATTTTCAATTTTGCTCTTCTTTAAGGGTATTTCATACAATTAGCTCGGATCATCATTTTTTCATCTTTTGAATTAGCTCGCGTTGCATCCCGACATATTCCTAAACTCGATTTTTGTGCGGTACTATCGCACATGCCCTATATTCGGGCACAAACTGCTCATGAAATCTTGCTCACAAATTCTAAATTGTATTGATTGAATATTTAAAATGTGAGTCCAAGTGTAAAATGATTTAAACATCAATTAATGATTGTCAAATTAATAAGATTTTGTTAGTAATTTTTATTTTTTATCGTAACCCTCCCAAAATGAAATTGGTGCAAGATCTTATTTGAGGCACATATTAGGATTGCTATAAATAATATTTTAGTTTTTAAATTTCATTAAATGATAAATACTCATAAACTTGAGTAACTCTTGTGAAAAAACTAGTTTTTTTCAAAATTTATAAAAAACTAGTTTTCAAAATAGTTCATCACTCTTATTATTTAGACTCAGTACTTTAAAACTAGTTTTTTTCTTATATTACGAAAAAATTAGTTTTTTTCCAAGATTTTGACCATAAACTTATACTTAAAAAGTTCAATAAAATTGAAAATATAATCAAAGAGTTATTTATTTTTTCCCGAACAGGAGGAAATTCATTACTCCCTCCGCCCCACTCGAATTTGGACAAATTTCCATTTTGGGCGTCCCATCCGAATTTGGACAACCCAAAAAGGAAAGTTTATAATAATAAAAAAATGGGCGCATACACACTCATTAAGCTCCACTCATTCTCCACCATACAATTTATTCAACCAACCACTATTAACTCCACTCATTCTCTCTCTTCATTTTCTATCACACATTTTTATTATCTTATTGTTATTTCTTAATCTCCGTGTAAAGTAACTTTGTCCAAATTCGGGTGGGACTGAGTGAGCATATCACTTTCTTTCTTTCTTTCTTTTAATTATTTAGATGTAGCATTTTCTCTTGGGCAATATTGTGATCTTTAATTTGTTTCAACCAGGTACAACTGACATAACCGTTAAGTACCAGCTCCCAAACGAGGACCTCGACGCCTTAATCACCGTTACATGTGACGAAGACGTTGAGAACATGATGGAGGAATTTGACCGCTTGGCTCACAATAACAAAACGGCTCGCCTTCGACTCTTTCTATTCCCAGTTGACGGCATTTCACGCGCCAATAGCATCGGCTCTCTCCTTAACGGCTCTACTAAGCGTGAACACTGGTTCTTGGATGCCCTTAACGGCGGGTCAGCTTTGGAGCGGGGAAGATCCGAAGTTTCTTCAATTTTATCTGAAGTACCCGACTATCTATTCGGGTTGGACCATCCAGATGATCCACCACGTGAGTCCAGATTGAAGACCCAAACTTCAGTTAATGATATTGTCTTGCCTTCGGATACGGGTTCACCTGACCCAGTTACTGCTTCACCATCACCGTTTTGCTCCACTTCGTCTTCACTGGGCCCAGTGAGCTTGCCTCCAATACCGGATCTTCGACCCGTTAAAGTTAGACCAGATAACCCAGCTCCGATTTATGACCCGAAGGAAATCTTAGTTGAGAATTTGGTGGATACTAATGAGCAGAAGATTCTGAAGCAAACTGATTATACGGGTCAAACTTGGCATTATGTTCAGGGTTCTCCTTACCCGATCCAACCGGTGCAAAACATGCCCATATATTACATACCGGGTTCTGTACCACCCGGGAATGTTCCGGTTCCGCTCCAGTCAATGCCGGTTCGGGCTACATATGTTCAACCATTCCCACCTCCTACGGTTCAAATGCCGGTCAACCCTCACCAGCAGGGTCCGAATATGGCTCAGGTGTATAGTGGAGGAGGGAGACCAGTTGATCAATATGAGATTCCTGGTAGAATAAGCCCGGGTTTGAATCAGCAAGTTTATTATGGGGTCAGAAATGTGGGTGGGCCAGCTTATTCGGGCATGGTGGTTACTGGAGCAGAAGAATTGCAGGCAACCGGAACCGGAACTGAGGCAACGGGTCGGGTACCATAGTTATAATAAGCTTTGGGCGATTTATTGATGTACCATAAGTATAAATGATATTGTCTTGCATTTTGTTATCCTTTAAATGTGTTGATTTATGTTGGAGATTAAGGTACTCCTATCAGTTATATTTTCCATTTTCCTTGTAATTATGCTTTAATTCAATTAAATTCCAAACATTGTAAGTGTTGGAATTTTGGTTTAAATATAGGTTTGATCAAGTTTTAACCAATTTTAAATGTATTTTCATTTTGTGTAAATGAAAAATAAAGTACATATTTATAATCTACATTCGGAGTAGATTAATGAGATGTATTAATTCTTTTAAAATCAAATTGTGGTGAATGAGAAATTAATACTCAAAGTATGTAATTTGAAATGGCTTTATGAAAAGTTTATAAATATGGAAAGTCATATTTCACATTGCCTAGAAATCAAAAAGTATTTGAGTTTATAAACTCATCAACTTCAAGGAGATAATAATCAAGTGTTATCCTCCTACCATGCAACCTAGTGGTTCCTGACCCAACAATGCAAGGAGTGGCCCAATTGTGCTAGTTTTGGACTAGCTCAAATTTGACCACAACTGTGAAGCCCGCATTGGGTCTTTTTGAGGCGCACACTTTGCACTTCGCTAGAGCTGTGGAGCCTTAAACTTTTGAGAAATTTCCAAAGTTCATGGCTCGAGTGGTTCAGGCGGTTTGGTTCGGTTCGGTTCTTGGATTGAGTCAGCTAGAGTTGGCTCGGCCCAGGCGTGTTGCTGGTTAAGGTCTGGGCTACCCAGGTGAAGTGGGTCGTGTATTGGGCTTCTGGTTGTGTATGGTCGTGGGCGTTGGGTCGCTGGATAGAATCCATACCCATTCGTGTATGGGTGCAGACCAGGTGCATGTTGGAGCGAATGGGTGTTACACCCGTTTACACTGGATCGGAGCCGGTTCGCTGAATCTAGTCCCTCGATCAGGTGGGATCCGACGTCCAGGATTGATCCGGGCAGAATTGTGACTCTTTACAGATCACCAGAACTCTTGGAAAACTATTAATAGCCCCCTCAAGATGATTAATTTCATTCATTCAGCCATCCAACTATCATTAGCAAGTTAAAGAGAGAGTATCTTGAAGCATAAATTTCCTTCAAGTCCAGAAGTTTCAAATACTATTTGTTCGCCGAAGTCGTTAATTTGAAGTGCTCCTATTAATGACAGTTAAAGTCATTGCATCTTACGAGAAAATTATCAGTAATCGTTAGCACCAGTGCGGGGCAATTACTTCTTACGGAGATTGTGTCCAACACAAGCCTCGACTTTCCTCCGTCCCAATTTAATTTAATTTTGCAATTTTATTTTATTTTTTCGGTTTTATTTATTTTCAGTTATTTTCTTAAAGAAAGCCTTTTCGAATTTCGTTACTATTTCCTAACAATCCTAAGAAGTAATTGACGTTTTCTTAAGGAAATGTCAACTGAAAATAAAACATCTCAATTGTTCGGGGTTACCCACCCTCATCTGTCAAATGCAACGAACCAGATTGTTGCGCCCGCTACGGTTCAGAATAATCCAGAACTTGGCAAGTAAACAACGAAGTTCGGAGGTGCGGACTTCAAAAGCTGGCAACAAAAGATGATGTACCTCTTAACCATCCTCGGTTTGAAGATGTTCGTTGAAAAAGATATCCCCGCTAGTCGGGATAATGATTCAGATCCGCAAGGAAGGATAGCCATAAAGGCATGGAATCATGAAAATATCATATGTAAAATGTACATATTGAGTGTGCTAAGTAAAACCCTATACGAGGAGTACTGTTTCGTGGAGACAACCAAGGAGTTGTTGAACTCATTGGAACGGGTCTACAAGATTCAAAAGACCGACTCCAGAAATCAAGCCACTATTATTGAAAGGCTGAATGGGCTTGATTTAAAAGCAATGGTGTGTGAAACCTTTGAAGACACCTTAGCAAATCTCGAAGACGCCAGTAATAAACACTACAAGAAAACTGTCAAATAGCGACGAAAATTAGCGACGGACCAAAATCCGTCGCTTTTAGCGACGAAATATCGACGGAAGTAAAATAAAATGAAAAGATCTTCTAACGACAACATTACCAACGGATTTAGCGACGGACATGAATCTGTCATTAATCCGTCGCAGTAGTGGCGCAAAAAAAGTCCGCCCATTTTTGCCGACAAATTACCGACGGAATAACGACGGATAACAAATTTTTTTTAGAACTTTAACGACGGATATTTTCTGTCGCTATATAAATAAAAAATAAATAAATATTTTTCTTTTTTAAATTAGCGACGGAATAGCGACGAATTTTACATAAATAATTTAACAACGGATATTTTCCGTCGCTATACAAATAATAAAATTAAAAAAATATTTTTTCTTTAAAATTAAAATTAGCGACGGAATAGCGACGGATTTTACAACAATAATTTAACGATGGATATTTTCCGTCGCTATATAAATAATAAAATAAAAAATATTTTTTCTTTTTAAAATTAAAATTAGCGACATAATAGCGACGGATTTTACAAAAATAATTTAACGACAGATATTTTCCGTCGCTAAATAAATAATAAAATAAAAAAATATTTTTTCTTTTTAAAATACCGACGGAATAGTGACGGATTTTACAAAAATGATTTTTGTTTTATTTTTAAATATTTTTATTTTTCATTTAGCGACGGATTTACGTCGGAAATTTTTAATTTTTATTTTAAAATTATAAAAAATATATATATTTTTTAATAAAAATTCTTAACTTCTTTTTAAAAAAAATCACTACTAACAAACATCTCAAATAATTTTTTTAATCCATAAAAAAATTTAAAAAATTTAAAAAAATATATTCTATTGTCCGTCCCTCTTTTTTTCTTTTATATACTTATTTTTTTAAAAAAACAATCCTAAATTTTTTAAGTAACATCTAAATAAAAAATCAATACTTAACAATTTCTCAAGTAATTTTTTTATCCAAAAAAATTTTTAAAAAAAATCAAAAAATGTATATGCTATTGTCCGTCTCTCTTTTTTATTTTATATACTTTCATTTTTTTTTAAATGAAACATAACTTTTTTTAAAGAAATGAAAGTATATAAAAGAAAAAATAGACGGTATGATAAATAAGGTATAGGGTATAGTATATATGGTATAGGGTATATAGTATATAAGGTATAGGGTATAGTATATAGTATATAGGGTATAGAATATAGGATATAGGGTATAGAGTATATGGTATAGGGTATAGTATATAGAGTATAGAGTATAGAGTATAGGATTTAGGGTATAGGGTATAGTATATAGGATATATGATATAGGGTATAGAATATAGTGTATAGTGTATAGGGTATAGTATATAGGATATAGAGTATAGGGTATATGGTATAGTATATAGGATATAGGGTATAAGTTATAGTATATAGGATATAGGGTATAATATATAGTATATAGGGTAAAGGGTATAGTATATATGGTATATAGTATAGGATATAGTATATAGGGTATAGGATATAGGATATAGGGTATAGGGTATAGTATATAGTATATAGAGTATAGAGTACAGGATATAGGGTATAGTATATAGGGTATAGTATATAGGGTATATAGTATAGGGTATAGTATATAGGGTATAATATATAGGGTATAGTATATAGGATATAATATTAATAATTAAGCATTATTAATATTTTAAATGTATAGTTATTATTGTTGTTCTAAAGTATTTATTTTTTCTAATTTATAACTATTATTATTATTATTTCTAACATGTATTATTCAATTATTACTTATTACTAATAATTTTTAATATTAGTAATGATACTTCTTCTAGATATTTACTTATTTTATTACTAATTACTATTACAGTTATAATTATTTAATATTTTTATTTTTTTAAATTATTATTATTAGATAATATTATTTTATAATCATGATGATTTTTTTTGTGAAATACAAATAAATATAAGAAGTGGCAATACTTCATTCGACACACAAATGTTCACTTGGATCACTAGCTTAAAACAATATCTTCACCATTAAATACATTACATCCAATAGTCCAAATTCATCCCACAAAAATAAAACTACACTTTCCTTTGATTGGCTCATTAATGTTCACATGGATTATCAATAAATCAATCTACACCATTAATCTCACACTCAAATCCAATGGTCCTAATTTACCCACTTTCCCTAACCCTAAACAAAACCCTACCCATTGATTCATGCCTCCCTCATTCTTTCCGCGCCTCCCTCATCTCTCCTTCTCCATATTCTTCCTAGAAACCTGTAGTTGGCGGTGAGTGGATGGAGGTGGGCGGAGAAGGGAGGGTGTGGATGAATGGTGGTAGATGGATGGTGGTGTATGTCATGGTCGGTGAATGGTGGCGGTTCTATAATCTCTCTTACTCTTCTCTCTCTTACTCTTCTCTCCTCCCCTAGCCGTCTTCATCCCCTAGCCGTCTCCCCTTCATCGTCTCCGGCGACGGCAACGGTGGCTCCGTCTCTCTCTCTGGTTCGCACTCCGTCTTCGCCACAGATCTGGTTCGAAAACACTCCGTCTCTCTCTCTGTTTTGATTTCGCCTCATTATTTCTTCAATCTCTGTTTTGATTTCGTTTTGATTTTTCAATCTCTCCTCACACTCTGTCTCTCTCTAAGTTTTGATTTCGCCCCATTGTTGATTTTTGTTTTGTAGAAACTTCATTTATCAAGTTTTTCCTTTTTTGATTTTTTTTAAAAAAATCTCTTGTTGGTATACATTTGATGATGGGGACGGTGGATGGATGGTGGTTGTGAAGGGTGGTGTGTAACTGTTGAAATATTAAAAACTGATTTGAGAATAAAAAATGTTAAGGGACTGATTTGAGAATAAAAAAATTTAAATGACTGATTTGAGAATAAAAAACGTTAAGGGACTGATTTGAGAATAAAAAAAGTGTTATCCTCATACCATGCAACCTAGTGGTTTCTGGGCCAACAATGCAAGGAGTGGCCCAATTGTGCTAATTTTGGACTAGCTCAAATTTAACCACAACTGTGAAGCCCGCATTTGGCGTTTTTTAGGCGCACACTTTGCACTTCGCTAGAGCTGTGGAGCCTTAAACTTTTGAGAAATTTCCAAAGTTCATGGCTCGAGTGGTTTAGGCGGTTTGGTTCGGTTCTTGGATTGGGTCGGCTAGAGTTGGCTCGGCCCAGGCGTGTTGCTGGTAAGGTCTGGGCTACCAAGGTGAAGTGGGTCGTGTATTGGGCTTCTGGTTGTGTATGTTCGTGGCCCTTGGGTCGTTGGATAGAATCCGTACCCATTCGTGTATGGGTTCATACCAGGTGCATGTTGGAATGGGTGTTACACCCATTCATACTGGATCGGAGCCGGTTTGCTGAATCTAGTTCCTCAATCAGGTGCGATCCGTCGGCCAGAATTGATCCGGGCAGAATTGTGACTCTTTACAGAATGGTCACCAGAACTCTTGGAAAACTATTAATAGCCCCCTCAGGATGATCAATTTCATTCATTCAGTCATCCAACTATCATTAGCAAGTTAGAGAGAGAGCATTTTGAAGAATAATTTCCTTCAAGTCCAGAAGTTCCAAATACTCGGATTTGTTCGCCGAAGTCGTTAATTTGGAGTGCTCCTATTAATGACAGTTAAAGTCATTGCATCTTACGAGAAGATTATTAGTAATCGTTAGCACCAGTGCGAGGAAATTACTTCTTAGGGAGATTGTGTCCAACACAAGCCTCGACTTTCCTCCGTCCCGGTTTAATTTAATTTTGCGATTTTATTTTATTTTTTCGATTTTATTTATTTTCAGTTATTTTCTTAAAGAAAGCCTTTTCGAATTTCGTTACTATTTTCTAACAATCATAAGAAGTAATTGACGTTTTCTTAAGGAAATGTCAACTGAAAATAAAACCTCTCAATTGTTCGGGGTTACCCACCCTCATCTGTCAAATCCAACGAACCAGATTGTTGCGCCCACTACAGTTCAGAATTATCCAGCACTTGGCAAGTAAACAACGAAGTTCGGAGGTGCAGACTTCAAAAGCTGGCAACAAAAGATGATGTACCTCTTAACCATCCTCAGTTTGAAGATGTTCGTTGAAAAAGATATCCCCGCTAGTCAGGATGATGATTCAGATCCGCAAGGAAGGATAGCCATAAAGGCATGGAATCATGGAAATATCATATGTAAAATGTACATATTGAGTGTGCTAAGTAAAACCCTATACGAGGAGTACTGTTTCGTGAAGACAACCAAGGAGTTGTTGAACTCATTGAAACGGGTCTACAAGATTCAAAAGGCCGACTCCAGAAATCAAGTCACTATTATTGAAAGGCTGAATGGGCTTGATTTAGAAGCAATGGTGTGTGAAACCTTTGAAGCCACCTTAGCAAATCTCGAAGACGCCAGTAATAAACACTACAAGAAAACTGTCAAATAGCGACGGAATATCGACGGAAGCAAAATAAAACGAAAATATCTACTAACGACAACATTATCGACGGATTTAACGACGGATTTAGCGACGGACATGAATCTGTCACTAATCCGTCGCAGTAGTGGCACCAAAAAAGTCCGCCCATTTTTGCCGACAAATTACCGACGGAATAACGACGGATTAAAAAAAAATTTAGAACTTTTACGACGAATATTTTATGTCGCCATATAAATAAAAAATAAATAAATAATTTTTTTTTAAATTAGCGACGGAATAGCGACGGATTTTATATAAATAATTTAACGACGGATATTTTCCGTCTCTATATAAATAATAAAATAAAAAAAATTCTTTTTAAAATTAAAATTAGAGACGGATTTTACAAAAATAATTTAACGACGGATATTTTCCGTCGCTATATAAATAATAAAATAAAAAAATATTTTTCTTTTTAATATACCGACGGAATAGCGACGGATTTTACAAAAATGATTTTTTTTTTTATTTTTAAATATTTTTATTTTTCATTTATAGACGGATTTAGCGTCAAATATTTTTAATTTTAATTTTAAAATTATAAAAATATATATATTTTTAAATAAAAATTCTTAATTTTTTATTAAAAAAATCACTACTAACAAACATCTCAAATAATATTTTAATCCATAAAAAAATAAAAAAATAAAAAATATATATATTCTATTGTTCGTCCCTCTTTAAAAATAAAAAAAAAATTAAAAAAATCACTACTAACAAACATCTCAAATAATATTTTAATCAAAAAATGTATATGCTATTGTCCGTATCTCTTTTTGATTTTATATACTTTCATTTTCTTAAAAAAAAATGAAACATAACTTTTTTTTAAAGAAATGAAAGTATATAAAAGAAAAAAGGGACGGTATAGTATATATGGTATAGGGTATAATATATAGGGTATAGGGTATAGTATATAGGATATATAATATATAGGGTATAGGGTATAGTATATAGGGTATAGAGTATAGGGTATAGGGTATAGGGTATAGTATATAGGATATAGAGTATAGGATATAGGGTATAGAGTATAGGGTATAGGGTATAGTATATAGGGTATATGGTATAGGGTATAGTATATATTGTATAGTGTATAGAGTATAGTATATATGATATAGAGTATAGGGTATATTGTAAAGTATATAGGGTATATGGTATAAGGTATAGTATATAGGATATAGGGTATAATATATAGTATATAGGGTATAGGGTATAGTATATAGTATATAGTATATAGGGTATTATATATAGGGTATAGAGTATAGGATATATTATATAGGGTATAGGGTACAGGGTACAGGGTATAAGGTATAGGATATAGGAAGTGGCAATACTTCATTCAACACACAAATGTTCACTTGGATCACTAGCCTAAAACAATATCTTCACCATTAAATACATTACATCCAATAGTCCAAATTCATCCCACAAAAATAAAACTACACTTTCCTTTGTTTGGCTCATTAATGTTCACATGGATTATCAATAAATCAATCTACACCATTAATCTCACACTCAAATCCAATGGTCCTAATTCACCCACTTTCCCTAACCCTAAACAAAACCCTACCCATTGATTCACGCCTCCCTCGTTCTTTCTGCGCCTCCCTCATCTCTCCTTCTCCCTCTTCTTCCTAGAAACCTGTTGTTGGCGGTGAAAGGGTCGAGGTGGGCGGAGAAGGGAGGGTACGGATGAATGGTGGTAAATGGATGGTGGTGTATGTCATGGTCGGTGAATGGTGGTGATTCTATAATCTCACTTACTCTTCTCTCTCTTACTCTTTTCTCCTCCCCTAGCCGTCTTCAACCCCTAGTCGTCTCCCCTTCATCGTCTCCGGCGAAGGCAACGGTGGCTCCATCTCTCTCTCTGGTTCGCACTCCGTCTTCGCTACAGATCTGGTTCGAAAACACTCCGTCTCTCTCACTGTTTTGATTTCGCCCCATTGCTTCTTCAATCTCTGTTTTGATTTCGTTTTGATTTTTCAATCTCTCCTCACACTCCGTCTCTCTCTCTCTCGGTTTTGATTTCGCCCCATTGTTGTTTTTTGTTTTGTAGAAACTTCATTTATCAAGTTTTTCATTTTTTGATTTTTTTTTAAAAAAAATCTCTTGTTGGTATACATTTGATGATGGGGACGGTGGATGGATGGTGGTGGTGAAGGTGGTATGTAACTGTTGAAATATTAAAAGCTGGTTTGAGAATAAAAAATGTTAAGGGACTGATTTGAGAATAAAAAAATTTAAATGACTGATTTGAGAATAAAAAACGTTAAGGGACTAATTTGATAATAAAAAAAGTGTTATCCTCCTACCATGCAACCTAGTGGTTCCTGGGCCAAAAAAGCAAGGAGTGGCTCAATTGTGCTAGTTTTGGACTAGCTCAAATTTGACCACAACTGTGAAGCCCGCATTGGGCATTTTTTAGGCGCACACTTTGCACTTCGCTAGAGCTGTGGAGCCTTAAAATTTTGAGAAATTTCCAAAGTTCATGGCTCGAGTGGTTCAGGCGGTTTGGTTCGGTTTTTGGATTGGGTTGGCTAGAGTTGGCTCGGCCCAGGCGTGTTACTGGTTAAGGTCTGGGCTACCCATGTGAAGTGGGTCGTGTATTGGGCTTCCGGTTGTGTATGTTCGTGGGCCTTGGGTCGCTGGATAGAATCCGTACCCATTCGTGTATGGGTGCAGACCAGGTGCATGTTGGAGCGAATGGGTGTTACACCCGTTCACACTGGATCGGAGCCGGTTCGCTGAATCTAGTTCCTCGATCAGGTGCGATCCAACGGTCAGGATTGATCCGGGCAGAATTGTGACTCTTTACAAAATGGTCACCAGAACTCTTGGAAAACTATTAATAGCCCCCTCAGGATGATTAATTTCATTCATTCAGTCATCCAACTATCATTAGCAAGTTAGAGAGAGAGCATCTTGAAGCATAAATTTCCTTCAAGTCCAGAAGTTTCAAATACTCAGATTTGTTCGCCGAAGTCGTTAATTTGGAGTGCTCCTATTAATGATAGTTAAAGTCATTGCATCTTACGAGAAGATTTTCAGTAATCGTTAGCACCACTGCGGGGCAATTACTTCTTACGGAGATTGTGTCCAACACAAGCCTCGACTTTCCTCCGTCCCGATTTAATTTAATTTTGCGATTTTATTTTATTTTTTCGGTTTTATTTATTTTCAGTTATTTTCTTAAAGAAATCCTTTTCGAAATTCGTTACTATTTCCTAACAATCGTAAGAAGTAATTGACGTTTTCTTAAGGAAATGTCAACTGAAAATAAAACCTCTCAATTGTTCGGGGTTACCCACCCTCATCTGTCAAATGCAATGAACCAGATTGTTGCGTCCGCTACGGTTCAGAATTATCCAGCACTTGGCATGTAAACAACGAATTTCGGAGGTGCGGACTTTAAAAGCTGGCAACAAAACATGATGTACCTCTTAACCATCCTCAGTTTGAAGATGTTCGTTGAAAAAGATATCCCCGCTAGTCGGGATGATGATTCAGATCCGCAAGGAAGGATAGCCATAAAGGCATGGAATCATGGAAATATCATATGTAAAAAGTACATATTGAGTGTGCTAAGTAAAACCCTATACGAGGAGTACTGTTTCGTGGAGACAACCAAGGAGTTGTTGAACTCATTGGAACGGGTCTACAAGATTCAAGAGACCGACTCCAGAAATCAAGCCACTATTATTGAAAGGCTGAATGGGCTTGATTTAGAAGCAATGGTGTGTGAAACCTTTGAAGCCACCTTAGCAAATCTCGAAGACGCCAGTAATAAACACTACAAGAAAACTGTCAAATAGCGATGAAAATTAGCTACGGACCAAAATCCGTCGCTATTAGCGACGGAATATCGACGGAAGCAAAATAAAACGAAAAGATATGTTAACGAAAACATTAACGACGAATTTAACGACAGAATTAGCGACGAACATGAATCTGTCACTAATCCGTCGCAGTAGTGGCGCTAAAAAAATCCGCCCATTTTTGCCGACAAATTACCGACGGAATAACGACGGATAACAAATATTTTTTTAGAACTTTAACGAAGGATATTTTCTGTTGCTATATAAATAAAAAATAAATAAATATTTTTCTTTTTTAAATTAGCGACGGAATAGCGACAGATTTTACATAAATAATTTAGCTACGGATATTTTTCGACGTTATATAAATAATAAAATAATAAAATATTTTTTCCTTTTAAAATTAAAATTAGCGACGGAATAGCGACGGATTTTACAAAAATAATTTAACGACTGATATTTTCCGTCGCTATATAAATAATAAAATAAAAATATTTTTTCATTTTAAAATTAAAATTAGCGGCGGAATAGCGACAGAATTTACAAAAATAATTTAACGACTGATATTTCCTGTCGCTATAAAAGTAATAAAATAAAAAAATATTTTTTTCTTTTTAAAATACCGACGGAATAGCGACGAATTTTTCAAAAATGATTTTTTTTTATTTTTAAATATTTTAATTTTTCATTTAGAGACGGATTTAGCGACGAAAATTTTTAATTTTTATTTTAAAATTATAAAAAAATATATATTTTTAAATAAAAATTCTTAACTATTTTTAAAAAAATCACTACTAACAATTTTTTTTTAATCCATAAAAAAATTAAAAAAAAATATATTCTATTGTCTGTCCCTCTTTTTTTCTTTTATATACTTATTTTTTTAAAAAAAAATCTTAACTTTTTTTATGTGACATTTTTTTAAAAAAATCACTACTTAACAACTTCTCAAGTAATTTTTTAATCCATAAAAAAATTAAAAAATATATATGCTATTGTCCGTCCCTCTTTTTTTCTTTTATATACTTTTTTTTTAAAAAATTCTTAACTTTTTTATGTAACATTTTAAAAAAAAATTCACTACTTAACAACTTCTCAAGTAATTTTATTTATCCAAAAAAAAATTTAAAAAAAGTCAAAAAAAGTATATGCTATTGTCCGTCTCTCTTTTTTATTTTATATACTTTCATTTTTTAAAAAAAAAATGAAAAATAACTTTTTTTTAAAGAAATAAAAGTATATAAAAGAAAAAATGATCGGTATAGTATATATGATATATGGTATAGTATATAGAGTATAAGATATAGTATATAGTATATAGGGTATAGGGTACAGTATATAGGGTATATAATATATAGGGTATAGGGTATAGTATATTGGGTATAAAGTGTAGGGTATAGTGTATAGTATATGGGATATAGTGTATAGAGTATAGGGTATAGGGTATAGTATATATGGTATAGAGTATAGGGTATAGGGTATAGCAAACAGGGTATATGGTATAGGGTATAGTATATAGTGTAGAGTAGTATATATGATAAAAAGTATAGGGTATAGTATATAGGGTATATGGTATAAGGTATAGTATATAGGGTATAGGGTATAAGGTATAGTATATAAGGTATAGGGTATAATATATAGTATATAGGGTATAGGGTATAGTATATAGGGTATAGATTATATGATAAAGGGTATAGGGTATAGTATATAGTATATAGAGTATAGAGTACATGGTATAGGGTATGATATATAGGGTACAGGGTATATGATACTAGCACATGCCCGTGTCCAAGGCCACGTGATTTTATTTTTTAATTTTTTTTTAAATTAATTTTTTTTAAGAGCAAAATGGAAAAGGGATAAAATAGTGAGGGCAAAATGGGAATTTCAGCGATTGGAACTGTTCATTCCACTGTTCATAATGGGGGTTTCATTTATACTATAGATAATATATAGGGTATATAGTATAGGGTATAGAGTTTAGGGTATAGGTTATTCTATATATGGTATAGGGTATAATATTAATAATTATGCATTATTAATATTTTAAATGTATAGTTATTATTGTTGTTCTAAAGTATTTTTTTTTCTAATTTATAACTATTATTATTATTTCTAACATGTATTATTCAATTATTACTTATTATTAATAATTTATAATATTAGTAATGATACTTCTTTTAGATATTTACTTATTTTATTACTAATTACTATTACTGTTATAATTATTTAATATTTTTATTTTTTTCAATTATTATTTTGAGATAATATTATTTTATAATCATGATGATTTTTTTTTTGTGAAATACAAATAAATATAAGACGTGGCAATACTTCTTTGGACACACAAATGTTCACTTGGATCACTAGCCTAAAACAATATTTTCACCATAAAATACATTACATCCAATGGTCCAAATTCATCCCTCAAAAGTAAAACTACACTTTTCTTTTACTGGCTCATTAATGTTCACATGGATTATCAATAAATCAGTTTACAGCAATAATCTCACACTCAAATCCAATGATCCTAATTCAACCTCTTTCCCTAACCCTAAACAAAACCCTACCCATTGATTCACGCCTCCCTCATTCTTTCTGCGTCTTCCTCATCTCTCCTTCTCCCTCTTCTTCCTAGAAACCTGTAGTTGGAGATGAGAGGATGGAGGTGGGCGGAGAAGGGAGGGTGTGGATGAATGGTGGTAGATGGATGGTGGTGTATGTCATGGTCGGTGAATGGTGGTGGTTCTATAATCTCTCTTACTCTTCTCTCCTCCCCTAGCTGTCTTCAACCCCTAGCCGTCTCCCCTTCATCGTCTCCGGAGACGGCAACGGTGGCTCCGTCTCTTTCTCTGGTTCGCACTCCGTCTTCGCCATAGATCTGGTTCGAAAACACTCCGTCTCTCTCTCTGTTTTGATTTCACCCCATTGTTTCTTCAATCTCTGTTTTGATTTTTCAATCTCTCCTCACTCTCCGTCTCACTCTCAGTTTTGATTTCGCCCCATTGTTCATTTTTGTTTTGTAGAAACTTCATTTATCAAGTTTTTCATTTTTTGATTTTTTTTAAAAAAATCTCTTGTTGGTATACATTTGATGATGGGGACGGTGGATGGATGGTGGTGGTGAAGGTGGTGTGTAACTATTGAAATTTTAAAAACTGATTTGAGAATAAAAAATGTTAAGAGACTGATTTGAGAATAAAAAAATTTAAATGACTGATTTGAGAATAAAAAACGTTAAGGGACTGTTTTAAGAAAAAAAAAGTGTTATCCTCCTACCATGCAACCTAGTGGTTCCTGGGCCAACTATACAAGGAGTGGCCCAATTGTGCTAGTGTTGGACTAGCTCAAATTTGACCACAACTGTGAAGCCCGCATTGGGCATTTTTTAGGCGCACACTTTGCACTTCGCTAGAGATGTGGAGCCATAAACTTTTGAGAAATTTCCAAAGTTCACGGCTCGAGTGATTCAGGCAGTTTGGTTCGATTCTTGGATTGGGTCGGCTAGAGTTGGCTCGGCCCAGGCGTGTTGCTGGTTAAGGTCTGGGCTACCCAGGTGAAGTGGGTCGTGTATTGGGCTTCTGGTTGTGTATGTTCGTGGGCCTTGGTTCGTTGGATAGAATCCGTACCCATTCGTGTATGGGTGCAGACCAGGTGCATGTTGGAGCGAATGGGTGTTACACCCGTTCACACTGGATCGGAGCCGGTTCGCTGAATCTAGTTCCTCGATCAGGTGCGATCCGACGGTCAGGATTGATCCGGGCAGAATTGTGACTCTTTACAAAATGGTCACCAAAACTCTTGGAAAACTATTAATAGCCCCCTCAGGATGATCAATTTCATTCATTCAGTCATCCAACTATCATTAGCAAGTTAGAGTTATAGAATCTTGAAGCATAAATTTCCTTCAGGTCCAGAAGTTCCAAATACTCGGATTTGTTCGCCGAAGTCGTTAATTTGGAGTGCTCCTATTAATGATAGTTAAAGTCATTGCAGCTTACGAGAAGATTTTCAGTAATCGTTAGCACTAGTGCGGGACAATTACTTCTTACGGAGATTGTGTACAACACAAGCCTCGACTTTCCTCCGTCCCGGTTTAATTTAATTTTGCGATTTTATTTTATTTTTTCGGTTTTATTTATTTTCAGTTATTTTCTTAAAGAAAGCCTTTTCGAATTCCGTTACTATTTCCTAACAATCATAAGAAGTAATTGACGCTTTCTTAAGGAAATGTCAACTGAAAATAGAACCTCTCAATTGTTCGGGGTTACCCACCCTCATCTGTCAAATGCAACGAACCAGATTGTTGCGCCCGCTACGGTTCAGAATTATCCAGCACTTGGCAAGTAAACGACGAAGTTCGGAGGTGCGGACTTTAAAAGCTGACAACAAAAGATGATGTACCTCTTAACCATCCTCGGTTTGAAGATGTTCGTTGAAAAAGATATCCCCGCTAGTCGGGATGATGATTCAGATCCGCAAGGAAGGATAGCCATAAAGGCATGGAATCATGGAAATATCATATGTAAAATGTACATATTGAGTGTGCTAAGTAAAACCCTATACGAGGAGTACTGTTTCGTGGAGACAACCAAGGAGCTGTTGAACTCATTGAAACGGGTCTACAAGATTCAAGAGACCGACTCCAGAAATCAAGCCACTATTATTGAAAGGCTGAATGGGCTTGATTTAGAAGCAATGGTGTGTGAAACCTTTGAAGCCACCTTAGCAAATCTCGTAGACGCCAGTAATAAACACTACAAGAAAACTGTCAAATAGCGACGAAAATTAGCGACGGATCAAAATTCGTCGCTATTAGCGACGGAATAGCGACGGAATATCGACGGAAGCAAAATAAAACCAAAAGATCTGTTAACGACAACATTACCGACGGATTTAACGACGGATTTAGCGACGAACATGAATATGTCACTAATCCGTCGCAGTAGTGGCGCCAAAAAAGTCCGCCCATTTTTGCCGACAAATTACCGACGGAATAACGACGGATAACAATTTTTTTTAGAACTTCAACGACGGATATTTTCTGTCGCTATATAAATAAAAAATAAATAAATATTTTTCTTTTTTAAATTAGCGACGGAATAGCGACGGATTTTACATAAATAATTTAGCGAAGAATATTTTCCGTCGCTATATAAATAATAAAATAAAAAATATTTTTTCTTTTTAAAATTAAAATTAGCGACAGAATAGCGACGGATTTTATAAAAATAATTTAACGACGGATATTTTCCGTCGCTATATAAAGAATAAAATAAAAAAATATTTTTTCATTTTAAAATTAAAATTAGCGACGGAATAGTGACGGAATTTACAAAAATAATTTAACGACGGATATTTTCCGTCGCTATATAAATAATAAAATAAAAAAAAATATTTTTTCTTTTTAAAATACCGACGAAATAGCGACGGATTTTACAAAAATGATTTTTTTTATTTTTAAATATTTTTATTTTTCATTTAGCGACGGATTTAACGACGGAAATTTTTAATCTTTATTTTAAAATTATAAAAAAATATATAAATTTAAATAAATATTCTTAACTTTTTTTTAAAAAAAATCACTACTAACAAACATCTCAAATAATTTTTTAATCCATAAAAAAATTAAAAAAAAAATATATGCTATTGTCCATCCCTCTTTTTTCTTTTATATACTTATTTTTTTTAAAAAAAAATCTTAACTTTTTTTATGTGACATTTTTTTTAAAAAATCACTACTTAACAACTTCTCAAGTAATTTTTTAATCCATAAAAAAATTAAAAAATATATATGCTATTGTCTGTTCCTCTTTTTTTCTTTTATATACTTTTTTTTAAAAAAAAAATTCTTAAATTTTTTTTATGTAACATTTTAAAAAAAAATTCACTACTTAACAACTTCTCAAGTAATTTTTTTTACCCAAAAAAAATTTAAAAAAAAATCAAAAAAAGTATATGCTATTGTCCGTCTCTCTTTTTTATTTTATAGACTTTCATTTTTTTTTAAAAAAATGAAACATAACTTTTTTAAAAATAAATGAAAGTATATAAAAGAAAAAAGGGTCGGTATAGTATATAGGGTATATGATATAGTATATAGTATATAGGGTATAGGGTATATGGTATAGTATATAGGGTATATAGTATATAGGGTATAGGGTATAGTATATAGGGTATAGAGTATAGGGTATAGGGTATATGGTATGGTATATATGGTATAGGGTATAATATATAGGGTATAGAGTATAGGGTATAGGATATAGGGTATAGTATATAGGGTATAGAGTATAGGGTATAATATATAGGGAATATGGTATAGGGTATAGTATATAGTGTAGAGTGTATAGGGTATAGTATATAGGATATAGAGTATAGGGTATAGTATATAGGGTATAAGGTATAGTATATAGGATATAGGGTATAATATATAGTATATAGGATATAGGGTATATTATATAGGGTATAGAGTATAGGATATAGGGTATAGGGTATAGTATATAGTATATAGAGTATAGAGTACATGGTATAGGGTATAATATATAGGGTATAGGGTATATGGTATAATATATAGGGTATATAGTATAGGGTATAGTATATAGGGTATACTCCCTCCGTCCCATAGAGCTTAAGAAGATTCTATTTGGTACGGGAATTAAGGAATATTATTATAGTATTAGGAGAGAGAATGAGTGGAAGAAGTGTTGTGAGTGTGAAAAATTAAATAGGAGAAAGAATGAGTGGAGGGAATAGTAAATTATAATGTGTTGTGAGTATTAAAATAATGTAGGAGAGAGAATGAGTGGAGAGAATAGTGATTTAAGGTTTCCATTTTGGGAATTCTTAAGACTTATGGGTCGCCCAAAATGGAAAATTTTCTTAAGACTTATGGGACGGAGGGAGTATAGTATAGTATATAGGGTATAGTATATAGGGTATAGTATATAGGTTATATAGTATAGTATATATGGTATAGTATATAGGGTATATATTATAGTATATAGGGTATAGTATATAGTGTTGGTGTAATGTCCTAGGCTATGGTTATGTTTGACTTGAACCGTTATGTATCATCTTTACCATCTATTATAGAGCACGTTTATTCTGTTCATTATATGTTTGCATGTTTATTATATTGAACTGCGTCCCTAGTTGTTGAGAACAACTAGTATAAGTTGGTAATGGATAATCATAGAGATGATTATATGCATGGAGATGCACATTACACTTATGGATACTTGCTAGAGAATAAGTACTGGACTTGACCTACTTATGAGATTTATGACATGACTTGTTGTCATGATTAAATCTCATGATAGTCGTGTTATTGAAACCTTTGTACCTGAAATTATCATCGTCTTCCACATGACGAAGATCGTGTTTGATATAGTCTAACACTATCTTTAATCGGATAGCAATAAGGGCTATGTTAGCACGATTGGAATCATGTAGGGAAGAATGATAAGTCAAGACGGGATTTGTCCCTCTAATGAAGAGAGATGTTTGCTTGGGCCCCTTGATAATGATGTTGATGAAATGTGTGGCCACACTCAAGTGATTTGATAGAGATCAAATGCATTTGGATTATCAACATATTCGGAATCGAGAAAGCATTGAATGGAATGAGTTGACATTGACCATGACTCTTGTTCAATTGGACATCGTGGACAAATGGAATGTGACATTGGATCTATCAAGGAATCAAGCTTTGATGTTATATTTAATTGGGTGGACATAATGATTTACTAGAAGTCACTTATGTCTTGTGAGGTTAATGTTTCAACTCACTATCAACATAAAATATAATTCCTAAAGGGTCACACACAAAAGAACGAATTTGATTCGAGCTAAAATTGGAAATTTTGGGGAAGGGCACGACTCGTGCCCATGGGCACGACTCGTGCCAGGAGAAGTAAACTATTGCGTTTTGGCGTTTCAAGGAAATTCGTTGACCAGTTGACTTTTGGGGTGAAGCACGACTCGTGACTATTGTCACGACTCGTGACAAGATCCAGCACGAGTGAAACTTTCTTCACAAATCGTGACACGACTGAAAAATGGCTTGGAATTACTCGTATTGCCTAAGCACGACTCGTGCCCAGGAGCACGACTCGTGCCCCTGGCGATTTTTGGTCAGAACGCGATTTCCTTGGAAGGATTGGATTAGGCTTCCTAAGGACTTATAACCTATTATGACTAGGGTTTATATATGATATAAATATAAGTCCTTTGCAGCCATAATTCACAATAACACACATCATAATTCTAGGTTTATGAAACTCTAGATTGATTTTGATTTTGAATCAAAGGTTCCCAAATTATTCCATAGTTTTGGCTTTGATTATTGAATATTGATTCAATAATCAAGAGGATTATCTAGCAATCCAACAAGAAGGTGTTCTTGGATTCGTTCACGTGTGGATTACCGATAGAGGGTGATAAGTTAATCACCAAGAGCTTGAAGCCTTCCGTTCGTTGATTAATCACAAGGAGAAGATCAAAATCTTAATTAACAGTTTTGTGATTCATTTTGAGATTCGATTTTTAGATTCGAATTCAAGCTAAACTTCATCACATTCAAGGTATGTAAATTCTATCTCATATAAATTTCTAATCTCTTCATGCTAGACGGATCATAGGGCTAGGGTTTTGATGTTATTTCTAAGTTCTTCCGCTGCGTTTGTAACCCCAAAACTCAACAGTGGTATCAGAGCCCTGTCTTGCCATGGTTAGGATTGAAATTGTATGCTAAATTTAATTTGATTATTTGCTACCATGTGATATGAAATAGATCTAGATTCCATGTGTTTTGTTTCTATGAAAAACAAGTATATGTGATATGCCATGATTCATGATTTATGATAAATTAATTAGATTAGTTTATCACATAGATTATTAATCTATTAATATGATTATTTAGATTTGTAATTTCTCAAAATTGAATCAAATTGTTTGTATGAAATTTTGTGAAGCCCTATGTTCATGATTATGTTCACATGAGATCTATGTTACAACCATGCGATGTTTGTTACAATATGAAAACCTTCTAAATATTTAAGTCTTATGCCATTCCTTGATTAGAACACTTGTGATATTTTAGGGTATTTGATGTAGTTTCGACTCAGTTGGGTGCATCTTATATCTTAATTTATGATCAAGGTGAGATAATGGTTGATGTAGTTTTGACTCAGTTAGGTGCATCGTTTCATATCTCACATGTTTGAAAAAAGTTTTGACTTAATTGGTGCTTTCAAATGAGATTTGACCCAAGGCATAGATGAGATTTAAAACATGTTTTTGACATATGATGTCTAAGGAAATATAATAAAAGATCTAAGAGTCATATAGTGATATGATTGATATTTCTACCTAAATAGCTTGATTTCGGACATTGACTCAGTTAAACCAAAATTGAGTGAAATATGGATCTTAGCCTACTATGATTATATGATACATGTTTGTATTTGAAGGTGTATAATTTAGTGGGAGTATTTATGAAATACATAATTTGCTCTTAGATGAAAAATGTGATGATATTGATATATGTTTATATTGTTTGCATATTTTATTGTAGAATGGCTACACACAATAATCAACCCATGTCACTGCGATCAGTCCTTGAGAAGGACAAGCTTGAGGAGAACGGTACAAACTATTCTGATTGGATCAGAAGCCTTAGAATTGTTCTAAAGCAAGAGAAGAAACTGTACGTTCTCAATGAACCCATTCCACCTCAACCTGCTTCAAATGCTTCTAGGGTTGATAGGGATGCACATAAGAAACATAATGATGATTCTATAGATGTTGAATGCCTTATGCAAGCCACTATGTCTAAGGCTCTTCAGAAGGACCTTGAGCACATAGGTGTAGCATTTGATCTTGCTGAGCGCTTAAAGGAAATGTTCCAAGTGCAAGCAAGAAACGAGAGGTATGATATGGTTAAGTCCCTAACTGCATGCAAGATGCAAGAAGGGCAATCGGTGGGAGCTCATGTCCTTAAGATGAAGGGTTACATTGAGCGTCTCGATAGGCTTGGAAATCCGTTGAGTTTGGAACTCGCTACGGATTTGATATTGAATTCATTGCCTGAAAGTTATAGTCATTTTATTATGCACTATCACATGACTGGCATGGATAAGAATCTCTCGGAATTGCATGCGATGCTTAAGACCGCAGAGATGAATATTAAGAAGCCTAAAACTGAAACTGTGTTAATGGTTAACGAAGGCAAAGGGTTCAAGAAGGATGGCAATAGTAAAGCAAGCGTTGCTAAGCCTAAGGCAAAGCTGGTTGCCGTTGCCGGAGAGGCTCCCAAGGCATCTCAAAAGGATGCGGTTTGCTACCACTGCCAAGAGGTTGGACATTGGAAGCGCAACTGCAAGGCTTATAAGGAAGGCCTAAAGGCGAAGAAGGGCAATGCGATTGCTACTACTTCAGGTATCTATATGATAGATATTTTCCTTTCTGTTTCTAGTTCATGGGTATTAGATACCGGATGTGGATTTCACATTTGTTTAAATGTGCAGGGACTGAGAAATAGGAAGCTACTCAAACAAGGTGAAGTTGACCTGCGTGTTGGGAATGGAGCAAGAGTTGATGCATTAGCCGTAGGAATATTGTTTTTGTTAGGATGAGGGGGCATTTGGTAATTGCTCCTACAGATAATGGGCCTGGCTATTTAGTGATCAGTCCATTCGGCCCTTTTCTGCCTAGAGTCCAAAGGATTGTGTATTAGCCCAAAGTTATTCGTGTGTCACACTGAGTTTTAAACACAAGACAATCTTACGCGTACAAGTATCCAGTGCAGTTGAGACCCGATAAAATATTTCAATTCAAAATTAATTGGTTGTGAAAGAAAGTAGCTCAGAACTTTTATAAATTACGTAGTACAAGACTTGTTTATTCTTGATGCATAATAAGTGCTTCTTCAAAAAACCTCTCAGATTATATATATACTTTTAAAAGAATTCAAGTGAATTGGACAAAATAAAGAAAACATATTGCAAATGATGTAACTCATGTTATAGCTAGAATGAATAATATAAGGAAAATTAAGGCAATTAAAAAAAATTAATTTTGATTAGGACTATAGAAAATGAATTAAACAAAAGGGGGAAAATGTGAGAAGAGGAATAAAAAGAGATTCATAAAACTAAATTTCAATTATGGATTTCTATTTCCGACCTAAATTTCAATTATTGCTATATAATGCGGTCCGGCGGTTAAGGCCAAATCGTAATTCAAATCAAACCACTCAGCTTACTTTTATTTTATGTCGAACCAAACCACATTAGCTTAAAAACCAAACTAAGTCTTGTTGTCAGGTTCAGTTTAATCTCTAATGGCAATGTAGTTTTTAACACCCTATAGAGGTAGGAAGATGGAAGTTTATAAAAGATACCCAATAACATTAGTAACTAAACTTTAGAAATCTATATGTTTCTGTGTTTTCGATAAAAGGTAACTTCCGTCCCAAGAATGTCTAAAATGTAAGAATTTCCCATAACTTTAGGGATTTCCAAGATTCCCGTTTATGATTTAGGAAACTTGATTTCATTGAAATCCTTTCCTAATTGTGTATGGGAAATTGATTGATGAATATGGTCCATTTTCTTGTATATGTTCTACCCGGATTGAGAGAATTACTCCCAATCAAGAGAAAATTTCTCTCAATCAAATATTGTGTCCGTGAACTTTGTGATGGACAAAGAGCTATAAATAGGACACAATGCTCTTCATCTTGGGTCACCAAACCTACTCTCACCTTCAGAAATACATTACCATCACCATAGGAAGAGTTAAGGTTTAGAAACCCAAAGGTGTATTCGGTGCGCCGGTCGATCGAAGCCGATTCCGCATAGCAATGGCTGGAGGTATGATTCCTGTAGCTTCCGCTGATTATCTATGACATGTTCATGCTGTTAGACCATGTTTAGACTGATAATAATCTAACATTTGGTATCAGAGCCGTCTTTACTCCGCCTTGCTCTGTTTTGAAAAGCTTACTGTGATTTCATCAATTTTTGTTAAAGAAAATTCTTCTGAAATGTTTAATGACAAATCATTGGGAAATCACATTCTAAGAATTTTGATATATAATATGTTGAATTTGGTAATCGGAATCATGAGATACAGTCGGGTCGTAAATTGGGTTGAAATTGACCCGGCTGAAGGTTGATGACAATGTTTATAATTCATTTGTTTATAAAATGGTTATTATCCTCTGTGTATATGTGTATGGAAAGGGAATATTCTGTCTATTGCTTGGCCTATCCTCAATAAGTCAAACATAATTGTTTTTAATTTTTACAATTTGCCCTTGATTTTATTGACCTTTCGGCTATAGCAAGAGTACAATGAATGAGGGATTTGATTCCCTCCTCCGCATAGACTGATAAGAGGATGTGAGTGTATGCCTTTTGAATTCTATGTACCAACTTATACTGATTACTAAAGTTGATACGGTTTGAAATAATTTGATATTTCTTGATATGAAATTCTTTATACACTTTATTAGGATTTAATCGGTGTTAATTTTCTAAATTGGCATTACTTTAACGCTTATTAATGCTATTCGAGAATTATTAATTGTATGCTTAAATTATTACTGTATGTATATTTTGAGGATTTTCTGTACATACATATTTGTTTAATAATTATATATTTGTTTAATAATTGTGCAATTTATATGTGTACTTGTACTATTTGGCTTTTACGAATTAATTTTGTTTGTTTATGCCATCTAAGGTTAAATAATACAAGTGCATTTTGAAACTAACTTTATAAAATATTGTTGGATTTATGCAATAATCGAGCTTTAAAGTTCGTTAATATTTATGTGATCTATATAGAGTTAATTAATTAGAGAGTAGCCACAGCATCTTTAATTAATTAATATTGTATGATTGGATCACAAATTTTGAATGAACATTAATGTAATTAATCATACTTTATGTAATAGATTTTATCCCACAGGAATTTTTATTATATTATGTATGATTAATTAGGATAAAATGTTAAACTATATTTTCTAATTTACCCACAGGGATTAGAAAAGGAAACATAGTTTGATGGTTTTATCATAAAGTTAAATGAATCTAATTGAATTAAAACTTTAGCCCACAGGCAAGTTTTATGTCACTAGGTTCATGTTTCGCATGTTTTTACATTGGTAGATCATGCTATATTTCACTAGCCTCAATATTAATAATATGAGCATTTACAATTAATTTGCAGCTATTCAATCTGTTGATTACCCTGATATGAGATGTGATGTTCCCGAGCTCAAAGGGGATAACTACAAAGTGTGGAAGGAAAGAGTTCTCCTTCATTTAGGATGGTTGGACCTTGACTATGCCATAAGGAAGAATGAACCCCCTCGATTATGAAACTAGCCTTCCGGATGCTGTTGATCTTTATGAAAAATGGGACCGATCTAATCGTCTCTGTGTGAGTTTCATAAAGACTAAGATCTCAGCTGGCATAAGGGGTTCAGTCGAGCATATCAAGAAGGTTCAGGAATTACTAAAGGCTGTTGATGATCAGTTTGCCACTTCAGATAAGGCAATGGCAAGTACCCTGATCATGGAGTTTACATCCCTAAGGCTCAATAGCATTAAGGGTGTGCGTGATCATATCATGCACATGAGGGATATAGCGGCTCGGCTAAAAGCATTAGAGGTTGAGATGTCGGAAGTCTTCTTGGTTCACTATATCCTTTCCACCTTACCTCACCAGTATGGCCCATTCAAGATATCCTATAACACACATAAGGATAAATGGACAATCAATGAATTGATGACCATGTGTGTTCAGGAAGAGAGGCGGTCCCTTATGGAGGTTAAGGAAAAGGAGAGTGTGAATTTTACTACGATTGGAAAGAACAAGAAGAATGGTAAAGCCAAGGACAATGGAAAGGGAAAAATCCCTTCCAGCAAGGACATTAAGAAGGATCCCGTGTGCTTCTTTTGCAAAAAGAAGGGGCACATTAAGAAGGAATGTTCTAAGTTCAAGAATTGGCTTGATAAGAAAGGTACTCAACTTTCTTTTGTTTGTTATGAATCCAATATGACTATTGTAAATCATAATACATGGTGGATTGATTCGGGCTCTACAATTCACATTACCACTTCATTGCAGGGATTGCAAAACCTGCGGAAACCAGTGGGAAATGAATGCAGCGTCTATTCAGGAAATCAGATGCCTTCATGTGTAGAGGCCGTTGGAACGTGCAATTTAGTTTTAAGTAGTGGTTTTCATTTAAGTTTGAAAAAGACATTTTATATTCCCAGTTTTTCTAGGAATTTAATTTCCGTTTCTAGACTTGTATCAGATGGTTATTCCTTTAACTTTTCAGAAAGTGGTTTTGATTTAATTTTCAAATCAAATGTTATTGGAAATGGTATTTTGTCTAATGGTCTTTTTAACTTAAATTTGAGAAATGATGATGATCACTCATCTATGCACGTTCATATTGGTACCAAAAGATGTGTTATGAATGACGATTCTTCTATGTTGTGGCACCGGAGATTGGGACATATCTCCATTAATAGAATTAAAAAGTTGGTAAACGATGGAGTACTTAGTACTTTAGACTTTACAGACTTTGAGACGTGTATAGCCTGCATTAAGGGTAAGCAGACTGACGTCTCAAATAAGCCAAAAAAGGGTGTCAGAAGAAGCTCAGATTTATTGGAAATCATACATACAGATATTTGTAGTCCAGACATGGATGCGTACTGTGACAAGTACTTTGTCTCATTCATAGATGATTACTCGCGATATATGTATCTCTACTTGCTTAACAATAAGAATGAAGCACTTGATGCTTTTAAGGTGTTTAAAGCAGAAGTAGAGAAACAATGCGGCAAGCAAATTAAGATCGTGAGATCAGATAGAGGTGGAGAGTACTATGGTAGATATACTGAAAATGGACAAGCACCTGGTCCATTTGCGAGATTTCTTCGAGAGAATGGTATAGTTCCAGAATATACCATGCCAGGTACTCCACAACAAAATGGAGTAGCTGAAAGAAGAAATCGAACATTATTGGACATGGTGCGAAGCATGATTGAAAGCTCCAAACTTCCTCGGTCCTTGTGGAGCGAAGCACTTAAGACGGCTACGTACATATTAAACCGAGTTCCAACTAAGGCCGTTCCAAAAACGCCTTTTGAGATATTCAAAGGTTGGAAACCCAGTTTGCAACATGTACGTGTTTGGGGATGTCCGTCCGAAGTGAGAATATATAATCCACAAGAAAAGAAGTTGGACCCGAGGACCATAAGTGGATATTTTGTTGGATATGCCGAAAGGTCTAAGGGATATAGATTCTATTGTCCATCTCATAGCACTAGATTTGTGGAATCAAGAAATGCAAAATTTCTTGAGAATGACTTGGTTAGTGGGAGCGATCGATCCTTGGACATTGATCAAAGGAAAGATCATTCTGATGCTCAACGTACCACTTCAAGTTATGAACCGGTCATTATTGTTAACAACACTCCTCAAGAACAAACACGTGTTGAAGAACCAGTTCAAGAAGCACCACAAACTGATCCTAATCCAATAGTAGATGAAGTTCAACAAATACATGAAAATGTTGAACCTGCTGAACAACATGATCCTGCTCCTCAGGATAATGTTGATCCAGCTTTAAGAAGATCTACGAGGGTAAGGAGGTCAGCAATTCCTAGTGACTATGTCGTGTATCTACAAGAGTGTGACTACAATATTGGAGCCGAAAATGATCCTGAAACGTTTTCACAAGCCATAAGCTCTAACGATTCAAGCTTATGGTACAATGCCATGAAAGATGAGATGGATTCTATGGCAACTAACAAAGTCTGGGATCTCGTCGAGTTGCCAAATGGTGTAAAAGCCATTGGATGTAAATGGGTCTTCAAAACAAAGAAAGACTCACAAGGCAACATCGAGAGACATAAGGCAAGACTTGTTGCCAAAGGATTCTCACAAAGAGAAGGAATCGATTACACGGAAACCTTTTCCCCTGTATCTAAGAAAGATTCCCTTCGAGTAGTTATAGCATTGGTAGCCCATTTTGATTTAGAGCTACATCAAATGGACGTGAAGACGGCTTTCCTTAATGGTGATCTAGAGGAAGAGGTTTATATGAAACAACCTGAAGGATTCTCCTCTAGTAGTGGTGAGCATTTGGTATGTAAGCTTAATAAATCTATATATGGACTGAAACAAGCTTCCCGCCAATGGTATAGAAAATTTCATAACGTCATCACTTCATTTGGATTTGAAGAGAACGCTATGGATCAATGCATATACCTCAAGGTTAGTGGGAGCAAGATTTGTTTCCTTGTGTTATATGTGGATGATATTTTGCTTGCAACCAATGATAAAGGATTGCTATACGATGTGAAACAATTTCTCTCGAAAAACTTTGATATGAAGGATATGGGAGAGGCATCTTATGTCATTGGCATTAAGATCTATAGAGATAGATCTCGAGGCATATTAGGTTTGTCTCAAGAAACCTATATCAACAAAGTTTTAGAGAGATTTCGAATGAAGGATTGTTCACCTAGTGTAGCACCCATTGTGAAGGGTGACAAGTTTAGCCTGGACCAGTGCCCCAAAAATGAGCTCGAAAGGGAACGAATGAAAGACATTCCATATGCTTCAAATTGGAAGCCTTATGTATGCTCAGTTTGCACCGGACGACATTGCATTGTTGTTGGGATGCTTGGGAGATATCGAGTAACCCAGGAATTGACCACTGGAGAGCTGCAAAGAAGGTCATGAGATACCTTCAAGGAACGAAGGGTTACATGCTCATGTATAGACGGACCGATAATTTGGAGGTGATTGGCTACTCGGATTCAGATTTCGCTGGCTGTGTTGACTCTCGCAGGTCAACATCCGCGTATGTTTTCATGTTAGCCAGTGGAGCTATATCTTGGAGAAGCGTGAAGCAGTCCTTGACTGCTACTTCCACTATGGAGGCCGAGTTCGTGTCGTGTTTTGAGGCTACCTCACACGGTGTATGGTTGAAGAGTTTCATGTCCGGGCTTAGAATCATTGATTCAGTTTCTAAGCCATTGAAATTATATTGTGACAACTCAGCTGCTATTTTTATGGCTAAGAACAACAAAAGTGGTAGTCGAAGTAAGCATATCGACATTAAGTACTTAGCCATTAGAGAACGTGTTAAGGAAAATAAAGTGGTCATTGAGCACGTTAGCACTGAGTTGATGATTGCTGATCCTTTGACTAAAGGCATGCCACCAAAGGGGTTTAAGGATCATGTAGAAAGAATGGGACTTGGTTCCATAATGTGATATTTCATTGTACGTACGCTATTTCAATGAAACTTTTATGATGTTTGATTTTTCTCATACAGTTTTGTGCACATATTATTTGAGAAAACATCATTTATGGACCCATAATAAACATGTGGTTTATTCATGAGTTAAGGGCTATTGTTGAGGAGCTTAATGTATTGTAATACATGGAAGATAATACTCGCTACAAGAGGACCTATCGCCATGATTCATATATTAATTTCTTGACATGTTGGGGTTAAATGGACCAAGTGGGAGAATGTAAGAATTTCCCATAACTTTAGGGATTTCCAAGATTCCCGTTTATGATTTAGGAAACTTGATTTCATTGAAATCCTTTCCTAATTGTGTATGGGAAATTGATTGATGAATATGGTCCATTTTCTTGTATATGTTCTACCCGGATTGAGAGAATTACTCCCAATCAAGAGAAAATTTCTCTCAATCAAATATTGTGTCCGTGAACTTTGTGATGGACAAAGAGCTATAAATAGGACACAATGCTCTTCATCTTGGGTCACCAAACCTACTCTCACCTTCAGAAATACATTACCATCACCATAGGAAGAGTTAAGGTTTAGAAACCCAAAGGTGTATTCGGTGCGCCGGTCGATCGAAGCCGATTCCGCATAGCAATGGCTGGAGGTATGATTCCTGTAGCTTCCGCTGATTATCTATGACATGTTCATGCTGTTAGACCATGTTTAGACTGATAATAATCTAACATAAAATATTTTTAAAAAATTTTGAAGATCGATTTGGGATGAATTGAGTACTCCCTCCGTCCCACAATAATCCGTAAAAATACTTCTTTTGGGCGTTTCACAATAATCTGCACTTTCTCAAAATGGAAATGAAACTCACTTTCCTCTATTCACAACACTTTTCAAATTTACTATTCTCTCCACTCATTCTCTCTCTTATTTTACTTTTACACTCACAACACATTACCTTTATCACATTTTATCTTAATTCCCGCGCCGACACAAAAAGTGCGTAAAATCGTGGGAGGGAGGGAATAAGCCATAAGCTAAGGACAACTTATAATTGTTGCTGCCTGCAGAGATGTCGGTAACATATTTTAGTTTTTTATAAATGGTTTTTGAAATTTATTAGGCTTCAAAAAGTCCTCATCGTACACATAAAGCCAACAAATATAGACATACTATTATAATTAGGGTTATGGTTATGGTCGCATCAAAACTGACTACTATAAATCTAGAAGTCTAGACTTGTAGATTAATCTATTTTTGAGATAGGAAAATACTCCCGTCCTTTATTTAGTTGGGATGTCCTTAAATAAAGGACTATTAAAGAACGTAGTCCCAAAATATCTTAAATAGAGATTATTCATAATTACTGTCCCAATAAAACAGTCCCTAAAGATCATTTTTTTAGCAGTGTCTGCAAAATAAATGAGGACAAATTGATAAAAATACTACCTCCATACCAAAATGATTTTTTCTACTTTTTTAGTTGCTAACCTTTTTGGTTTTTAACGCAAGCAAATGTATTTTTAGCAATAATTTTAGATTCATTTAATTATTCAAATGAACATCTAAAAATTATTGTTTATAGTATTTATAATGGTGAATCGATAACAAATTTTAATTTTTTTCATCAGTATAATTAAATCAATCTAAAATTAGTGTTCAAAATAACTTTGTTTTAGCGGAAAAAAAATGAAAAGACGGGACAGAAGAGGGAGTATAAAAATTGAGGGATCAAAAATATTCTCTCACCATTATTCTAAAAGCAAAATGGGTAGAACATCAAAAAGAAACACCATAGTGGAGTGAAATGCGCAAAAGGAGAGAAGATGACATTTATGTTGTCATTATACAAAAGGACCATAAATGATGCTGTTTTCTGCATGCATGGGGGGAATTGAAGGCATGCATGAATACTCATACTTATTTGATCATATATTATCATTCCAAGCATGCCAAAAAAACTCATTAAAAAAAACAAAACCACCTTCAAGAAAATGTCGTGCAGATTGAAACATCACAAATAGTAGAATGAAGAAGGAGCTAATCGAATTGCACTGTACACACACACATTACATACAATATCGTATTATGCAATAGACTACCTAGTCGAATCTTTGATTCCAGAAAATATATGGTGGCCCGATAAACTACATTGTGTCATATTATCGACATGGTTATAAACATTAGTTAGTACAAAAGGTGAACTAGGTGAACAAATTGTATGTTTTTCTTCTTTTTTATTTCTTTTCATATAGATGTTGCGTTTATGTTATAGTTTCCTTTTATACTTATACTACTGCTCGGAGATCACCAATTTTACAACACCCTGTTCCACTAAAAGTTACAATTTTTACAATTCTTTGAGTGTTTCATTAAAAATTACATTTTGCTAAACTAGAAATGTTCTAATAATTTTATATTCAATCAGACTCAAACACATATCCAAAATAAAAGTGTAACTTTTAGCGAGACGAAAAGAATATAGTTGTATTTAGTACCTAATAATAGTAAAACCCATTATTAAAAAAAAAAAAAGTGTCAAAGAGAGGGGGGAAGCCCTCCCTGCTTGCCCCCGTTTACGGAAAGATCCGACTAATATTGCTTGAGCTAAAACTCAATTACAATATGGTTTAACCGTTTAACTTTTACACTATATAAAACTCAAGGTAATTTAAGCCAATTCTAGATCTTGATCATTGATCATATATACTCCCTCCGTCCCGTCCGAAAGGGCACTTTTGGTCAACAACAGTCAATTTTGACCCAAACATTAATGCAAATCTAATCATCTTATTGAAATTCTAAAAATTGTTTTTCATAAACCATTTAATGATTTATCAATAACAATTTTTAGATTTTAAATATAATGATTAGATTTGCATTAATGTTTGGATCAAAGTTTACTGGCGTTGACCAAAAGTGCCCTTTCGGACGGGACGGAGGGAGTAAGAAAAATGAATAAGAAGATGGTGATCGAAAAAGAAAAATAAAAGAAAAGAAAAGAAAAAGTAAAAGGTTAAATCCTCTGGCTAGAATGGGATCTTGGAATAGAACTTTAGTCTTTCTCTTGTACCAATATTATAGAGAATATATCCATCATTAATCCCTCCAATGGGAGGTGAAAGAAGAAGGGGAAACCATTTCAAAAGAAACGACATAACATGATGGTGGTACAGAAAAGGTACATTCTCAACTCTCAAGGAACACAACTTATTAGCTTCTTCTATTATGTTCCTTTCCCTTTTTGTCCCCTAGTTACCAAATCTTTACCATTTAGTATTTTCCTCCCATTAATGGAATGGTGGAGTGGAAACACCTTTTTATCTCTAATAAATTACTAATTAATTTATGTGTCATTGAGTTTTTTTTTATTTGAAAAATAATCTCATTATTTCTCCTGATGTTTTAGCGCGAGAAATAAAGAAAAAATCCAAGTGATATAAGTGTTGTTAGTATGAAAAGTGAGATAACAGAGAGAATGAGTGAAATGAATAGTAAGATGATTTATGTTATGAGTATAAAAGTAAATTAAGCGAGAAAATTAGTGGAAAAAATAGTAAATTTTTTTTACCATTTTAGAAAATTGATATATTGGACGTCCAAAAATGAAAAAAAAAAATGATATACAAAACGGAGGAAAATATAACGAAGTAGCATTAGGTTGTCTCCCAAAGGTATTTTTCTAAAGTTACCATAGCTTAAAATTCATTGATTTATAAACAGATGAGCTTATAACTAATTGCTCTTTTTATATTTGTAAATACTCCCTCCTTCCCTCTAAACAAATAAATAGTATATAAGGGGTATTTATCAGAAATTACTTTTGAAAAATCGATATTAAAAAAAAAAAAAACCTAATAAGTTGGATATTATAAAAAAAACTCTTTAAATATTACAAAAAATTACTTTTTTTGCGTTTTTATGTAAAATAACTTATAAATGCATTTATCAGTTGTTTAACAAAAAAATCAGGTACAAAATACTCTTTAAAAAACAACTGATAAATGCATTTATCAGTTATTTTAATTGAGAAGACAAAAAAAAATAATAAAAAAAAAGAAAGAAAAGAAAGTAATTTTTGTAATATCACAACTTACAAATTATTTTTTTGTAAATAACATATTTTGAAATAGTTTTTGGTAAAAACTCCTATGCTAAAATCCTGGACTGAAAACAGGCACGAAATATTTAGCAGTTGTCAATGGTTTGATATACAATTACATCTCTCATTTTTAATTTGTGCAAGATGGAGAGTGATTTCGGGAGATGTAGAACCCATATACACCCTATTATTTATGTTGCAAAATGGAGTTATGGTTAAATGTGAAGCAACTGGCAAAGGGCACGACTCGTGCCCACAGACACGAGTCGTTTCATGAAGCAACACGAGAGAAATAAATAGCACGAGGCGTACCACGAGTGGAATAACAAGGGCACGACTCGTGCCCTCTAGCACGAGTCGTGCTTTCGACGGATTTTTACATTTGTTAGTCGTTTTTTTATTAGGATTGTGTTTTCTTATTGTTTTCCTTTTCCTAAATCTCGTATAACATACTCCCTCCGTCCCACTATACTTGACACTTCTTTCCATTTTGGGTCGTCCCACTATACTTGACACCTTTCAAAAATAACCAAGTTTTTATATTTTTATATTCACTCTACCCCACCACTCATTCTCTCTCTTCATTTTCTACCACACATTTATTCAACCAACACTACTATTTACCCCACTCATTCTCTCTCTTCATTTTCCACCACACATTTTTTTTATTTTATTCTTTTTCCTTGGTTTTTGAACCCACCCCTTGGGTGTCTAGTATAGTGGGACGGAGGGAGTATATATATATCCTCCTTGAGAGAAGAATAAACAAGAACTTTTGCCCTAATTAAATTCCTACATGGTATCAAAGCCTCCCATACACAAGATTTAGACATGGCCGACAATGGTGTGGTCGGTGGTGGTGGTGATGCACTGCCGCCTCCTATCCTAAAAATGGAATACAACTCTTCTTTCTACCTTGGTCCTCAAGATCGGATTGGTGATTTCATAACCCCTACTCGCTTCCGTGGTGATAACTATGATGATTGGGACGGCGATGTGCAGACTGCCCTCGAAGCTCGACACAAATTTGGCTTCTTGGATGGCTCCATTCCTTGTGTCATTCCTCCTTGCACCGAGTCAGATTGGAATACCATTCATGCCATGTTGGTTTCATGGCTCATGAATACTATCGATTCTGAGGTTAAAAGCACTCTCTCCAAATATAGAGATGCTAGACGTTTGTAGGAGTCTCTTAAATCTCGATATGCGTTGGTGGACGGACCTCGCATTCAACAACTGAAGATGTCGATCGCACGATGTGAGCAGACCAAAACCATGCCTGTGGCTGTATATTTCGGTAAGTTTACTGGATTGTGGGAATCACTGCATAATTATGAGCCGCTTATAGACTGTTCTACTGCGACGATTGCACAGCCGGACAACAACACGCGGCACGGAGGGCAACTAGCGAACTCCATGAATTTCTCATGGGTTTAAATTCTGAGTACTATGCCTCTCTTCGTACCAACCTCTTGTCTCAGGATCCCTTGCCCACTCTAGATCGAGCTTATCAGTTGGTAGCCCAGACTGAACGAGTGCGTCTTGCTAAACCGGTTCTTGATGACCCTCCGGATGTTGTCGGATTCTCCCTCAAAACTGGCAGTTCTCGTGGTTGTGACAAACCCGACAAACTCAACTTACATGTACTCACTGTCAGAAAAAGGGCCATGATGTTTCTTCATGCTTTAAACTTGTCGGCTATCCAGAATGGTGGGGAGACAGTAACAAAATGGGTTCTCGTGGTGGCAGCCGACCCCAGCAAGGTCGAGGCAAAGTACCCACACGCAATAATTTGGCTGTCCAAGTTGGTGCTGCTTCTACTGGTGCACTCCCCTCTGCCTCTTCATCTCCATTTACTGCAGAACAGTGAAATGCTTTAGGCGGACTCGTTGGTAATACTCGTATTTCGGATAACCGTCTTCACGATACGTTTGATACATCTTCTTGGATCATAGATACGGGGGTGTAAGTACCCAAATCCGGATCGTCCAAATCCGTCAGAAAGTTAACCGAAATCCGTTAACTGGCCCGCTCCAGGTTAATTGGAACTCGTTAAACTCCCCGTTGCCGTGCCAGGACGTCCGGGGCTTGCCACGTGCATCCGACGTCGGCGTACAACACGTGTCATCTCACGTAAAGTATGGCTTTCCACTGAAAAACGCACTTTCCGGCACTTTCCGGGGACATTTCGAACATGTTCCGGACTGTTATTTTAAAAACGGACAAAACGGGACCAGGAACAAACTCTCGCGTAGGTGGTGACTCACAGGGCACGTGGCAGCCATGCCACCTCCCTCTAGTCACCCTCAATCACAAATCAAGCTGAAAAGACCAAAATACCCCTGGAATTCAGTCAAAGTCCGGCCGGACTCCCTGTGCAAACTTTCTGAAATTGCCAGCAAGCCCCTCAGAATTCCAAAATACCACAAAACCCCCTGGATTCAGTCCAAGTCCGTCCGGACTCCTACTGCAATTTTCACCTATAAATAGAAATGGCTGTCAAAGCCAAAAGGAGGAACTTTTTTTACCCCAAAATCACTCTACCCCACGGCCAAACTGATTTTCACCCCTTCCGAGCTCCCGTTTTGTCTCGATTCGCGTGAAACCTTCGTATTTCGATCAAATACGCCCCTTACCACTTCGAAACAACCTTTCGAACTACTTTCCGTGTCCCGTACACACCTTTCGAGCCAAAGGAGTCGACCCTAGCCATAGGTATAACTCCCTCTCTCTAAATCTCTCGTTTCGTCTCGGTTTACGCGCCAGTCGCTACAACCGTTTCGAACAACGTTATCAAAATGTAGACGCCTCCGTCTAACGGGGTCCGATACATTTTAGCCCCTCGATCCTCTTCTCTTTCCGTAAGAGAAGTAATCACGGGTTAAAACGGCGTTCCGACCCCGTTCCGTTTACTTTTATGTCATTTACCAATTCCGGATCGATCGATCCGTTGATCGTCATTTAATTTCTGTCATTTACAATTCCGAGTCGTTTGACTCGTCGATCGTCATTTACAATTCCGAGCCGATTGGCCTCGTTGATCGTCATTTACGATTCCGGATCGTTTGATTCCGTTGATACCGCACTTTAAATACTGTCATTTACGAAGTCCGACCCGTTTGGATCGTGATAGTATTTACTTTTCAAAGTCCGAGTCGCAACCCGATTCGTTGATCGCATATCATTTAATACGCATTTTTTTCCGTAAAAATCGTTAACAATGTAATGCCCGGTTCAAAACCGGAGTTCGTCCTTCGAACTCTCTTTCAAAATGCGTGAAATGACGTTCGGCCTCCGAACGCTCATCTTCAAACTAAAAGCCGCCATTTGACACTTAAAAATCATTTAATACGCATTTTTCCCGTAAAAATCGTTAACAATGACGCGCCCGGTTCAAAGAAACCGGAGTTCGACCTTCGAACTCCATTTCAAACTCAAAATCGACGTTTGCCACGCAAACGCTCATTTCAAACTCAAAATCGACGTTTGCCACGCAAACGCTCATTTCCGTCTCAAAATCGACGTTTGCCACGCAAACGCTCATTTCAACTCAAAATCGACGTTTGCCACGCAAACGCTCATTTTCGTCTCAAAACCGACGTTTGCCACGCAAACGCTCATTTCCGTCTTAAAACCGACGTTTGTCATTCAAACGCTCGTCTTTTCAAACAAAGTCACCTAATCAACGTTTGTCATTCAAACCAAGATTAAGCTTGTCATTCAAGCCCCCATTTCAAAACACACACACACACACACGTTTTCGAGAAAGGTAGAAAGACTCGTCATGCGAGGCATTTCGGGCGATCTCGTAATACTCTACCCGAAACGTAACGTGACCTCCGAACCTAACAATCTCTGGTACTAAAAAAGCTTTTTACTCGTTTTTGCTACCAATAAAAATGATCCCCCATTTTCAAAGCCTTTTCCTAAGTTTTTGCTACCAATAAAAATGACACCATTTTCTAAAGCCGTTTCTCAACGTTTGGGCTCAAAATACAAAAATCGCGTGGCGACTCCTCATTTTTTTCCTTCCCATGAAGCGAGGTCTCAGACACCAACCCCCCGCGAAAGACAACCACCTTTCGCATCGCGCAAAATCCGGGTAATTTCAGGGGGCTTCCAATCATGTGACCGGAAATGCTACTTGTCTCTTTGATTCTTACTCTATACAAGCTTGCCCTGTCAAGCTTCCTAATGGCGCTTCAGTTTTTGCTCATATAGAGGGAACTGTTCGCTTAACAGACACTCTTATTCTTCATCATGTTCTTTACATACCAAATTTAAATTGCAATCTTCTTTCTGTTTCTCAACTATCTGATGATATTCATTGCACTGTCCATTCTAATGCCTCTTTGTGTGCTATACATGACCAGTCGAGGAACCTGATTGGAATGGGTGTTAGGCGGGATGGACTCTACTACTTTGGGGGCACACCTTCTGCTTGTAACGTCTCAGTCAATAATGCATCTGCTTTGCTCGAGTTGTGGCATAATCGTATGGGGCATCCATCTGAAAAAGTAGTGAAACTTCTTCCTCCGGTCTGTCATCTGTCTGGTAGTCTTGATCAACCTTGTGATGTTTGTTTTCGTGCGAAATATTCTAGAGATAGTTTTCCTATTAGTGAGTATAGGTCCATTAGAATTTTTGAGAAAGTTCATTGTGACTTGTGGGGTTGTGGGGTCCTTACACTCATATTTCCTCTTATATTGCTCGTTATTTCTTGACTTTGGTAGATGATTACTGGCGTGCTGTTTGGATTTATTTATTAGTTGATAAAATGGAAGTTTTTCGTATTTTTATGGCCTTTGTTGCAATGGTGGAACGACAGTTTTCTCAACAAATTAAAATTGTTCAGTCTGACAATGGCACTGAGTTTAACTGCTTGTTTGATTATTTTCTTTCCTCTGGCATTCTATTTCAAACCTCTTTTGTCGGCACTCCTCAAAAAAATGGGCGTGTTGAACGAAAACACCGTCATATTTTAAATATAGCTAGAGCCTTACGGTTTCAAGCCCATCTTCCCATTTATTTTTGGGGCGAAGCGGTCCTTACCGCTGCTCAGTTGATTAATCGAACCCCTTCCCCCTTGTTAGATAATAAAACTCCCTATGGTATCTTGTTTGGCAAAGCGCCCTTCTATGATTCGCTTCGGGTTTTTGATTCAATGTGTTATGCTCATAATCAGCATGCTAAGGGTGACAAATTTTCTAGTAGAAGTCGTAAATGCATCTTTGTGGGTTATCCTCTTGGTAAAAAGTGGTGGAAGTTGTTTGATCTTGAGACCAAGAAATTCTTCGTCTCCCGTGATGTGAAATTCTTTGAGACTGTGTGTTTCATACAGTGATTCTACCACAGTTCATCACGTCCCAGATTCGGTTGAAATTCTGGTTGAGGAAGCTGTGTTTGGCAGCATTGATCTTCCTGTTGAAGACTCCGTTGTACCTACAGTTGAATCTACTGCAGCCGAGCCCGTTACTTTACCCGATGCACAGGAGGAGGTTGCCCCTATTGTCCCTTCTGCATCGATCGATACTACAACTCCTTCTGCTTCAACCTCGGTACCTTCTGATGATTCTGGACCTAGCACTCTAGGGAGGAGTATGAGACAGAAAACTCCCTCGGTTCGTCTTCGCGATTATGTTGCTCTCAGTGCTACATCTCCGAGTCCATCCCCCGTCTCTCCTCTTTCAATCGGTTCCTCAGGTACCCCCCCTTATCCTATAGCTCACTATATAAATTGTGATCGTTTTTCTGCAAAATACTGTAACTTTCTTGCAACAATTACTTTGGCTAAAGAGCCGACTGATTGAAATAGTTATCTCTCCTTCTTATATTCCAACCAAGACACAGTTGGCTGATATCTTTACTAAAGCTCTCGAGAAGCAACCGTTTGATCTCTTACTTAGCAAGTTGGGGCTCCTCAACCCTCACGCTCCAACTTGAAGGAGGGTGTGAAGCAACAGGCAAAGGGCACGACTCGTGCCCACAGGCACGACTCGTGCCCACAGGCACGAGTCGTTCCATGAAGCAACACTAGAGAAATAAATAGCACGAGGCGTACCACGAGTGGAATAACAAGGGCACGACTCGTGCCCTCTAGCATGAGTTGTGCTTCCGCCGGATTTTTACGTCTGTTAGTCGTTTTTTATTAGGATTGTGTTTTCTTATTGTTTTCCTTTTCCTAAATCTCGGGTAACATATATATATTCTCCTTGAGAGAAGAATAAACAAGAACTTTTGCCCTAATTAAATTCCTACATATTAAATCTTTTGTGTTGGTTGGAATGGAACAACATTTCTCATTGAGACATGGTAGTAACACTTCTGCCCTCTTAAATTAAGAAAACTACATTAGACCTCTGAGGAACCTAAAATAGTTTTAAAACAACAATTTAATTCCTAAATTTTAATGAAAATCATATTACTATTCTCAAGTGACAAACCAAAAATGAGGATATGAATCACCATTATAGTAAGATCAGGGTTGCGGAGATTGAAAATTCACTTTAATTAAAGTTACAAAAATTCAATTTAAATATCCCGTGTATTTATTGTAACAAATGTGCTCACAAAATATAGTGAAATTTTAGCTTGAAGCATCGTTACCTGGTATAGATAAGCTAAATTAACAATTTCTACGGGTTCTCTTTGCTTCTTTTTTTTTTACTTGCTAGTTTGTTTATACATCTTTGAGGTAAAAAATCCTAGATAATTAACTCTAATGTTGAGATGAAATAGGAATGGAGGGTTGAACAAAGTAATTGCAGTCACGTGAGTCAAGTTAGACTGAAGGAAGGCGTATGGTATAAATCGTACACGGGTCTCAGCGCAGGTAAAATAATAAAATGATGACCCACGTCACGTACATTCACAATCTCCCCTCCCTCCATTTGATTGCTCTTTGTTCTGAATCCATGTCTCTGACGCTTGGCTGGCCTCCCTAACACGGGAAACTTTATAGTCAACCTTCCCATTCCCATGTCCTCCTCCTCCTTTATACTCCATTCTTTTTTCTTTTTTTTTTATATATATAAAAAGAAGAAAAAACAATTCGGTAAATTAGTTTTTGTTTTTTAATTTCTTTATTTGTCCTTAAATTAACTTGTTCGGAATTACTGTTATTAATACTTTGGTTCGTTTGTTTCGCGTAAAATTACTTTTGGAAAATGATTTCATGTAAAATATTTTTCAAAAAATGAAAATGTTTTCCAAAAAATGAAATAAAAATATTTTCGGCTGTTTGACAAATAAAATATTTTTCGAAAAAAATTTCACATATTTAATGAAAATATTTTTCTATAAAAACACAATTTGATATAAATTGAAATAGATAAGGTGGGGTAGGGTGATGGAGGTGGGGTGGTAGGGTAGGAGGTGGGGATTAGTAGGGTAGGAGGCAGGGGCGGACACAGGCTTTGGTAAAGGGAGGCTATGAAACCCCCCCTTTTTAATGTTGACATGTAAAAAAAAAAAAAAATATTAAGTGCACCCCCTACTTACCAGCTCAGTTCATCACTCTTGGCAAAAAAGGAAGAATCGATGTATGTAGTAATGTAAAAAACAATTATTTTTTTTTAAAATTTTTAGGTAATGTAATTTATGAACCCCCTCCATTTTAACTCTGAGTCCGCTCCTGGTAGGAGGTGGGTGGGCGTGGGGTAGGGTAGGGGTAGGATAGGGTAGTGGGAAAAATAAAAAGGGTAATATGATATTAGGTTAGGGTGGTGAACGGGTAGGGGACGGGTAGGTGTGGGGTAGGATGGATAGCCGAGAGGGGGGGGGGGAGGGTAGGGTGGGTGGCCGAGAGTGAGGGAATGGGGGTGGGGAGTTGTTAAAAAATAAATTAATTTAATTATTAGTAAAAAAAAGTTTGATCGTGGGAAGGAAGGGGGTCGGTGGTTGGTGAGTGGGTTGGTGGGGATAGTGAGGGTTGTTAAAAAATAATTTTAATATGAATAAAAAAATTGATTTGGAGTGGGGGAGTTGTTAAAATATAATTTTAAAATAAATAAAAAAATATTTTTTAACCTTGAGTTGGTGGTGGCGGTGGGAGTATGGAGTTGTTAAAAATAAATTTAAAATGATTAATTTTTTTTTATCCGACGGGATGGAAGTAGGGGCGAGCAGAAAAACCGAAAAATCCGATTTTTTTTTTGAAAAAATCGGAACCGAAAAACCAAACCGATCACTTAATGATTTGGTGTGATTTTTTAAAACTCAAAAACCGGCTGAACCGATTTGGTTTTGGTTTTGTATAAATAAATCGGTAAAAAAATCAAACCGAACCGAAATTACTTATAACGTTGTCGTTTAATATCTATATATATAATCGCTTTCTCTCTCTGATTCTTTCATTCGACGTTCACACTTCAAAATCCCTCATAGCGGCCTCACTTTAAACTCTCAGTCTCAGACCTAACCCTAAAATCAAGCGGCGATCTTTCTCTTGCCGTTGTCGTTGCCGTTTTCGTTGCCGTTGCCGTTTTCGTTGCCGTTGCCGTTTTCGTTGCCGTTCCCATTGTAACGTACGCCAACGCCGACCACCACTCTTCCTAGTAAGCTTGAATGTTCATAAGATTTCATCAATAAAGTTTTATTTCGTTGAATTTTTGTTCGGGTTTATGCAATGAATCGAATTAGATTGAGCAGCTTGAGGGTTCTGTAATTTTCAATTTGATCAATATTTTTTCTAAATGATTTCGAAATTAGGGCTTTTTAATGTTGCGAGTACTTGATGAACATGAAAAATTACGTTTTCAACATCTGTTAGGGTTATGATATATTCTTTGCAAGTATATGTTTGATAGTTTTGTTCTGTGTTTTCTCAATTATTTGCTATATTGATTCAAATAATGTATGCTTCTGTAGATGGAACCCATTAATGTTGAGATCGGGGAAGAAAGCGAGAAGAAAGAGATGCGTGCTGAAGAAAAAGATGGGAATGTGAGGGTTGATGGTGAGAAGGGGAAAGGTCATACAAGAGCTAGAAGATCAATGGTATGTGATCATTTCACTTATGTTAAAGGTGCAACTACAGCACAATGTCCTTATTGCAAAAAATGGTTAGAATGTCATTCTAGTGATGTTGGTGTTGGGTTTTATGGGTTCATGTGCAGCGGAATTAAGCATCTAATAACACAAAATCCAAGAGCCCTAGGATCCGTTCTATACAATTAAATTGAATTCCTATGAGATAGAAATAACCAACCTTGATCGCTTTCCGTTCTTGAGCTATCGAACAATGTATTGATGTGATTTTGAATCACAAAATTAGAACTCTAGGCCTTGATCGTTGTACGAGCGAAGACCCACTAGTAGTATCCACACCTTTGAATGAACCAAGAACAATTCTTGATGATTGCTAGATCTTAAACCTTTGAAGAATATTGAGAACTCTTTGTGATTTTCTTTTCAGAAATTCGGCTAGCATTAGGGTTTTACAGACATCATTTTTATACTACTTTAGTATGGTATTTGTTTCCTAATCAAATTAGAAAACTGTCTGTCAAACCGCCTTAGGCTCATCCTGTGGCGCGACCAGACTAGTCCTTTGGACAAGTTCTATCGCGCGATGTCTTATGCCTGATGAGGAATTCTCAATTTTCTTCTTTTGGTTTAACCAATTCATTCTAGTTGTGTGTGACCCAATATGATTATATTACATTGGCAATGAGCTCGATCATATCGACCCTCATAAAACATAAGCGAACTCTAGCAAGCCATTATGTCTACCCAATTAATATAACGTAAGAGTTCACGTTTCCAATGGTACACTTCCATTTCTCCCTTTGTCTCACGATGTTATATTGAACACAAGTCATGGTCCACGTCAACTTGTTTTTGTTCAATACTTTCTCGATCCTGAGTATAATGATAGTCCAATCGCATTGGGGTATGGCCATACACTTTCATCATTATCACTCATCGAGGGGCCCAAGCAAAACATCTCTCTTTCGAGGGACAAATTCCATCTTGACTTATCATCCTTCCCATCATGAATCCGATCATGCCAAAGATAGCATTTATAAATATCGTGTTAAGATATCGTTTGACTAAAATCAAACATAACTTTCATCATATGTAAGGTCATGATAATCTCAGGTCTAGAGACTAAATGAAGTGAGCATATGAGATTTAATTATGACATTTGACCATGACATAAATCTCAAACGGGTCAAGTTCAGTCACTTGTTCTCTAACAATTACCCATAAATTTAATGTGCATCTCTATGCATATAATCATCATATGATTATCCGTTAACATTTATACTAATTATTCACTTAATAATTAGGGACGGAGATTATTACAAATAAATATGCAAAACATATAATAATCAAATAATAAACTTTTCATATAATAATAAATAATGTCAACACATAAGTCTATCAACTATAGCCGTAGGGCATAACACTAACAGTTGGTACCTCCAATTTGAAGGGTCATTTAGAACAACGTTGTGCTAACTCTCATGTACTTTTAAGGAAGAAAGGAGATATGAAGCAATATATCTTAGGTTTTAAGCCTGTTGGAAAAGGGGAAGGTAGTTCTTTTACTACTCATGCTTTTAATGAAGAGAAGTGTAAAAAGGCACTTGCTAGAATGTGCATCAAAGACAATAGACCTTTTAGTATTGTCGATGATGAAGGATTTTGGGAATATTCTTGGCAATTAAATCCAATGTTTAAATTGCCATTTAGGTGGAATGTAGCTAGAGAATGTTTAAGGATTTACAAGGAAGAGGTTGCCATCCTTAAGAAGCTTTTAAAAGATCAAACAGTTTCACTTACCACTGATACTTGGTCATCTGTTCAAAACATCAATTATATGTGTCTTACCGTCCATTGGGTTAATGATGATTGGGTTTTGAAGAATTTTTTTTTTTGAATTTTTGTCTGATAGCTAATCATAGAGGTGAGACAATTGGGAAGATGGTTTATTTATGCTTGCAAGTCTGGGGTATTGATCGGGTTTTCACTGTGACTGTTGATAATGCTTCATCAAATGATGGAGCTATTCGATATTTGAAAAAAAGGCTTAGAGGGCCTAATGCCATACTTGATTGTAACCACATGCATTTAAGATGTTGTGCACATATTATAAATCTTGTTGCGAGAGAAGGGTTGGAGGAACAAAATGTGTCCATCTCAAGAATAAGAAATGCTGTGAGGTATGTTAGGTCATCACCATCTAGGACTGCAAGGTTTAGGGAATGTGTTAAAAAAGTTAAAATTGATTGTAATAAGAAACCTTCTCTTAATGTTGAAACAAGGTGAAATTCCACCTACCTAATGTTAGAAACCGCTGTGAGGTATATTGATGCTTTTGAGAGGATGAAATTGGTAGATGATAATTTCTTGGCCTACTTTGATGTTGATGATGAAGATTGAGGTGAGAGTGGTACAAGAAAAAGAAAGAGAAAAGAAAAGGTTAGCGGGCCTCCGGATGCTAATGATTGGAAGATTGCAAATCAATTTGTTGAGTACTTAAGTATCTTTTACAATGTGACCAATTTAATTTCGGGGTCTAAGTTTGTCACATCTAACTTGTTTTTGGTCAACTTGTGACAATGCATGCAACCATAGCACAAATGTGCATGGATGTGGATGAGGGAAGGAAGAAAATGGCACTTTCAATGAAAGCAAAATATGATAAATATTGGGAGAACATGGATAATATGAATTTTTTGTTGTATGTGGCCATTGTTTTGGATCCTCGCAATAAAATGTGCTTTTTTGAGTGGTGTTTAGGTCAAATTTATGGAGTTGATTCATCAAGGACCAAGGACATGTGTGGCAAAGTGACTAAAACATTGAATGACTTGTATGATCATTACAAAAAAAAAAAAAAAAGAGGAAAATATGAATGGTGGCAAAAAGGATGCTTCTTCATCTTCAAACTCTGTTGGAGGTTCTACTTTCTTAGGCAATAGTGTTAAAAATATAGAATCAAACTTCTTAAAATATTTGGAGGAGAAAGGAGGGATCCCCAATAAGTCGGAAATTAATTTATATTTGATGGATGTAATTGAAAAAAAAGAGATGATAAATTTGATATTTTAGCTTGATGGAAAGCTAATTCTACGAGGTATCCTATCTTATCTAAAGTTGCTAAACATGTTTTGGGGATGCCAATCTCCACTGTTGCTTCGGAGTCCGCATTTAGCACCGGTGGTAGGGTGGTTGATCCATTTAGGAGCTCTCTTACTCCTCAAACCGCTGAAGCTTTAATTTGTACACAAGATTGGATACGCTCTACCCCCATCGATCTTGAGCTTCCCGATGTTCATGCTAAGGCTATAGAGGAATTACGAGAGAAGTTAGAGAAACTCGAAACTGGTATGACATGTTGTTGATTTTTTGGTATTTATAATGAGTTTGTCTCACTTTTGACATATTCCATCCTTTTGTTATTTTAGATGAATTTGAAGGGGTACCAAATTTCTTTGAATCGACTGTGGTTGATGACTGATGGAAATTTGGTATGATAGTTATTTTTTCGTTGTTTTGATGTTTATGCTGTTTTGATTTTATTTTTTCTACTGTTATAATGTTTTTTTTGCTGTTATGTCTTTTCTTTTGGTACAGGTCTGTAGAAGAGTAGAAAAAGCCTCTAGATGTAGTTAAGTTAAGGTAACATTATTCCGATTAAAGCATTCCTCTGCTGTTGTCCTAGTTCTTTCAGCTGAATCCCATGAAATAATCAAAAAAATGCTACTGTTATAATTTTCTTATTACAGCAGTCCTAGTTCTTTCTTTATTCAAAGGAGCCGCCCATTAAAGCATTCCTCTGCTGTTGTCCATGGTTAACTGTTTGGGTAGATTCATTAAGTATGCTGGCTCTAGCTCAATTAATATTGAGCTTAACTCATTATGGCAGGGGCAAAGTCAGGTTTTTCTGTGAAGGATTCATGTGATGTGGTTAATTGTGTAGCTCTTTACAGAACCCAAACGGTTTATATCTTTTTCAATTATGTATGTACACACTGTTTTAAATCGTCAGTAGCTTGTCACTCTGGTACCTATTTTTTGTTTAATGAACTGTTGCTTTGCTTAGGATGTATGGTCTATACGAGTTCAATGGAAAAAATCTGTTGTGAAGTATTCTCGTTTATTACTTTGTTGGTCTATTATTCGCTTCTTTTTTGTGCTCGATTGCCACAAGAAAGAACTGTAATTATTTCTTGTGCTTTTCACTCTATCATGCAATGAAATCTGTGCCACAATGATAGATTATCATTATTGAATGACATTGTGTAATGCGCCAAACAGGTATTAACACCTTATTTTTATTTCTTACATTGTCATTGTTCTTTGAGGTCTTGTTTCTTGATTAATATTATTGTATTTGTCTTGCTGCCTCCTTGTTGTTTGATCAAATTGAATTAATGTTTGGATTATGATGTTTACCGCTCCTATAACCTGAAGGAACATTTTCCATGGGGTAGTTTAATTTAATTCCTACATCTACCTAATTTTATCTTCCTTGTTTGGACTCCAATTTAACTGATATTTCACTGGACTGGGGAAAGGGGGGGGGGAGAAATGAAAATTACCTCCCTTTTTGATTTGTTTGAACTATGAGAATGTTTACTTAAAAGTGTCTGTTCCTGGAATTGGTACTGTAAATAGGTGTGTGCACTTTCTTCTTACTTTCATTTTGCGTATTTCTACTATGTTAACCAGCAAAACTTTATTTTTTGATACAGAGGCTAGAGATGGGAGCTCGTTTAGATTGCAACAATGAAAGCTGGAACTTTATCTTGGCTGTATTCCTTGCATTTGTCCTCCGTCTGTCTACTATAAGTGGTCATTTGTATCCTTGATCATGTGAACTACTAGATTTGTTTCCACCTTTGTGTTTCTTGTATTTGTCCTCTGTCGTTTGTATGGAAGAGATTAAGATTATGCCAATTTCTCTGCTGTTGTAGCTTCTGAGTACTCGATATGAGATTTGACTAGTAATCTTAAACAATTCTCTTCGTCATGTTTTAATCCATGTTGTGGTGTTTTCCCTTTTTTTTTTTTTTATCAAAGCTGGTATGTATGAATGAATGATGGAATGCTTTCTTTTTTGATTATTGAAATTATAGTCCCCTTTTCTACATTTTTTTATATGCAACTCTAAAATTTTGAATGGTGTCCCAAACGACACCGAATGACACCGAAACCGAACAAAACCGAAACCGAACGGTTTTGAAATAGAAAAACCGATATTTTTCTGTTCGATTTCGGTTTTAGCCTAAAACCGAACCAAACTAGACCATGCACATCCCTATATCCCTCTCTAAAAGAACACATACACTTCCATCTAGGGGTGTGCACGGTCCGGTTTGGTTCGATTTTAGGCTAAAACCGAAACCGAACCGAAAAATATCGGTTTTTGTATTACAAAACCGTTCGGTTTAGGTTTTGTTCAGTTTCGGTTTTGTTCGATTTCGATTTGGTTTCGGGGTCATTCGGTGTCGTTTGGGACACCATTCAAAATTTCAGAGTTGCGTATAAAAAAATGTAGAAAGGGAGACTATAATTTCAATAATCAAAAAAGAAAACATTCCATCATTCATTCATACATACCAGCTTTGATAAAAAAAGAAGGGAAAACACCACAACATGGATTAAAACATGCCGAAGAGAATTGTTTAAGATTACTAGTCAAATCTCATATCGAGTACTCAGAAGCTACCACAGCAGAGAAATTGGCATAATGTTTAATCTCTTCCATACAAATGACAGAGGACAAATACAAGAAACACAAAGGTGGAAACAAATCTAGTAGTTCACATGATCAAGGATACAAATGACCACTTATAGACAGACGGAGGACAAATGCAATGAATACAGCCAAGATAAAGTTCTAGCTTTCATTGTTGCAATCTCAACGAGCTCCCATCTCCAGCCTTTGTATCAAAAAAAAATAAAGTTTTGCTGGTTAACATAGTAGAAATACGCAAAATGAAAGTAAGAAGAAAATGCATGCACCTATTTAAAGTACCAATTCCAGGAACAGGCACTTTTAAGTAAACATTCTCACAGTTCAAACAACTCAAAAAGGGAGGTAATTTTCATTTCGACCATTTTGATCTGGTTGTAACCGGCAAAACAGTCAACGAAAGACTTGACTTCGTAGTTGGCCGTGGTATCTACTAGTATGTCAATGTTGGGCAGGGGGAAGTCATCCTTTGGGCGGGCTTTGTTGAGGTCTCTGAAGTCCACGCAGCATCGGACCTTTTCGTTAGCCTTGGTGACTATTACGACGTTGGAGAGCCAGGTGGGGTACTCAATGACCCGGATGAATCCTGCTTTGAGCATCTTCTCAATTTCTTCCTTTACTTGTAATGACCACTCAGGTTTAATCCTTCTCAGCTTCTGTTTGACTGGCTTGACTTCTGGATCTAACGGTATCCGGTGTTCCACTATGGAGGGATCGAGGCCGGGCATATCCTTGTAAGACCATGCAAACACATCCATAAATTCTCTGAGTAGTTCAGTCAGAGTTGCTTGTTCGGGCCCGTTGAAGAAACAGCCAATCTGTGTCTCTTTAGGCTCTTCTGCAGTTCCCAGATTCACACGAGTCAAAACCTCCTCGGCAGCTTGGGCTCGGTTTTTCTCTTTCTCAATAACCTGCTTAAAGATTTCTTTAATGTATTGTTCATTTAGTATGTCTGCATCTTTATCTAGTGAATCATTATTAACCCTTTTTAAGTTGTTAGTTAATTTATCATTAGTTAAAGTGGCGATCAGGGGATACTCGGAAAGGTCGATCATTTCATTCAGAGTAAAAGGAAGTACAGCATTGGCTACAACTTCATAGTCTTCTGGCGTAAGGCCATCAGACGACTCTAGGGACTCGAATTCGACGACAAGAGACTCGGAGGATTTGAAATAGGTGGACACAAGGGGACGGGGGACCAATCCAAGCTTTGTGACCATTTCTTCTTTGCTCGCGGACGGACCAGAGAGATTTTCCCAATTCTTCAAGGGCATGGAAGACTGCATGACCATGGCTCGGGGATCTAGCGGCTTCCGTCCTCCTGCTTCAATTACTGCGACCATTTCTTTCACTGAGCCCCAGTCGATCAGGTCTGGAATGTGCACTTCTTCCCCAAACATTTTCTGCATGACGGGACCATCCCATTCATCTAGGGAGAATTCTGGAGTCTTGGCCTTCGGCATGACCAGTCTAAACTCGACTGTTTTGGCCTTCTCGATAGTCGGAATGACTTCGTTGAGCTTCTCAAACTGCTTTACCAGCTCTGGTACCCCTTTAAAAGTGTACTTACTCTTCATGGTGGTAGTAGCCCCAGGTATCTTGGGTAGATCGAGGAGCATTCTGCGGACAGGGTTGGCTCTGGTTCCCCTGAACTTACTAAGGTTCTCCTGTAGCTTTAGCCAAACTTCTATAGGAGTTGGCTCTTTGGCTGCGGCATCATCCAGCTGTGGAGCGCCTTTCACGAAGTAGTCAGTCATGTCAAGACTGAAAGAGGGATATTTGGAGCCATTAAAAGGGACCTTTCCTGTAGTAGCTTCCTTCCTTTTCTGAGCAATTTCTTTCTCTTTCGCAATCCCCTCTGAAGTTGGTCCATATCCCAGGCCATGGCGAGTTTTCTGTTCCTTTACCTCGATGACCTTGTGAGTCACTTGTAGGTGCTTCTCGAGACCCAAACCAGGCAGGTAATTCATCTTTCTCATTATTCTCATAACAGGAGGGATCTTGTCCCGGGTGACAGTCAGATCCACGTTGCAAACTTGGACCTTAGGGGACTCGACTGTGAAGCCAGTCAGCATGAAACCATCCTCATCATGTTTGATCTCCAGGAAGGGTATTCCACCTGTGTCGGTGCCTTCCAAAGTGACTAGGTATCCATAAATGGTTGTTAGATCCCCGTCTGAAATGAACTTTACACACTGATGAAGGCTCGAGGCGACCCCGTTAACTTGGTGCAGCCAAGGTCTTCCCAACAGAGCATTAAAGGTGATTGGGATGTCAATGACCTGGAATTCCACAGGTATCATCTTTTTGCCAAACCATAGGTTCAGGGTAGTGACCCCGAGTAATGTAGGGGATGTTGAGTCATAGGCCTTGACTGTGAGGGAGGAAGGCTTCAGATCTGTGGGCTTAAAGCTAAGAAGGCTCATGATCTTTGCTGGGAGGATGTTCATTCCGAACCCATTGTCAACTAATACCCGAGGGAGACGCCGTTCATCTAGCTGGACCGTGATGAAGAGAGGCTCATTATGATTGGCTCCAAATTGGGGGAGATCTAGGTCCGTGAAGGTGACTATGTTCCCGTAGTGGATGTTCCCGATTAGTTGCACCACGTCATCAGGGGTAGCATTAATAGGGACCAGTGTGCGGGCCAGGCTTTCCTCCAATTTTAGCTTGTGGGGATAAGATGAAGTGAGTAAAGACCGCAAAGATATATTGGCTTGAGTCTGCTTCATCTAAGTGAGTACATGATCCTCTTTCTGGGGGTTAGGAGTTTCAGCTGTCTTGGCATAGGGGTTACGGTTCTCCTTAGGTGCCGGTCTGCTGACTTCTTATCTCTCCGGGGGTTGCCCTGATGGATCTGCCCGGATCTGGTTAACAGGTTCACTTCTCCCTTTGGCTTATCTGCTATCTCTTTACAGGACTCTTTCAATCTTTGCCGCTGTGGTCAATGGAGGAGCTTGCCTGGCAACTGGCCACTGGTTCTGACTGATTCTGTTACAAGTTTCCCTGAGTTTAGCAATGGTGAGGGGCTGAGCTCGGGGATATTGGGTATTAATGGCTTCTGACCGGGCAGCCTTCCGGATTGCTTCCCAGGTTACGGGTTTCTGAGTCTGGGATTGCGTTGTCGTTGTTCCTTGGATAGCCCACAGAGCTAGGGCATCTTCCGATTCATCCCCGTGATCATGGCTTATCTTGCCCATAGTTATCATACAACAGGAGCTACTACTTCCAGGGTTTGGTGGCTTTTCCCTTTCATCTCCGGCATTATGCAGCAGTCCCGGCTCCCTTTTATAATACTCAGCGCTAGAGATAATTATGGCATTCTGTACGGGAGGTGCATCAGGCATCATGCCAGTGTCCAGAACCTCTCTCAGGGCTGAGATACACTCGGGAAAAGTGACTTCTTCCCTGGTAATCCTGATGAGGATTGTTACTTTGCCTTCGGGCGTGCTTGATCTGACAATGGTTACTTTCTCATCGGGGAGGATAGGAGTCAGTCTCCCTTTTTCTAAAAGATTTTAAACTATCTACTTGGATCGGATGCTCGAGAATCCCTTCCCCAAAGTAAGGTAAATAGTGTTGAATTCCACGACATCTACATATTCAGCCCCTGGAAAATCCATGTCTTTCATGTCTTCGGTTACGTGATCGTCCCCTGAAGTTTCTTCAATTTTCTGACTGTCGGCTTCCATCTCATCGTACACCAATTTCCTCTCATTTTTGCAGGCTAAGCAACCACAAGTGAAGGATTGACAGTGCCCGTTCTCTTGGCCCAAAGCAGCGGTTCATAACACCTGAGTCTAAATGAGGAGTTCCCGGGGTCCGTTCTTGGGTATCGGGGCTACCAAAAAGGCGTCATGGGGATCCATGGGTATGAAGGCAACTGGAGTGGCTTCCAGATCCATGACCCATTTTAATGATTCCAGGCATTCAGTGTGCTCGAGAGGTTCAGCAGTGACTCTTATAGCAGTGATGTCGTTCCATCCTAGGGGAGGAAGAAAGGGATCCAATGACATTCACAAACTCATTGTCCGCTGGAGGCTGAAAGCCTGCCTTTTTGATTAGTGCTTCAATGAAATTTCTCCATTCGCCTACTAGTTTTTCATAGGGGACGTTGTGCTCCAGGATTTCAGATCCATATTCCTCTTCAGATGGGATCTGTTGCTCCTCATCCTCTAAAGTGTTTGGACATTGACCACAGTTGCACCTTGAGAAAAATTCCTCATAAGGGTCAGTCTCCATTGGTTCCTGATCCACATTCTCCGGCGGCTCTTCATTGTCACTGGCCGACAACCACCCATTGTGCCTAGCACCCATGCGGTCATTTTCGGCGTGATTGTTCCAAACGGATTCTGGGTCTTGGGGTTTAGTTGATTATTCACTCTCGTCATCATCACTGTCATAAGAGTCATCATCACTGTCATCAGAATCATCATCCCATATTATCCGAACTTCGGCTAGGAGAGAGCGTTGATCATATCTGTTAGGAGAGGACGGGTGTGTGCAACCACAGAAGTTGTCATAGGCCCCCAATGCTGGAAGTGACAATTGTGACTCAACTTTTCCTCCCAGGAACTCTGGGAGAAGGGCGAAAGGTGGCGGTACATATTTGACCCCAGGGAGTATATGGAAGCAATCCTCCTCATCTGATCCCTCACCTGTGCTATTATCGGGACTGTACTCGGCTTCTCCCAGAACCATTTTGCAGAAGTGTACTAGCTCGAGGTGTGCTTCGACCTCTTTACTAATAAGCCCTAATACGAGTGCCCGTCTAAAGCTCTCTCGTTCAATTCTTCTTGAGTGCTCTAGCCATCTTGTGTAAATGGTCTTCTCATAGTTTGACCTGAATGGTCCCAGTTCCTCAGTGTCAGCTGTCCCTTCTTCTGAGAAGTAGCAAGACTCATACTCGAGCAGGGAGCTGCTAATATGGGACCAGGGGGAATCAGTCTGTCCCTCATTCTTGAGGTTGAGTGGGAATCCGAGTTCGGGGTCCTCGACCAAGTTGATCAGGGGTATTTTGGAGTCTTCGTCTGGCTCATCATTCAAGCCTTCCTTGGCGCGAGGGGGCTCTTCGATCTCAATCATGTTTACCTTGTTGTTCTTCCTAGGGAATGGATTATTGACAATGTTGGGCCCCTCAGGTACTTCTAGCTTTCCCTTTTCAATTAGCCCTCCGATAGCCTTCCTCAGTACTATACAATCGTCCGTAAGGTGCCCGTGGTACTGATGGAAAGCACAATGTTTGGTGGTGTCCAAAGGGATGCTGGGATCTATGGGCTGGTAATTGTCCAAAGGCCGAATCAAACCCTCCTTGACCAGTCCTCTGAAAACTTCACTCAGGGGCATTCCAAAGTTATTGAACTTTATGCTCTGAGGCTTGGGCATCTCGACTTTCCTAGGCGCGAAAGGAGTGGCATTGTTGTAATTATGTCCGGCAAAGTTGACAGCTTCTTTGCCCTTGGGCTGGGTAGGAACAGGATTGGCGACAGCGGCTCGGTACCAGTAAGTGGGGGTAGTTGCTTGTTGCTGATTGTAGGCCTTTCAAACTTAGCCCCAGAGCTGACCATGGCACGCAGATCTGGATAGTGGAAATTGCTGAGGGATGCTCTTAGGTGAGGCTTCAAACATGACTGAAAGATGTCCAGCTGTTCTTCATCAGAAGGAGGGACGGCCATTTTACTCAGCTTAAGGTTCCAACATTTGTAAAAGTCACCAATATTCTCATTAGGGCGCTGCACATTTGTTTGCAAGTCTACCCGATTCGTCTCCCATTCCAGGTTGGCCTTGTACTTTTCAGTGAAGGCGTTAGTGATATGTTCCCAAGTGGTCCTGGACTCGGGTTTAAGTCGAAAGAACCATTTCAGAGCCCCCAGTTTCAAAGAGAGGCTGAAGTAATCGGTCATCTGCTGGTTCATGCATCCTTTGGCTTTCATTGCTAAGGTATAGGTGTCCAGATGGGTTTTTGGGCAGGCAGTCCCATCAAACAGCTCCAAACTAGGCATCACGAACTTGTGGGGTAAAGGCACAATATAATCAGGATCTGTGGAACGGAGGGCAGCCTTCTTTCCTGTCAGCTTGGCAATATGTGCTTTTATTTCCTTCTGTTGTTCCATGAACCAAGCCAAGTGAAGGTCCTGTGGTGGAGCCGTAGCGTTCAAACCAGTGACTGAACTGGAAAGAGGAGTTACCATTGGCGGTACACTGGAGTAAGGGATGGCTGGTCTGGGGACATAGGTGAAGACCTGTCCTTGACCCAAATTACCCTGGGGAGTGTAAGTAGGAACCTGGGCAAAGGGAGAGAACCCAGTGACTTGCTGTTGGCTTCCAATTGGCAAAGAGGGTGGTGGCAGACCTGAGGTGGCCGGGTAGCTTGGGTTCCCGGGATGAGAATCATAAGTAGGCTTAAATGCGGGCTGTGGTCCCTGGTTGTTGAACTGCATGCCTGGCTGTGGCGAGGGTGTATTATCGAGAGGGTACTGCGGTCCTAGTGATTCTGATGAGACTGGGATGGGGGCTTGCTGGCCAATTGGACCTTGAGTGAGGAATGGGTTTGTGGAAGCTGGCGAAGTGTTAGGGGCAGCTAGACCAACATCATTTTGGGGAGGGGCTCCTGACTGTTGCCCTAGACCAATTTGTGGTGGCGGCATTCCAAACTGTTGCTGCGGTACTCTGAACTGTTGTTGTGAAGGTCAAGACTGATCGGTTCCAAACTGAGGTGGGATCCCAACTTGCTGCGGTATTCCGAGGTACTCCCAACCATGGGAAGACATTCCGTACTGATTTGCGAACTGGCTTGTCCCGCCAGATGCTATGGGCCCAGTAGTCTGTGGTTGAGGAGCTGGCTGACCCGTAGATCGAGAAGCATGGGCTCCGGTAGTAGCACCATAGGAGGCTGGCAGTGGCATCCTGGAGTAGTCAGGGCGACCAAGAGTGGGATTGGGGTCCTCCTCTTCTTCTACGGTGAACGTGCCATCGGGATTAAGACTGACGGCCAAAACATGGCTCCTAATAGCTTCCAGAAGGCTGTTCATCTGTGCTTCCTGTAGCAGTCTCATTTGTTTGGCCAACTGATTCCACTGCTGTTCTATCTGGGGAGTCCCGAGAGGCGGAGTAGTGTTGTCTCCATTGTTACCAGCTGATGCAGACATTCTGAAAATAGGGGTTGAGGCAAACGGTGAAGCTGACGATGCGCTTGATTCTTCCCAACTAATCAGACGGTGGCCCGGTGTCCGTACCCAAGCCTTGCGAGGTGCTGCGGGAGGAAGATATAAGGGAGGTTCAGACTTTGGGGGTGGAAGAAAAGGGGTAGGTGTTTGGGCTCAGGGCTCAGGCAACATGCAATTATTTGTTCCTATTTACTTAAAACGTGTTTTATTAAAACCTAAGCGGTTGGAAAAGATTGCTCTTCTTTTTCGTAAACTACTCTAAGTCCTGGATCAGTGGGACCCATCACTACGCCTGCGGACCCTCAACCTGTAACCTCGAACAAGGGTTCCGTAGGGCAAGCGGGTCCCACCAACCGTAAAGGAAAATGAACCTAAGGTATGGCGGATCATGGAGTCTTAACGCGCCTTCAATGTAAATTACCGGCGAAGCCAACGTCGGGAATCAAGATCGGGTCAGAGTGCCTGACGGAAAACCGGCATGACTCCGACTGATAATAGTCCACAAGGGATCTTGACCCGTCGTTGGTTAAGCGGTAATTAGACATGGATCGAGCGTTAATCCTGGATGACTCGGTGTCATACTGGGAGGCGGTGCATGAGCCGTGCGGGTCAAAGTCAAAGTCCGAACTCTAGTCAAGATCGTGTCAAAGTTCATGACGGAAAACCGGCATGGCTTCGAATGTCTTAGGTCCGCGGGGGATCCTGACTTGGCACGTTGACAAGAATTTTACCTACACGGGGCATGCACTGACGCAGTGTGACACGGACCGGACCAAAAACCAACCGAGTCTCGGACAAAGTGCGTCACGGACAAGTGCAGGGTCGACACGAGGGTAAACCAATGGCTGTTTGGGTCATCCCGTGCTCGCACTGAGAGGTGTAGGAAGGCCTCCCAGGCTGCTACTGAGATTTCTCGGGTTAAGGACGTAGTGTGAAGATTAAGTTCGACGTCCGCGTAGTGTGCGACAGTCTATTTTCCTTTTTTGAGTAAAAACAGAAATTTTCAAATGTGTCTTTAAAGCATGATGCATGCAAAAAAAGATTTTTTTATTTGAAAACATGCAAGCACATAAGCACATAAACACATAAAATTCAAACAATTAAGGAAACGAATCCGATAGTCAAAATTTGACTTTTCCGGGACGGTCAAAACAACAACGAAGCATACCCGGAATAAATACACACACACAAAACCAAAAAAAAAAGTCTCAAGTGTTGGGACGCAAGCTTGACCCACAGGGATTAAACTGAAAATAACAGAAAATTGAGGGACTGTTTGCAAATAACAATGTCATCCGTGTGGACAAGACTGCAGTGCAATCTTATCCGCGCGGGCTAACATGCAGTGTCCATATTTTATAGTTTCCAGTTTAGTCACTGTAATTTCCAGAAAGTTAACTGGATTTACAGGACTTAACTGGAATTGTAACTGAAAGACAGAAAGTAAAAGGGGATTTGGATTTTTGGCATCCATGCTTGTCCTCTCTTTTCCTAGACTTTGATTAGTGGTCATAAGTGATGAATCCACTTAATCAAGTCATCCCGGGGGTACGTTGGGACTTTGTGAGCATTTCATTTGCTTGGGAGTGGGGTGTTTTGACATAAAAAAGTAAGTTGACAAGGGAGTTAGGTCAAGATGTATCAACTTTAGAGGAAGGTCTCTAAGGTGGTCATAGGAAGACCAACCTTGAGACCTATACTCAAGTGTATCTTGTACATCTTGTGTGACCCATTTTGTGTGTCTAGATGATATTCATTCAAGGAAAATGTTCCAAGGTGAGCATCTTAGACAAGGGGAGGGGAATTTGCAAGGAATGTAAATAATGTTGACCATTTGAAATGGTCATCTATGGAGATTGACTCCAAGATGACCATATTGAGGTCAAGGAAGCAAATAAAACTAAACATGTAAAGGAGCATGAAATATGGACCATTTGAAGTGGTCATCCATGGAGATGAGCTCCAAGATGACCATCTTCTTGGTCAAACAAGCAAGTACCAAGAAATATAAAAAAAGGGAGTGGAGAAATGACATAAAATGAAAAGGGATGTGGATCATTTTGGAGGATCATCCATGGAAATGGGTTCCATAAAGATCCTCTTGAATCCTTGGGACAGGAGGGAGAGGGGAGAACAAAAGGAGAAAACTAAACTACATGGTATGAATATGTATGAATGAGGGAGATATGAGTGAAGAGATTGAAGGTTTACCAATTTTTCTTGGGTTTGTGGTTAGGATTTGAAGGTTTCAATGGCTTGGGAGTGGTTTTGGGGTGGATTTGGTGTTGAATTTGGGTGGTGAGAGTGTTGCGGGCTATTTGAGAGGGGATTTTGACAGAGTAACAGTAGGTTTTACGAATTTTTGGCCTCCTGAAACTGAGGGAGAAGGGCTGAATTTATAGGTTTGATGGATGCTGATCTTATCCGCGTGGACAAGATTGTAGGTGCAATCTTGTCCGCGCGGATGACCCAAGCAGGCGTGCCTGTCCTGTGCAGAAAAGCAGTTTTGGCATTTTGTTCTTGGTCAATATTCCTTTTTTTTTATTGGAAATGACAAATATCAGCGAGATTTTGTGTATTTTTTTACTCCTAAGAGGTCCTTCCTCATTCAAATTGTCAAAATAATGTCCAAAATGCTCCTAAATGATTATAAATCACTAATTTGGGCTGACGGAACATTAATGACCCAGATTGGGGTACTTACAAGTTTGTGGATAGAACTTCCATTTTATTGATGAAGTAGATCGTTACATAGAATGCTTAATCAGAAATAATATCTAACTAAGTGGATAACATGCCAAGGATGTTTTAGCTCGTCACCATCCGGATGGCCAATCATGTAGGTCCCCTCCTTAACAATTCTAGTGACTATGTAGGGTCCTTCCCAGTTCGGAGATAACTTATTTTGTTCAGCTTTTCTTCCAGTTACCTCGATCTTCCTTAGCACGTAGTCCCCAACGTTGAACGACCTCTTCTTGACCTTCTTGTCGTGATAACTCTTAGTTTTCTGTTTGTAGTTTACCATTCTGAGCTGAGCAGTCATCCGTTTCTTGTCTACTAAGTCCAAGTCGAGCAACCTGTTGGAGTTATTCTGACTTTGATCGAACAAAGCCACCCTAGCCGTAGGAATATGTAGCTCTGCAAGTGCCATATTTTCCGAACCAAAAAAAAGGGCAAATGGGGTTTCCCCGGTAGGCCCCTGGGTGGTTGTTCGGACTGCCCAAAGAGCAAGGGGTAGTTCGTCCAACCACCTTCCAGCTCAACCAATGAGGCCTTTACTTAGTGTTGTCAAAACCAGATTGTTTGCTGCTTCTGCTTATCCGTTACCTTGTGGATAAGCAACTGATGACTTCCAATGTTTTACTCCCAGCCTATTCATTTCTGTCTCGAAAGCGGTAGAAAATTGTATCCCGTTGTCCGAAGCAATTGAATGTGGCATCCCAAAGCGGCACCAAATGTAATCGTGGATGAAGTTGATGGCGTTTTCCTCTGTTATTTTTGCCAAAGGCTTTGCTTCAATCCACTTTGTGAAGTAATCTATGGCCACAATAACGTACTTACAATTTCCACGTGTGGGTGGGAAGGGTCTGATCAAATCTACCACCCACATGTCGAACGGCCAGGCTGCGATCACCGGTGTTTGTTCGGTTGTTGGGAGCTTCGGTAGGTCGGCATAGCTCTGACATATGTCACATTTTCTCATGAACTCACTAGCATCCTCCCTTAGATGAGGCCAATAGTATCCCAGAGTTAGTATCTTGTCTGCCAAAGTTCTAGCCCCCGGGTGTCCACCACAAACCCCACTAGCACTTCGAGCAAGAGTTGAGGAACTTCCATAGAGTGAACACACCTCAGTAATGGTTTCACAAACGATCTTCTGAACAATGCATCACCATGTATAGCAAACCTTGGGGACTTCTTCTTGATCGTTCTTGCCTTTTCTCATTAGCCGGTAGCTCGCCTGTTTCGATGTAGGCCTTCATTATGTCAATCCAACACTTAAAGTTGTTGACCGAGCATAGAACCTGCACTCTTTCGTATGCTGGATGCTCTAAGTATGAGATTAGTTCTCCATGCTGCTCGTCCAAAGTAGCTAGCTTGGATAGTAGATCGGCCAATTCATTTTCTTCACGGCTTACCCTTTCTATCTCCAATAATTCTAAGTCTTGGACCAATTTTTTGACCAGCTCGCAATACTTGATCATGATAGGTTGATCGCTTCATACTCACCTTTGACTTGATTCACGACCAGCTGGGAGTCACAATGAGCTTTGATCTTTGTCGCCCCAAAGCATCTGGCATATTCAATCGCTGCAATCATGGCCTCATATTCAGCCTGGTTGTTGGAGGCTTGGAATTTGAACTTCAAGGCTTCTTTAAAGGCCTTTCCAGTTTCTGGCTCGATTAACACAATCCCAGCTCCACTCACATTCTTGGTCGTAGATCTATCCAAGTAAACCTTCCACCAGTCAACGGGTAAGCTCACTGTCTGTTGGCCCAATTGCTATTTTCCCTTCAAGCTCTCCTTTGGGGTGTTCTCCTTATTATCTTCCTTGGTGAATGTAAGCTCGACCAAGAAGTCTGCCAAAGGTTGAGCTTGCAAAGCTTTTCGAGGCTTGTACTCAATGTCAAACTCCGTTATTTCTTTTGACCAGTTAAGAAGCCAGCCTAAACTTTCTGGCTTATGCAATATCTTCCTCAAAGGAGCATTGGTCAGCACGACAATGGGGTGAGATGAGAAATATGCCCGTAGTTTTCTGGACGCAACCACCAAGGCATAGGATACCTTCTCAGCATTGAGGTATCTTCCTTCCACGTTGCACAAGGCCTTGCTCCCATAATAAACTAGTTTTTGAAGGCCATTCTCCTCTCTGACCAATACTGCAGCCACAGCTCGATCTCCAGCTGAGTAGACATACAAATTCTCTCATACGATCGGGTTACTCAGCAATGGGGGAAAGGCGAGGTATTCCTTGAGTTGTTGGAACGAAGAGGAACATTCGGTCGTCCACTCAAAGTTTTTTGTCCCCCTCAAATATTTAAAGAATGGGAAAGACCTTTTCGCTGACTTGGCTATGAAGCGACCCAAAGCTGCCACCCAACCATTCAGCTGTTGCACCTCCTGGATGCAAGTTAGTTCCTGCATCTCTACCAAAGCTTTTATCTTCTCTAGGTTAGCCTCAATGCCCCTTTGTGATACCATGAGCCCCAGAAACTTGCCTGTAGCCACTCCGAACACACACTTGCTCGGATTTAGCTTCATGTCATTTGCTCGTAGGTTGGTGAACGTTTCCCTTAGGTCGACCACATGATGACCAGCCTTGGTTTTCATGACCATGTCATCGACGTAGGCCTCCATGTTTTGGCCAATCTGAGTAGCAAAGACTTTATTCACCATCCTTGGATTAGTAGCCCCAATATTCTTCAGCCCAAAGGGCATTTTCATGTAGCAGTATACCCCTCTAGCAACTTGGAAGGCGGTCTTTTCGATGTCATCCTCGTGCATTCTTGTCTGATGGTACCCTAAATAAGCATCAAGGAAACTGAGGGTGGCATATCCAGCTATTAAGTCAACCAGTTTGTCAATCCGTGAGAGTGGGTAGCTGTCCTTTGGGCATGCTACATTCAGGTTGGTGAAGTCGTCACACATTCTCCACTTTCCATTGGCCTTCTTGACCATCACTACATTTACTAGCCAAGTAGTGTAGGATACCTCTTTTATTATGCCTGCACTAATGAGTTTATTTACCTCTTGTTTGATGGCAATCTCCTTGTCTGTAGCAAAAACTTGTAGCTTTTGGCTTTTGAATTTTATTGTGGGGTTGACCTCCAAGCGATGCACTGCGACCTCCTCCTTAATTCCCCTCATATCTTCTACCTTCCAGGCAAAAACATCTGCACTTTCCTTCAATAGGTCGACTATCTCCACCCTTTCTTATAGTGACAGTTGTCTCCCTATTCTAATTTTTTGCTCAGGGTAGGAGGGATTGGCTTCTATCTCTTCCGACTCATCATCTGGTTCCAGTTCTGGGCCGTCTCTAAACTCCAAAGTTTTAATAATGATCTCTTTGACCCTTCTTCTTTCCTCAGCTCCCAAGTGTGGAGCTTCCTCTTCAATCATGCCATCTAGCTCGGCAGATATTTCCCCGTTGGAGGCCCCTGAGTTTTGGTTGATTTGGAGGCATAGGTCGCCTATGATGATTTGGTCGACCAAAACTGTATATGACATGACGCAAATGTTTTCAGAGGGACGTGGCGGCTCATTCATGATTTGGTCATGTGAGGGATAGGTCGCCTCTTCTATACATTTGATCGAAGACAATATGGAAGTAGTGGTGACCGACTTTGAGAACTTCCAGCTTGCCTCTGAAGTATCAATCTCCAACTCCCTCTTCTTTTTGGATCGAAGCATGTGATCCAGGTACTCTCTAGCTGTGCTTAGGACGCACCCCACTCCCAGCATGGTGGGAAACTTGACCATCTGATGGGGGAGTGAAGTTACCCTAGAGCGACCTGTCCAGCTATACCCAATATAGCATGGTAATCACTTATATCGTCAATGACTATAAATGTTACCTTAGATGTTGTTCTCAAAGGATGCAGCCTGATGTCGACCTCCAACTCTATCTGCCCCTTGGCGTCAATCCTGTGATTGGTGAAGCCCTCTAGCCGACCTAAATAAGGTTACAACCTTGCATCTGTCAATCCCATGTCGAGGAAAGTTTTGTAGTAGATGATGTCCTTGCAGGCCCCCGTGTCGACCAAAATCTTGCTTGACATGCAATTATCAATCAGCCCCAGAATCACCAAAATTTGCTCCCTTGCAGTCACGCTGGCGGCCAGATCATAGGGATAGAAAATGATCACTTCATCTTTAACACATCTCCTGGGGGGCACATAGGGAGCTTTACTTAGTTGAAAATTCTTGTGCTTGAGGGCAGTGTTGCTCGTCTCCTCAGTGATTACGCCCAAAGTCAGTCTAGGTTGCCTTGGCTCCGGCACACCTCTTGTAGGTTGATTTCCTCTAGCAGGACGATCTCCCTTCGTAAACCTTTCCAACCTTCCTTCATTCACCCACTTTTGGATGATCCTCTTCAAACTCATACATTCTTCAGTTGTGTGCCCGATATCCTTGTGATACTCACAGTACCTACTGTTGTCCCTTCTGAATTTATTTTGAGCATTCATCGGGACAGGAGGACCTATATCGACTTTGTTCATGATCTCAGTCCGACTAATAGTGAGTGGGGTGAATCTTTCAGGGACTCTTTATGTCGCCCTAGTTATGTGTTTCCCCTCATTGTCATTATTTTTCACCTGTCCCCCCTTTGTCGAATCACTAACTTCGGTATGTTTAGAGCCCTTGTCTTTCTTTGTTTTTTTCTCTCTTCAGCCACTGCCACATCATAGGCCCTCTCAAACACCTCCTTCCTCGTGGTCGCTCTCTTAACATGGAGCTCGTAGTCCAGATCGGGAGAGGACACTCCATTTCTGAAACAGTTAATAACTTCCCTATCCGTGAGGTCCTCTCAATCTGGTCGACCAAATCCTTAAACCATGTGAAATAACTCATGGTACTCTCTGTCTTACCTTGAGTCATGTTGTTTAGGTCGGTGACTGTCTTCTTACGAGCCCGAGCTGTAGAGAATCTGTCGAAGAATTTCTTCCCCATATTATCCCATGACATGAGGTGATGCAGCCGGTGGTTAGGACGCGAAACCAATTGTCAGTGTTGCACCTGTGAAGGTGCTGGTTAATGCCTTGCATAGCACGTAGTTGCCTCAAAGTGCTGCATATGATTCAAGGCACATAGTTGCCTCAAATTGCTGCATATGATTCAAGGCATTGGTCGTGCCTGAATACTTCTCTAACAAGGGCAACTTGAAACCTATAGGAGGCCTTTGGTTGAGCATCTCCTTGGACAAAGGTCAAAGTGTGTAGTCATTTCGTTTGACCTTTCCAATGGTTTCCTAATGGTCTGCCTCCATGCTATCCAATCTCCTTTTCAAGTTAAGAAGCTCCCTAGCATCCAGGTCGCTCCTTTGATGGGTGATAGAGTTAGATTTTTGTCTCTCCTTCTGGTGGGGTTCTCTCTTAGATAGGGTCCTCTGTCTCTCATTCCGTGGGGGAGTCACCTCTTTCCTTTCTCGACGGGATATCGACCTTTCTCCACTTGATGGCGACCTACGTCAAACCCTGTCAGCTTTGAGCTGCTTCCTTTCAGCTGAGTCGGCCTCTTGTTCCCTTTGCTGGTTGAGCCTATCCCTTAGGTTGCCAGTTGGGTCTATGGAAATGTGTGAGGGAGGAGGCATTCCATTCCTCCTTTCTTCACCAGACGGTCTAGGACCTTCGTTTGTCCGTCTATGAGAAGTGACAGATGGGGCTACTCTTTGTGATCTTATATCTTCCTGGTTAAGAGACTCAGGCATCTCGAGCAACTCATCTTGCACATCGAGCAAGCTCTGCAGTATCCTTTCTACTAGGGTGAGTAGTTGAGGGACCTGTAATGTCACCTGCAGCTGTTCGACCTGTTTGGCCTTTCTTAGCTTGCTGGCTTACCCCTTGATTGGTCATGGGCCTTTTCTGCCTTCTCCCATCTTGTAAGCCCACACCCTCAGCCACGCAGTTGGAACGAGTGGCCCTCCTAGTGGGATTGCCCGGCGAAGGAGGAGGCAAGTTTGCAGTGCAATTTCCAGCACCTGCTTCTGCATTTCTCCTTGCGTTCCCAAGCATTGGATCACTGGAGGAAGTTGCAGTATGACCATTAGACACAATGTTTGTGGTTTGAGTAAAGTTTCAAGGTCTAGCGTTTATCGTTTCCCGACAATGGAACCAAACTGATGACGCAGGAAATGATCCAGATCAGCCTTAGTCCAGCAATTAGGTTGATCTCCAGCCAATATGACCTGAAACCATGAACAAACAACTTATCGGGTTGGTCTCCGGCTAAGACTCTTCGGCGTGATGATGAGATATGGTGTATTGAGCTTATAAACTGAAATAAATAACTGTAAGTACCCAAATCCGGATCGTCCAAATCCGTCAGAAAGTTAACCGAAATCCGTTAACTGGCCCGCTCCAGGTTAACCGGAACTCGTTAAACTCCCCGTTGCTGTGCCAACGAGACGTTCCGGGACTGTCCCGTGCATCCCGACGTCGAACCGTACTTAACACGTGTCATCTCACGTAAAAGTATGGCTTTCCCTGAAAAACGCATTTTCCGGCACTTTCCGGGGGCATTTCGGACATTTTCCGGACTGTTATTTTAAAAAGCGGACAAAACCGGGACCCGGGGACAAAATCCCACATGGCTGGTGACTCACGGGGACACTTGGCACGCATGCCCCCTCCCTCTAGTCACCCTTCAATCAATTTCAAAGGGAAAAGACCAAAATGCCCCTGGTTTGCAAGCCAAGTCCGGCCGGACTCACTGTGCACTTTTCCTGAAATTGCCAGCAAGTCCCCCAGATTTCCAAAATCCCCAAAACCCCTTGAAATTCAGTCCAAGTCCGGCCGGACTCCTACTGCAATTTTCACCCTATAAATAGAAGTTGCTGTCAAAGGCAAAGAGAAGATTTTTCACACAAAAAATCACCACCCCACGGTCCAAACTGGTTTTCACCCCTCCCGAGCTCCCGTTTTGTCTCGATTCGCGTGAAACCTTCGTATTTCGATCAAATACGCACCCTACAACTTCGAAACAACCTTTCGAATCACTTTCCGTGTCCCGTACACACCTCCCGAGCCAAAGGAGTCGACCCTAGCCATAGGTATAACTCTCTCTCTCTGAATCTCCCGTTCCATCTCGGTTTACGCGCCAGTCGCTATAATCAAGTTTCGAACGTTGTTATCAAAATGTAGACGCCTTACGTCTAACGGGGTCCGATACGTTTTAGCCTCGATCCTCTTCTCTTTCCGTAAGAGAAGTAATCACGGTTAAAACGGCGTTCCGACCCCGTTCCGTTTACTTTCATGTCATTTACAATTCCGAGCCGTTTGGCCTCGTTGATCGTCATTTACAATTCCGAGCCGTTTGGCCTCGTTGATCGTCATTTACAATTCCGAGCCGTATGGCCTCGTTGATCATCCTTTACAATTCCGAGCCGTTTGGCCTCGTTGATCGTCATTTACGAATCCGGATCGTTTGATTCCGTTGACACCGCTTTAAATACTGTCATTTACAAGTTCGATCCGTTTGGATTGTGATAGTATTTACTTTTCAAAAGTCCGAGTCGCAACCCGATTCGTTGATCGCATGTCATTTAATACGTATTTTTCTCGTAAAAATCGTTAACAATGTAATGCCCGGTTCAAAACCGGAGTTCGTCCGTCGAACTCTCTTTCAAAACGCGCGAAATGACGTTCGGCCTCCGAATGCTCATCTTCAAACTCAAAGCCGCCATTTGACACTTAAAATCATTTAACACGCATTTTTCCCGTAAAAATCGTTAACAATGACTCGTATGGCTCAAAGTCGACGTTTGCCACGCAAACGCTCATTTCAAACTCAAAGTCGACGTTTGCCACGCAAACGCTCATTTCAACTCAAAACCGACGTTTGTCATTCAAACGCTCGTCTTTTCAAACAAAGTCACCTAATCAACGTTTGACATTCAAACCAAGATTAAGCTTGTCATTCAAGCCCCCATTTCAAAACACACACACACACACACACACGATTTCGAGAAAGGTAGAAAGACTCGTCATGCGAGGCGTTTCGGGCGATCTCGTAATACTCTACCCGAAACGTAACCTGACCTCCGAACCTAACAATCTCTGGTACTAAAAGCTTTTTACTCGTTTTTGCTGCCAATAAAAATGATCCCCTTTTTCAAAAGCCTTTTCCTAAGTTTTTGCTACCAATAAAAACGACACCTTTTCACAAATAGCCGTTTCTCAACGTTTTGGGCTCAAAATACAAAAACCGCGTGGCGACTCCTCATTTTGTTCCTTCCCATGAAGCGAGGTCTCAGACACCAACCCCCCGCGAAAGACAACCGCCTTTTCCGCGCCCCCTCGCCCCGCGCGCGAAAAAGATCGGGTAATTTCAGTTGGCGACTCCGCTGGGGAAAAGATACTTTTTTCAAAACTGCCGATGTTTTCAAAAAAGCCTTCCGTGGGTCAAACTTTCGTTTACCCTTCCTCGTTCTCGTGTGTGTGTTACTTTAAACCTCGAACGGTTTTTTTCAAAAGGCATTACATTGTCAACTTTCCAAAATCATACCATGTTTGTGCATCCCCATTCATGTTTGATTTTCATGCTGTCTTTTGAACTGTGCATCATAAATTCTTTAAGACACATTCTGAAAAATCTCTGTTTTACTCAGAAAAAGAATTTTAGTGACCGCACACTACGCGCACTTGCCGCTCTAACACCGCACTTCACGTGCACTTGCCGCCGGTACACCGCACACTACAACCCCTAACCCGGGATGGCCTTATCAGCTGCACTCCGATTGGTCTCGCGTGACACCTTTTCGGGGCGCACGGGGTCGTCCCAAACATCCCATCCTAGCCCGTGTAAGCCATGCACTCTTTGTGTCACACTTTGTCCAAGCCCCCGGTTGGTTTTTGGCTTAGCTCGTGTCATAAAGCCTAAGTGTATGTTTTTCACGCCGGGCCCCGCTCCGAGTCAAGCTCGAGAGTTTTAGACCGAAGGTCGTTCCCGACCCGAAGTCTTGAGCTTTTCAAACTTGACTTTGACGCGGAGCTCACCGAAAAATATACCCGAAGGTTCAATGTGACACCGTGTCACCAAACCTCGCCGTATGTACCGTGCCGCCCACAACTTGGCCAACGCTAAAAGCTAAAGGTCTCTCGCACAAGCGAGTCAGAGAGGTCATGCCCAAATTTTGGCACGACTCCCGCCTTAACTTAAGGACGTTGACCTCGACCGTGGCCCGTACGCCGCACACGTCGAAAGTTTGCGTGATCGCCTAGCCTTAAGTTCACTTTTTCCTTTGTCGATGGAACTCGCTTGCCTTATCGTACCTCGCTCGATAGTCCGTCCCGAGAAAGATGATCTACAATGGAAACGAGGGGCTTATAAGCGTAGTGACGAGATCCACTGATTAGAGCTCTAGGACTAGTTGCGAAAAAGAAGACACGCTCTTTTCCAACCAATTAGGACTTCGAGAAAACGCGCTTTAAGTAAACTTTAATCGTAATCGCACATTGCACAAGCCCGAAAACCTTGAGCCAAATACCCTTTTCCGAAGCCTAAACCCTTCCTTTCGTTCCCTGCAGCCGAGCGTAAAGTGGTTCAGATTTCCGGGCCGCCGCCTTGCCAGATCACAAGAACGACAGCTGTCGACAAGCTTCTTCGGTTCCCTCGCCCTCACTGAATTTCCGACATGTCTAGCTCACCGAGAAATCGTGACGGGGAAGGACCCCGCCACCGTAATGTATATGACATTGGAAGAAGCCATCCGGGTTTGTGAGGTGCACAAGAGGCAGAAAGAAGATCGCAGAATTTCGTGGTACAGCTTCGAATGAGCGTGGTATAGCAGCCTATCCCCAAGTCGACGGTACTTTTGTCCTGGTCGAGGATGACGATTCCCCAAAACCAGCCACCAAACCTTCAATCGTGTTCCTCCCCGCCAACTTACGGATGCCTTCCAACCAAGGAAACACTGACCTAGGCTCCATGTTGCCACCTCTCGTGGCAACCCCGTCAATTTTGGTCACCTGCTACACCCATCACTCAATATCACCGGCCGCACCGCCGACCATCTCAGGATGCCAATATCCTCAATACCCTCCCGGTTCATCCTGCCTATACACGAATCTCTAAACACCGGGGACAAACCCCGATACAGCTTCGTAAAAGGCTCCCATATATTCTCATATACCAAGCCTTCCACCTCCAATCACTACCGCTCACGTGGTAGCACCCGGCGCCGAGCCTCACATTCCACCACTGGACCCAACCTTAGCCTGGATGGTCGAGCAAATGAAAGACTCCGAAAGCCACCATGAGCAGCTCAAAGCAGAAACGCTCAAATCCACATCCGGAATGGTCACGCCTCTCCCCGCCAAGTTCGAATGCCGAGATGGACCGATTCGATGGAACCGAATGTCCTCAAACGCACGTCGACACCTTACGTTCTCTGCATGAGAGCAAAAGGAGCAACCCTCCAAGAAATGGCCAACCACTTCCAAGATACGCTCAAAAGTTCGCCGTTACGATGGTTTCGAGGTCAAGCTCGCAGATCGCCACACTGGGAACAGATCGCAACATCTTCCCTGGAACGGTACAGATCCAACTTAGAGTGGGAAACAAGTCGCGAGGACTTAATCACCACCTGAGCGTAAAGCGGATGAAAGTGTTGGGGAATTCTACAAGAGATGGAGCCGGAAACTCTCCGAAATCATGGAGCCACTCTCCAAAGACGAACATGCGGATCTTCAAGTCTTGCTTGAGACCATCCATCGAACTCTCATCGGGCCACAATTTCTTCCTGCATCTCCGGCCATGGTCAATGCCGGCTCACGCTCGAGAAGGATCTCAAGGAAAAGTTGGCTACCGCACGTACCATACAGATACCGCTCGCAGCCAGATTCAATCCCGCACTGCCCCGGCAAAGGGAAAGATACGTCTGCCAACTACGCCCATCGTGGACAACATGGGTAATAGAAACCCAATCCCACAAAGCAACAATTCTACTGTGGCGCCTACCGTACACTTCGACAAGTTGGACATGCCACCGAGCAAGATGCCGGAAGGTTTAATCAAGGAGGGTCTCCTTAAGCCCGTGGCCAATTACAAACCCAAAGTTCCCGTAGCCTAATGCGACAAGAGCAAATATCAAGCGCTTCCATCAGCATCACGGCCATACCACTGACAATTGTTTGGGGTTACGATACGAAATCCGTAACTTGATAGAAGAAGGCAAGTTAGAGCGCCCCGGGCCCAATACGCTGGAATCCCTTTTCCGAACAATAACAGCGTGAATTCCATTAGTGGGTGCCCAAGAAGAGTGCCACAGTAACCAGTTTCTCCGCCTCTTTCAAACTGGATCCTCCTCTAATGTCCACATCGCCTACGATATTTGCGATCGCTTCCGCCCGCCTGGAGTACGAGTCTCGAGAAACCGTCCGAGCAATCCTCCGAGAAAACAAAAGAAGAAATCCTCTCAACAAGAATCGAGAGAAAGATACGAAGCCGGGGATACCAAAGGTAGGTACACTTGGAAAACCCTCCGGGAGGTTCGACTACTACGCACTGTACTCCAGCCTGGGTCCTCTTTGCCTCCGTGCCATGCAGCTTTAGAGCGCAGAGGCGGAAAGCCGAAAAGTCCCGCCGAAACCGTAATTCTGCACTGGGACACCGAAATACCTCAGATCTTGGTAATCTTATCACGTCCGAAGCCTAACCCTCCGCGGGATCAGCCAAGATTCAATTTGTCCAGCTTCCGAGCTCGAACCGGCAAAGGAAGATCAAGGTCAGCTTGGCAATCGCACTCGATCAACGTGCTACCAAGGGCGGCAACCGCCACAAACAACCTCAACACACTCCCGAGGTTCCAGAAAAGGCTTTACCTCGCAAGAGGAAGACAGGAAACGGATGGCTGGATGACTCTCCTTTTACGGATAGAGACGAGATCTACGACTCCCGTTTGTATGGCAAGTATGATCACGTTCGTGACGAAGACCTACCGAGAGATGCCTCGGGGCACAACGAAGCTCTGTACATCACTCTCAAACTCAACACCATATCACTCCCCGAGTATTGGTAGATAACGGGTCACCGTTAATGTCCTCCCTCTCACATGATGCGAGCTCTCCGCATCCATGAAAGCCACCTGATACCGTCTACTCGGGACTATCAAGGCCTACGACAACTCGTCTCGTCCCATCCCGGGGACAGTGACTCAACTCGGTTCGAAACCCAAATGGTGCCAGCAAAATTCCACGTGATGGACATCCCATCCGAGTTCACATCTCTTTTGGGATGCCCTTGGCTACACCACATGAAAGCCATAGCTTCCACTCTCCATCAGCATGTTAAATTCATTAACCTAAGCAGGAGATCTTGAAGTCATCCGAGGGGATAGTTTCCTCATAGGAAATGAAGCCGAGACAAAGAGCTGCGTGTCCGCACTCGTGCACCAAGGTTACCTCCTTCGAATCAACCAAGGGACTACCGGGAAAATCTCATCAGAATCCCTCGTAGTCCGAGATGCTAACTATGTAAACGTACTCGAGCAAAGTGCACTCGAAGCAGTCCGATACATCAAGTTCAACTGTCGTTTCCAACATTTGGAGGCAGATTGGAAGGAAATGCCGAATATCGCCATGATACGGGCACATAAACCCCGCCTCCAATCGGAGATTTGTCAGCATTCTCCAAACCAACTCTCTCGGCCCCGCAGCGAAGAGATTTTTGTGATAAAGGTCAACAAGCACCGCCATTCTCGTGATGAATGCATGGAAGTCGTATGGGATGTCCTCCACGAGGAACTACCCGCCGCACCCCTCTTCTCCAACGAAGAGCATGATGTTTTCCTAGCCGCTCCAAAGAACGCAACCGGACGCAATACGTCCCTACACCTGGATTGAGCGATCAGATGACGATGAATCTGGACTCTCCGGAGTCGAGGACGCGGCAGACCCGCAAGCAGACCTCTGCATTCACATGCTTAGTTTTGAGGACGGAACTCCTTCCGATCAGGTCACCTACGACCAAGGCTCCAATACCATGGAAATTGTCAAGCTCAACGCCCAGTACAGACAGCTATCTGACAATTGGAAGTTATTGGTTGACACGACGAAGAATTCCTCTGATCAAGTGACTGACGACGACTTCGTCAACATCATCTATTCCAGATATCCTGATGATACCAAGGATGCGGTCCTTATCGTCAGATTCTGCAATACCAAGGTCACCCTCGACGACTGCTGTAGATACCCCATTCTGAACACATCGGATCATACTTATACCACTCTAAGTCTCGCTTTGAGTCAAGAAGTAGAAATCCACCATTTCGTCATGTTTCGTTAAAGTTTTGACTAACTACCGTTAGTTTGGGACTAAACCGCATACGAGATAACGAGGAAAGGACAAAACTGTCTCACAGAGCAATATCTCGCCGCGAGATGGCGTGTCTCGCGCGAGATATCTCCCTCTCGCAGACAGTGCACGATAGTTCCCTCGTCGATTTCAACCTCTTTTCGGGATAAAACTTTATCTCTCCGGCCAACCAATGGGAGAGGAGGTCTAGAACCATCTGATAGGGTTTTAACTCTCCACTTCTTCATATCCAACCTCTATAAATACTTGGTGACTTCCAAGGCTCAAGAGGTCGAAGGTCGAAGGTCCCAGACCGCGAATTTACACAACGCACACACATTTTGTCGTTTTCTTTCCCGAAAGAATCCTTCAAAATCACCCTAAAACTCACCTCATAGTTTGTTTGTCAACCTTGTTGATAAACAAGCATCAATCTCCAAACCAAGGACCAAGGCGAAGCTCGTCCGTGTGAAGGGTCGACTCTAAACTTGAGCCGAAACTCGCCCAAATCACCTCACGCAAGGTAATTCCTAATCTTCCTTCTAATTGATTGTTAGAGTGGTATAAGTCCATAGAATCTAGGATCGGCCTAGAGCCTCTCCAAATCATGGAGACGGTCTCGAAGCAATCGATCCTACATTCCGTTTGACCTCGTCAAATGGACCTTTATTTGTAGTATTTGAATTCGTTTTTTATTTCTTCTTTGAAAAACCTCTTTTTTCTTTAGCAAGACCGATCTCCGGATTGGGTGAAATGGATGCCTTCTAAACCTACCCATTTCATAACCTAAGCCCCGAACCCAAATCTCTCAAATGGTTTTTCTATGTTTCCAATCAAATAATATAGGTGGCGACTCATAAAAATAAAAAGAACCAGAATTTCTTTCTCACAACGCTACAAAGGGCGACTACTGGGACCGAAAATTAAGAGGCTTAAACTTGCGTCAAAATTAAAAGAGAGGTTTTTCAATCTATTTTGTAAAAATCGAATTTTTTCTCGTTCTCGTATGGGAGATATCTCGCACGAGATATCATTATCTCGCGCGAGATAGGGCTTCCAGTCTGGTTGTTTTTTGGTTTCTCCTGTTTCGCTCGTAATCCAAGACGAGAGCCGAACATGCAAGGGGGATCCTGCATTCATTATCTCGCAGAGTTCCCGCATCTTAAGGCCTCCCTTAAGGTGTAGAACTCGGACTTTTATTTTCCTTAAATAATTGATTATTATTTATGAACTGCGTGTGATTGGGTTTTATTTAATTAAAGTCCGGTCCATTGGGGATTCGGGAGTTGTAAATTAAATTATTTATCTCTCTTTATCTCTCTTTATGTGGAACTACGACGGCCTGAGTCTTCCTAGATTGGGAGAAACGTAGGCAACCACTTGGTGCGGCCACTATCTGTTTTCTCTTTTGACTTTCAAAAAAATAAAACTTTCTATTTTACTCTATCACATAGATTGACTATCACACACGCGCACATCATACTATAACTGTCATTGCACTGCATACCCTCTATAAACCCGGACCCACACTAAGGACGGATGACGGTAACCACCTAGTCGCCGGTCTCTCCGAAGTTGGACAATCCCACTCCGCGTATTCAATCCACTTAGATTGTCATATCGCGGGGAGCCTAGCCTTCCACTTCCCGCATCGCCACATTCTCATGTAGATTGACTTTTTAGGATCACTCCGTGACCTGGCCGGTTTTGACTCGGTGATCTTTTCTTGTTTTTGATCAAAACAAAGCCATGTAAAATTGACAATAAGAAAGGATTTGGAAAAAGTCCCTTCGAAAAAGTCCCTTCGAAAAAGTCCCTTTCGATGTCCCTTCAAGAAAATGTGCATATAATCCTTCAAAAAAAAAAAACAAAAACAATCTTACATGGCTTTGTTTTACAAAAATCGGATTGATTGCTTAGTCGTTAGGTTCTCGATAAAGGCCTTAGAAACCCCTCAAAACGGACTTTCCGTTCCGACCAAAAATTAGGGCTAAATAAAAATCGACTTTCCGTGTGATTATCTCGCGGGATTACTTATCTCGCACGGGATAATGCTTCGTTTGCTGAATTTGAGCCTCGAGCCATTTAAGCCTCGCTTCCGACTCGTTGGGGCTAGATCCCGATATCTCGCATCTCTTCCGTCGCTTCCGAAGCTACTCAACTCCAAGACTCCCAACACAATGTCCGACATCGACAACATTCCGGGAAATGAGACCCCGTCCGAAAACAACCACAAACTTCGGAAGAAGCCAATGATCGCCTAGAAGTGCAAGCTTCCCAAATCCACACTCGTGGAAGAAATTCAAGAGCTTAGGCTGCACTAGCCAACAAAGAAAAGAAGAAGAAAATGACTCTTCCTCCTGAGAAGAGGAGTCATACACTAAAAGGGCCAAGGGTCGCCGCAAAAGCAAAAGCAAGAAAAAGAAGCACGAGTCTAGCTCGTCATCTTCCTCATCCGACAATGAAAGTCACGCATCCAAGAAAGAAGGCAAGGGGGAAAGCAAGAATGAACCCTCACCATGGCCATGCTAGAAAAGAAACTTGCATCCCTCGATGTGAGTAAGGGAGCCACGCTCTCTATCGATTACGATACTCTTCGTCACCCATGTCAAAGCTTCCTAGAAAGTACAAAACACCCGACATTGCAAAATTCAATGGTGCCACCTCGTCCCAAATCACATTTGGAGACCTACTCTTGGGCCATGCTACCTATGGGTGTTGATGACAACCTCGTTAGCCCAATGCTTTCCACAAACTCTCGATGGTGCCGCTAGAGATTGGTATATGACCCTCCCACTCTCAACAAGACTAGACTCGGCCACTCGCTAGTTGTACTTTCCAAAAACAATATGAGGACAACTCCACTTATCGCACCACTAGAAGGGATCTTGAGCAAACCAAGCAGCTTCCAAACGAGTTCTTCACAGATTTTGTTAAAAGGTGGAGAACCAAGCTAACCGAAATCGTTGATAGGCCCAAATTTTAGACGAACAAATTCACATCCTCATACAAAGGCCTTAGAGAGGAATATCAAGACAAGCTAGCCGGCAACTACTTTCCTAGCTTCGCCGAACTTCACAAGTCGGGCATACTGCTAGATGACCTCATCAAACAGAAAAAGGAAGCCAAGAAAGAAAGTGGATTCCGTTACAACAAGAGCTCTTCTTCCTCCTCCAATCCTAAGGATACGTCCGTCAATGCCATTGTCTTCAATCATCCCTCGAAATGGTAAATACTCCGCGGTGCCCCCACCACAAAAGAAGAAGAAAGATAGACATTATGACAAGCTTGAAGGAATCACCCAAGAAGAACTCTTCGATGTGCTTGTCAAGAACGGGAAAATCAAACCAAGAGAAGGCGCACCTCCAAAGAAAGATCTTCCTGCCAACCATGCCCATCATCTCTTCCGCAAGTACCACAACTTCACCGGCCACGACACCAACTCCTGCTTCCACTTGAAAGACGTCATCCAAGATTTGTTTGACGATAAAGAGATAGGGTTACCAAATGTTGTTACTAATCCTTTGCCAAACAATGAGGTCAATCTAATAGAGATAGAAAATAGCTTCGAGGACCCTACTCGTCTAGCCACAATTGTGGACGAGAGCCCTCTTGAATTTAATGAATCTTCTTTCGTTATATGATGTCTTGGGAGGAAATCTTAGAACAAAAGGGAAAAGGGTCTAAAACAAGCCAACCTACTCACACGATCCGGTCGTGTGATCACCAACAAAGACCCAAGGGATGAAAATCCTCCAAAACAAGCTAAAGCCTCATCGCCAAGTGAACCGGAGGACCCTCTCTTAACTCAATTGAAAAAGACACAAGCAAATATCTCGGCTTGGGATTCATAGGAGCATCTCACAAGCACCGTGAGATGTTGAAAAGGCATTGGCTCAAATGACCATTTCCTCGTAAGCAACACCCGAAGAGCTCACTCAAATGATTGGCCAAGTGCGCTTTGGCAACGTCATCACTTTCACCGACTTGGACCTCCCATCCTATGGGAACAATCATCATGAGGCCCTTTACATAACCAAGCTAAGGTGAATGGGTACCGAATGCCACGCATTTTGGTCGACAATGGTTCTCGCAATCAATGTCCTCCCGAAGAAAGCCTTATCATCATTAGGCCTCACCCACAAAGACCTCAAGCCATCCGGCATACCGTGAGGGGGTACGATTGTACCGCTAGAACCGCTCCGGGATCGGGCCAGATACCCGTAGAAATGGGGCAAGTCACTATGAGCATCGAATTTCAAGTCATCGACATCCCGGCATCCTTCAACTTGCCGCTTGGTCGCCCTCGCTACACGACATAGGGGTGTGCCCTCCTCCCCGCACCAATGCATCAAGTTCGTACACAACAACACGATAGTCACCATACACGGAGAGATGGTCACCGCTAGTCCTATCCTCGAAGTACAACATAGCACTTCGATTTCCTGTTCAAAGGGTTTTGAGATCGAGAGAGAAAGCACCGTGAATGTCATAGACACTTACAACGAGAACGACTACTCAAAGGCACTTAGGTTTTCCTAAGCCTTCCCGTCCTGGAGAATGATGCTAGCAAAAGGGTACTTTCCCCGGATTGGGGCTTGGAAAGCACTTACAAGGAATAACGGAACCACCACCGGTCCCCCGCCTCACACAAAGCATGGACTAGGATACGACATCTCCATCCACGATGAAGATGACGTAGAAGAGTGGGGCTTCACTCAAATCAAGTGGGAAGGAACCTCGTACAAAGGCCGCAATGACCCAAAGTCCAAGGATTGCAACCTCAAACCATATCGAAAGACACTCAATGGCTACTTTGTTCGAGAAGGGGAAAGTATTCCCTACTTTATCTTTTCGTAACCATGGACCGATGATAAAGGAAAGCGCCAACCGGGCTTTGAAATCTTCAACATCGCGATGCTTCTCCGTATGAAATGTAATCCGTCCCACCGATCCCTAATGATTTGTGGGGCACGAAGGCGTAAAATGACAAGCGAATGGGACTTTGTGTTGGGAGAAGACATGCCGCGACAGCTCCAAGACCTCGTGCCTAGAAGACAAATGCATCCATGCAATATCCAAGGGGGACGCTCCAACTACCGACTACACAAGACTAATACGTAAATGTGATGAGCCAATTCTAAACCGGCACGTCACCGGGGACCAGCTTGTTGATGAAGACTTCATGATCAAAGAGCTTGGTTGCACTCCCCACCCTCGCAGAAGATAGGCCCTACAACTTTTACATTAGAAGTGTGCTCCACCTCCGATGAACTCACTCAAGAGGAAATCGAGGCGGTGGCCGAACATGTATTCCCTTACTTCCTTAATGAAAACTTTGATCTTTCCGAGTACCCCGAGATTGCTAACATCGTAAATGATGAATTAACTAATAATAATCAATATAACGAACACGTTAATAATGAATCATACGATGAGATAGATCAAGAAAACGAACAAATCTTAAAAGAATTAGCTAAGCAAGTAGGTCGTTGTGGAAAGAATGGCCCCGTTGACGACGAGGAAATGCAAACAGCTAATCTTGGGACAACGGAAGACCCCAGAGAAACAAAGATCGGCAGCCTTCTTCAAGGGGGAAGACAGAGAAACCTTGACGCAGCCTCCTCGTAGAATATGTCGACGTCTTCGCTTGGTCCTACAAAGATATGCCCGGGTTGAATCGCCGCTTGTAGAACACAAGATACCACCGCTACCCAACGCCAAGCCGCCAAGCGTAAACTACGCGTAATCAAGCCGGAATGGTCAATGCAAGTGAAAGAGGAAATCATGAAACTCTTGAATGTAGGGTTCATCAAAGTGATTGAATATCCTAATGGTTAGCAAACACGGTGCAAGTAGCCAAGTCGAACGGGAAAATACGAGTCCGTGTTGATTTCGTAGACTTGAACAAGGCATCCCCTAAAGATGACTTCCCGCTACCAAACATAGACATGTTGGTCGATGCCACAAAGAAAGATACGAGGTCCGCTCATTCGTCGACGGGTTCGCAGGTATAACCAAATCCTCATGGCGTAAGAGGACCAAAGACAAAACAAAGATTCACCACACCTCGGGGAACGTTCGCTACACCTGGCCATGCCGTTTGGTCTCAAGAACGCCGGCTACTCTACCAAAGGGCAGCCACAACACTATTCCACGACATGATCCATAAAGAAATAGAGGTGTATGTGGACGACATGATTATCCACTCGAAGGGGACAGATGGCCAACACTTCGTAGATCTCGTAAAATTCTTCAATCGACCGAGACAAAGACAAAATGAGACTCAACCCCGCCAAATGCTCATTCGGAGTAGTCAAAGGGAAAGTCTTGGGATACATGGTCAGCGTAACGCGGCATAGAAGCGTATCCCGCCAAGATAAAGGCCATTACGTACATGCCTCCACCCAGACACGTAAAGAAGTAAAGGGATTCATGGGCAGACTCCAATATATCGCCGATTCATTAATCAACCGACTACAATGTGCGACCCCATCTTTAAGCCGCTTAAGAAAAACGCACCTCAAGAGTGGACCGAAGAATGTCAAGAAGCATTCGAGGAAGTTAAGCACTACTTGACTTCCCCACCTATCCCGGTTCCACCACACAAGGAGAAGCCCTTGAAGTTGTACCTCACGATCACGTACAACGCATTAGGGGCTATGCTTGCTCAAGAACAACAGCCTTCGCACACGTAAAATGCCATCTACTTTGTCACCGCAGATTCCAAGGCAAATGAAATCAACTACTCTCCACTCGACAAGTCATGCGCCGCTCTCGTCTCTGGGTATCACAAAGGCTAAAGCACTATATGGAAGCCTTTCCACCGTCTCATCGCAAAGATGGATCCACCGAAATATATCCTAGACAAATCAAATTTGTCTTCGAGACTAGCCAAATGGTACTTCATGCTCGCGGTATGATATCACTTACGTCACTCGTAAATCCGTCGAGGGAGTGTATTCGCAGATCGCTGGCCGAATTTCCTTGCGACGAAGTGAAGGGGGAAGACCCGCGATTCCCCGATGAGGACATCCTAAGCATAGAAGAAAATAAGTGGCAATTATTTTTCGATGGCGCAGCCAACAAGAGAGGGTTTGGCATCGGAATGTTATTGGTAGACCCTAACGACATCTACACTCCACTAGCAAGCACGTCTTGACTTCGACGCCACCAACAATACCGCAGAATCACGAGGCTTGCATAGCGGGGCTTCGAGGCAGCCCTAGAACGCAACGTGATCGAACTCGAGGTATTCGGGGATTCCCAATTGATCATCAATCGACATTGAAGAAGTGGAGGGTCCAAGATCCAACCCTTCAAAGATACAAAGGCCCACCTCCAAGAATTGGCGCAACAATTTCAGATGTCTCATTCCACTATCTCCCGCAGACAAAAATCGGTTTGGACGCATTAGCCACACTTGCTTCTTTGGTCGAAATCCCTAAAGGAAAAGCGCTTAAACCCTTCAAAATAACACGGCGTGCAACTCCCGCATACCGCGCCGTTATAGATCTTCACGACCGCAAAGACAAATGGTTATCCAAAGGTGCCGCCGTTGAAAACTCCGAAGGGAAACCATGGTACCACGACATTTGGTATTTCATCCTAGATGGAACCATACCGCTCGAGACAGCACCCGAAGACTCGTGTCGCCCTTAAAAGGTTGGCCGCCAATTACGTCATCACCGCCGGCCGTCTATTCAAGAAACATTCCCAAGGAAACCTCCTTGCGCCACCGAGGAAGAGGCCCAGAAATAATGGACCATGCTCATCAAGGCATATGTGGAACCCACATGAGCGGAAACATGCTCGCCAAAAAGATCATCGTACAAGGGTACTTTTGGCCGACCATGGAAGCCGACCGTACCAAAATGGTCAAGAAGTGCCACAAGTGTCGATACACGCCAATCTTCAAGATGCACCGCCTTCCTTGCCGTACCCAATGACTTCACCTTGGCCGTTCTCTACATGGGGGATAGACGTGATTGGAAAGATCACACCCGCAGGAGCCAACGGACACCGTTTCGCCCTAGTAGCCATCGACTATTTCACTAAATGGGTCGAGGCCGCCTCCTACAAAGTTCGAATGCCGTAAAGGTTGCGTAATTCATCAAGCACAACATCATCTCGCCGATATGGGGTTCCACAAGAGATGATATCCGATAATGGGTCACACTTCGAGAAGGAAACCGATCGCCACCGACCGAGTACAAAATCACGAGACACAAGTCATCTCCTTATAGGCCTCAAACAAACGGAGCAGCTTGAAGCCGCGAACAAAACAATCGAGACTATCATCGAAAAATGGCAAGCCACCGGAAAAGACTGCCCGACAAGCTACCATTCGCACTATGGGGGTACCGCACTTCGCCCGAACAGCCACAGAGAAACTCCCTACGCCCTCACATTCGGGATGGAGGCCGTCTTACCGATAGAATTGGAAATACCATCACTAAGAGTTCTCCTAGAAAACCAAGTGAATGAAGTCGACCGGCTAGAAAGCGTATACGAAGAGCTAGCCCCGTTGGACGAAAGAAGGTTGAAAGCGGCCGAACACACTCAAGCTTACCAAAGAAGAATGGCAAGAGCTTTCAACAAAAAGGTCAAGACAAGGAACATCGTAGTAGGCGACCCGGTGCTCCGTGAGCATCGTCCCGACCTTTCAACCCGTTAGGCAAGTGGGGACCAAGGTGGATAGGACCCTACATTGTGAAGAAGATATTCTCTGGGGAGCCCTTCACCGGTAGACTTAGACGGAGATCAACTACCGGCTTCTGGCCAACATGGACAAGCTCAAGAAGTACTTCGCGTGACTTGGCCCCCTAAGAACAAATCGCCGCTAGGTTGAAAATCCCTAAAGGACAACTTAGGCAAAAAATTAGAGCTAGCACAAGAAAAGAAGCCCGCTAGATTGAAAACCCGAAGGGGCGGTCTAGGCAAAAGAAAGGGTGTGCATGAAAAGAAAAAAAAAAAAGGGGGCCTTATCTCGCGCGAGATTACCCCACGGCCTGGAGCCATATTTTGTCCTTTTCTCAAAAATGAACTACGTTGACCTCGAGCCTCTTGTTTAATTGCCGTAAAAGAGGAACGTAGGCACCTTCGGGTTCGGTCTAATCAAATAAATAAATCAAAGTTGTCCCTTTTATTAATCGAATGCGTTTCATTAATGACAATAGGGAAATCCTAACCACAACGACTAATTTGCTAAGCTAACAAACTTGAAAAAAAAAATACTAATAAAGCAGAAACAATTGATCTATCAAAGAAATCTCTTGGTACTCCTAAAGATCTAGCCTTTCATTGACTTGGTTGGCCGGCGACATGGTCTCCACCGTCGTCGTGATCCTCCTTGCGCTTGAGCCTCTCAAAGCGTAACATCCTCGAGACGGTCAAAACAGAGTCGAGACGATCAAAGACAGATTCCGACAATCTCTTGAAGACATGAGGCCTATCCAAAGCTTGCGTCTTTCCGTGCATTCCCTTGCCTCGCCTCTCGTACCAATCCCCATCAAGAAAATCCCGAGTTGGATCGCCGCACATTAGCAGTGATCGACCGAGCCTCGCTCCTTCGCAAGATACCGCTAGCTACAAAAGAATCTCTTAGCGCAAAGCCGCAAATCATCAATCTTCTCTCGCACTAGGATGACCGGTATGGAGGAACCAATCCAAATATTTGTCGACAGAAGATGCTTGCATTAAAAGTCCGAAGGTTCGACCAACGGTCCCGATTAGTTCCTTCACCCCATGCTTGAGCTAGCACTGCGCAAACTCTACACCAATATAAGACACTTCACGAGAAGCTCCTTCGAAAAGATAAGTGTCCCGTCGTCGACCAAACCGACGGAGCACCCGCTTGGGAAAGTAAAAGGAGGAATCTCGCAAACCCTAAGAACAACCCCGTCAAAACCCTTGGTATTGGCAACATACTTGTTCAACCTCCAATAAGGTGGACACCGTAGAATATCGGCGCTTCGGTCTTCGCAATCAACTTCAGCCCATTCATCCGCCGAAAGATCTTTGATCAACAACTTTCGCGTATGATATGTAAAAGGAGAATATTCCAACGGGGGACCTATCAACTTGAGATGCTCCCTAAGCCAAATAGTCACATGTGAGGGGACTCCCTCGAGTCATGACGCCGCCCTATGTAGCTCATCAAGACCATGAAGGGTCTCACCCAAGATTAGCGGAATAATGTTCCTAGAACGTTTCCTAGCCTCGCGTAACAACTTCCACCGCTGGGAATCGACCAAGCCGTCCCCGCACGTAAACAAAACATCTCCGAAAAGAGAAAGAGCCGTAAAGTTCCGCTTATGGACATGAAAAGCGTCATCATCGTAATCACCGCCGAAGCGTCCCGAAAAGAAGAGCAATCAACCCACTTGCGGTGAACCAACCCATAGCAAGTATCAAGGGGGATCCCTAACAATTGCTCAAAGCCTCCGAATGATTCCTATGATACTTAGGAACAAAGCAATCTTACCACCAAAGGCATATCCAAGATAATGGCGAATTCCTCCACGTAGGCACCATCTCATTCAAAGAAAAATTGAAAAGATGAATAGAGGGATCCCAAAATCGAGCAAAGACCCCGCAATAACTTCCAATCCGGTTGGAGGTTCTTCAAAGTGAAAAGAATTCTAAATCCGAATTCGCGATAAACTTATTGCGAGACCGGTTGCGAAACGACCTTACAAAATCCCTTGATGCTTGCTTGAAAGATGCAATCACTTCGCAGGACAAAGAAAAATCATCGACAATCATGGACGCTGGGGCAATCTCCTTGGAAGCCATGGATCACAGTGGTTGAAGAAGAAGACAAGAGTTTCACCCTAACAGATATCTCTAGAGTTTGAAAGGCTAGAATGAGTTATCCGGCCGGACTACGTGGTGATTTTATAGGGAAAACCGTCAAAATCCCGTTCGAAAAAGGAAGAGATTTCGCTCGGGTAGCGTGTCTCGTGCGAGACACCTTATCTCGCGCGAGATATCCCTACGGCAAAGCAACAGCAGCTTCTACTCAAACAACAATCTAGCCCCGACTTGACAAAGCAAGTCTCGAAAACCCGCGTGTACAGCTCATAACATGCAATAAAACACCATACTCAAAGCTCAAAATTGCGCCTAACGGCCATTCCATTTCCGAAAACATGGAAAGTCGAGAAAGTTAATTAACTAACTAATTAGACCTAGGATTAGGGATTAAGAAAACCATTGTTTGTGCTACCTACTTGTTCCTAACAAAAATTTAAAAGAAAGAAAAATTGTCCGGGCCCACACGGCCAATATGTACGTATAATCGTATAAAGAAAAAGGGGAGGGATCACGCCATCAAGTCGCTGAGCCGCCAAGACCTCCGCCATCACCACTGTGGGGGCTACCATCCCTCCTCGACCTATTGGCTCCGCAAGTAGGGGTCATAGCCGAGGCCATCGTCGAGGCCGCCGAAGAAGCCTTCTCGGAATGTACCTCTGACAGTCCGACACCAAAGCCATCAACCCAGCCATCTTGGTCGCTCCACGGTTGTAATCGGCCACGGATATGGTGACCTGACAATCAAAGAAAAGAAGATGCTCAGATGGAGTCGGACATATACACTTATATGGACGAATACGAGATATACCTTCTGGAAAAGGACAAAATTGTCCTCGATAATAAGCGTCTACGCAACGTCAAAGTTCAAAATTTTGACACATTTATCCTTGGAAATGATAAACTAGCAAGGAAACGTGGAAAAACCGGTACCGCAAGTCACGGAACGAGTCAAACGTGACATGCGCACAATCGCCCGGTACGGCACTGGGCCGCCCGAGAACCGAGTGGTCCAAAGATCAACTCCAATTCACATGATTCAGAGCCCGTAAAGGTGAATCATCAAAGAAAAGCCCGGTCCAACGCCCTGCAGTGGATCGTCATCAAAAAGCCCTACCCAACGCCTGCATGTGGATCGTCATCAAAAGCTCCGGTCCAACGCCCAAACAGTGGATCGTCATCGAAAAGCTCGGTCCAATGCCCAAACAGTGGATCGTCATCAAAAAAGCCCTGGCCCAACGCCTGCATGTGGATCGTCATCAAAAAGCCCGATTCAACGCCCAAACAGTGGATCGTCATCGTAAAAGCTCGATCCAACGCCCAAACAGTGGATCGTCATCGAAAAGACCGGTCCAACGCCCTGCACAGTGGATCGTCGAACCAAAAGCCCGATTCAATGCCCAAACAGTGAATCGTCATCCCCAACAAGAAAGCCCGATTCGGGAGCCCGTAACGGCGAATCGTCACAAAAACAACAGGACTCGTGAGGACCGGACAGTAAGCCTTTGTTTTCTAACATATTTCCCGCAGTTCGGAGCCCGACATGTGCGAATCTTCGTACGCATGTATATTCAGAATTGGGTCTTGATTTGATTCCTCAGTATGAATTTGCCTTTTCAAAAAATAAAATATCCTCGATTTTCAAAAAAACGTTTTTCAAAAATACCTAAAGCAACCTTTTCGTGTTTTGGAGTCGAACTACGTTATGGTCTGATTCTCCGATAGAGATACGTAGGCAGCCGTGCGGCACGACCATCCCGATGTTCAGAATGATGTCTTTTCTATCGTCGATATGACTTCTTTCATAAGACTTGTCGCCGAGGGGCTCTGTAGACACCCCATTCTGAACATATCGGATCATACTTATACCACTCTAAGTCTCGCTTTGAGTCAAGAAGTAGAAATCCACCATTTCGTCATGTTTCGTTAAAGTTTTGACTAACTACCGTTAGTTTGGGACTAAACTGCATACGAGATAACGAGGAAAGGACAAAACTGTCCACAGGAGCAATATCTCGCCGCGAGATGGCGTGTCTCGCGCGAGATATCTCCCCTCTCGCAGATTGCAGACGAGCTCCTCGTCGATTTCAACCTCTTTTCGGGATAAAACTTTATCTCTCCGGCCAACCAAAGGGAGAGGAGGTCTAGAACCATCTGATAGGGTTTTAACTCTCCACTTCTTCATATCCAACCTCTATAAATACTTGGTGACTTCCAAGGCTCAAGAGGTCGAAGGTCGAAGGTCGGAGGTCGAAGGTCGAAGGTCCCGGACCGCGAATTTACACAACACACACACATTTTGTCATTTTCTTTCCCTGAAAGAATCCTTCAAAATCACCCTAAAACTCACCTCATAGTTTGTTTGTCAACCTTGTTGATAAACAAGCATCAATCTCCAAACCAAGGACCAAGGCGAAGCTCTGTCCGTGTGAAGGGTCGACTCTAAACTTGAGCCGAAACTCTGCCCAAATCACCTCACGCAAGGTAATTCCTAATCTTCCTTCTAATTGATTGTTAGAGTGGTATAAGTCCATAGAATCTAGGATCGGCCTAGAGCCTCTCCAAATCATGGAGACGGTCTCGAAGCAATCGATCCTACATTCCGTTTGACCTCGTCAAATGGACCTTTATTTGTAGTATTTGAATTCGTTTTTTACTTCTTCTTTTGAAAAACCTCTCTTTTCTTTAGCAAGACCGATCTCCGGATTGGGTGAAATGGATGCCTTCTAAACCTACCCATTTCATAACCTAAGCCCCGAACCCAAATCTCTCAAATGGTTTTTCTATGTTTCCAATCAAATAATATAGGTGGCGACTCATAAAAATAAAAAGAACCAGAATTTCTTTCTCACAACGCTACAACCGCCTGCTCATGGTAAACGAGGCTTTGGCCAAGCGAGCTTAGAGCTCATCACTACTTCCGAGTACCAGCCCCAGTGGCAACCGGCACGTGCCTTCAGTCAAGCTTATACCCTCAAGCGCCGCCAAGGCCAAGGGCAACAGCGAAGGAGACCAAGCTCCTCACCCTGCTACAAGTCAGATCAACCTCGGGAACGCTTCCGGCAGCCACCCCGAAAACATCTGTGAAAGTCTTCCCCGCAAGGCGTAGCCGCCTTCCGACACGGGAAATGACCACCTCAAAGCATCAACATGCTCCAGCTTGATTCTACTCCCACTCGTCACGGCCCCGGATTCGTACATCCCGCGCCGATCGCTAGCTTTGATAGACTTGGCGATCGAGCGAGATCACGAGACCGTCAACATTGCAGAATTCAATACCCCCGGGTCAATCAAGCGTATATGGGCGAATTTCTTGGTAATCGAGATCAAGGAAGGCCGCATGGAATGTCCTGGCCCGACTTCCTTCGTCAACGTAATCCAAGTGTTTCCGCCATTCGGCGATTTGAACGTAATCACGGTTCTCGGGACACTAGTCGATGATGCGCACCTACGGAGACCGCTTAGCTCTCGCAAGGAAAGCCCTCATGGAACTAGCCGCTCAAGAAAGTCAGTCTTTGGGACGAAGATCAAGCTCGAAAGACCTACAGGACCAAGCCCTTAAAGTGTCACAGCAAACTTCAGACAGAAAGCTAGAGGCCACTCTAGACCGCTTCGACCTCAAGAGCTTTGCTCATGGCAACTTCCCGACTACCGTCTGTTCTCATCCAACCCCTCTCGCTGTGCAAGGGTGGTCAACGGTCCCGATGACCTAGGAGATGGAACGACACAGCCAGAACGAATCCCGCCGCTTACCTTCCCGGGGAAAGCAAGTTCTCTCAAGTGAAAGCGAATTTAAGTCGATGAAACTATTATCTTCCAAGTCGGGCATGAAGTCAACAAAACCGGACTCCCAAGGGTCCTGGGAGGATGGGAACGGATCATTTCCGCACTTAAATTGAAAGGCCAACTCAGGGAGGAAGGTCTATTTAAAAACAAGAGGAGGATGGAAATTCATCTCGAGCAACTACTCAGGGAAATTCCACAGCCTACTACGGCATTCGTTTACGTAACGATCAACCTGGCAAAGAACAAATACATGGGCAGATGTTCGGGAAGCCGTGTACTCACCTTCCGACATACCCGCCACTCAGATAAAACAGAGGAGAAAACTCTCCCCGATGGAGGTTTACCTAGACTGCCGCACGCAGTTCAAAGAAGCACTAGCTATTCTCACATGGGAAGAAACGCAGGCATTAACTCTCGACGCAGGTCCGCTGCAAGAAGGTTGATCCGGGGCCCGCAGCGGAGGAAAGCTAGCAAACCACGAGTATTGCTGCACCCAACCTGCAATGCCCTGAGTATGCTCAGCAAGAAGGAAAGGAACGCAATATACCGTAAAGAGATCAAGGAGACCGTTCGCTTAAGCCGAGAACTCTCCAACCTCCCCCGGAGGGTTAGCAACACACAGTTCAGTTCAAGCAACCATTGTTATGCACTGACATTCGAACAACTGCGTAAAACTGTAGGCTACCTCCCCGCAGAGGCATCCAAGCCGCATCCCGGGACAATCCGTCAAGCCGCCGAAGCTCCCGGAATTCATCCACAATCAATGAGTTGAGGGAAGACATATGGCTCCTATGCTACGAGGAATCCTCCTCTAACTATGGCTCAACTCGCAGCACTGCTCGTAAGGGACCAAACCCGATGTCGTGTCCTAACCCGATCGGGTCAAATCCATGCATTACCACCTAAGGCCACCAAAAGCCGACGGAGCCGAATTGCAATCCGGCCACTCGAAGACGCAAATTCCTTGAAAGAGGACTCGATCCTCACTCAGCTCAAAGCAGACTCGGGCGAACATTTCCCTTTGGTCTCTCGCCACCTCCTCTTATCCTCACAAGCTCAAGCTAGAGGAAAGCCTCGGCCCGTACCATGGTCCTCGTGGACGCAACCCGCATGAAGTCATTCGGTATGATCGGCAACATCCACTATGGCAACATAATCACCTTCACAGATTTGGACCTTCCAAAATTTGGGGCCGGTCACAACGAGCCGCTCTACATCACAGTCCACTGGACGAGCATCGCCTTCCCGCGTGTTGGTAGACGGAGGTTCCGAATGAATGTCTTGCCCGCCAAGATGATGGACTCCGTTGACATCAAGCCCACGTATCTTAAGCCTTCACCCACACCTTTGTCCAAGTCCTATGACTCTACTTCCCGTACAGCTTCTGGGTCGCTACTCTTAACATCTCGGTTCGGCAAGCGGGTGATCCCCACCGAATTCCAAGTGTTGGACATTCCAATCACTTTCACAGCCATCCTGGGCGTCCCCGGCTGCATCAAATCAATGGCGTGGCATCCACCCTTCATCAAGGCCTTAAGTTCATGCAAGGCAACGAGCTAACCACGCCTACGGCGACAATGGTCACCACCGAGGGGACCAACACCAACGACATTCCGGTGTTGGAAATCAAGCATAATGATGACATGCCATTAACCGGATTCACTCGAGACCTCCAAGATCCAAATATGCAACGTGGACCTTCCACTGTCTCACGATCGATTCCTCCCGCCATGAAGATGATGAAACTCATGAACTTCATCCCAGATCGGGGCTCGGCAAAAGGCTACAAGGCCAACACCAAGTTATTGAAGTCAAGGACCACACCACGGTCCAGGGCTTGGCTACGTGCCAACACCGGCCGACATCAAGGAAGACAAAAGGCTCGCCCGCACCAAGGCAAGCAGCCCCGCAAAAGGGGAACCTTCGACGGCACACCCAACCTCCGGCCTTACAGCTTTGACCTCGCTCATTACTTCACCAAGGGAACCAACAGCGTAACCGAGGGGACCGACAGGAACCGACAGCAGAACCGAGGGGACCGACAGGGAACCGACAGCAGAACCGAGGGGACCGACAATGAACCGACAGCCAGAACCGAGGGGACCGACAAATGAACCGATGAAGATGAGAAAGAAGCGAGGATAGTCGGCACCAAGACTACAGAAGAATGGAACAACTAGCACGGGACCTCAAGCGTTTCAGCAGGACTCAAAGCTAATCCGATAAGGGAGCGTTCCTCGACATCACAACTCTACCTAGACCAACCGCCACCACATTCCAAAGATGAGTACACATTCAAGGGAATCCCGCACTTGGAGGAGCAACTCAAGGTACTCTCCATGGGAAGCGGATTGTTCGGATCAGCCGCCGAGGCCACATTCGAGACGCAAGTCCAAAGCGAAGGAACCGTAATTCACGTAAGATGCTCTCGGTGGACCGGCTCTACGGAATCTGTTTGAAGAAGTCATGGAGCCGCCCAACTTGATCGATCGGGGCTCCGACAACAAAGCATGATCGCCATGATAGGGACAAAGCAGGCTGCCTCTCGATCCCCGCACCCTCATCAAGCATCCAGCAATGCCACCGAAGAATTGGGTAACTTTCACCGACCAAGGGCAAGCTAGGCAGAAATGGAAGACAAGCCGGGCCCGCACCCACATCTCCCTAAACCCGGTCTCAAACCCTTTGAGTCGCCTCCTGTCGAGTCCAGCCCTTCCGAGTCATCCAACGGCCTTACGCCGGAGGACTATATTGTTGTAGCCAATCATGTATTCCCGTTCTTGTTTAATGAATAGCTCTAACCTTTCTGAGTATCCTCTCATTGCCACTTTAACAACTCGATAAGTTAACAAACAACTTAAAAGACGTTAATAATTCAATTGATAAAGAAGCGGACACATTAAACGAACAATACATTAAAGAAGTTCTCGAGCGTGTAGTTGACCAAGAGGACAACCGGGCCCAAGCCGCCGAGGAGGTTATGACCAAAGTGAACCCGGGGTCGGGCAAGAGCCTAAAGAGACACAAGTGGGCGCTTTCTTCGCCGATGCGTAAAAGAAGCCCCGATAAGCCTCCTCCGGGAGTATGTTGACGTGTTCGCCTAGTCATACCAGACATGCCAGACTCGATCCTCAATCGTGGAGCACAAAATTCCCCCGATCCCGAATCCAAGCCTGCCAAACAGTAAGATGCGCAAGATCAAGCCAGAGTGGTCCTTGCAAGTTAAAGAAGAAATTGAGAAAATGCTCCGAGTTGGTTTCATCGAGTGATTGAGTACCCGACTTGGCTCTCCAACATCGTGACGGTCACCAAGGCCAACGGAAAGGTCGATCTTTGTGTGGATTTCCGGGATCTCAACAAGGCCAGCCCTAAAGATGATTTCCCACTGCCTAATATCGACATGCTGGTCGATACCACGGCAAATTTCGAAGTAAAGTCCTTCGTGGACGGGTTCGCTGGATACAACCCGGATCAAAATGTTCGAGGAGGATCGTGCCAAGATCGCCTTCACCACTCCATGGGGACATATCGTTACACGGTCATGCCGTTCGGTCTAAAGAACGCTGGGCTACTTACCGGCCGCAATGTACTCTTCCATGACATAATTCACAAAGAAATCGAAGTCTATGTCGACGACATGATCATCCACTCCAAGGGATCATACATGCAGCACATGACAGATCTGAGGAAGTTCTTCAACAAACTCAGAAAATACTCCATGAGGCTAAACCCGGCAAAGTGCACCTTCGGCGTCAAGCGGGGCAAGGTACTCGGGGTACATGGTTACGTAAAGAGGTATCGAAGCCGATCCCGGGAAAATCAAGGCCATCATCGACATGAAGCCACCTCAAACCCCCGACGAGTAAAGAGCTTCATGGGAAGGCTTCAAGACATCGGGCTTCATCAACCGTTGACGTCTCTCGCGAGCCCATGTTCAAACCGATGAAAAAGAATGCCGACATCAAATGGGACTCGAGTGCCAAACAAACTTTTGAGAAAATCAAGACCTACTTGGTTAATCCCCCAATTCTATGCCCGCCACATGAAGACAAGCCACTACTCCTATATCTCGACAAGAATGCACACGTCAATCGGAGCAATGCCGGCACAAGAACAAAGATTCCAAGGTTGAGCATGCAATCTACTGTCGTGGAAGCTTCAAGGAAGTGAACTCGGCTACTCAAAGATCGAGAAAACTTGTACCGCCTTGGAATGGGTAGTCGGGAAACCGAAACACTACATGCGGCCGCATTCGGTGCTCCCGGTCTCCAAAGTGGACCCCGTCCGATATCTCTTTGACAAGCCATCTCTCGTCGATGCGACTAGCCAAGTGGTCATTCTTCCCGGCCGAGTTCGACATCAAGTACATGGTCGAAAATCAACAAAGGGCGAGTAATGGCGCATCGCCCGGCCGACTTCCCAAGCAATGAACCTAAGGGTCTTGATCCGCAATTTCCGGATGACGGAATCTTTTCACTTGACAGCGCAAACCGCTGGCAACTCTTCTTCGATGGGGCAGCCAACAAGAAGGGGAATGGTATTGGAATGCTCCTTGTCGATCCCAAGGACGAGCATACTCCCATAGCCATCAAGCTGAATTTCGAAGCAACCAACAATGCAGCAGAATACGAAGTCGACTACTTCACCAAATGGGTAGAAGCCAGATCGTACAAGGTACTGAATTCTAAGAAGGTGGCCGAGTTCATCCGAGAGAACATCATGTGCCGATACGGAGTGCCCAACGAGATCATCTCCGACAATGGGACTCACTTCGAAGGAGATTGTGACCAACTACCGACCGACCCGAGTCACACGTCACAGTCTTCTCCTTACGGACCACAAACCAATGGTGCAAGAGAGGCAGCCAACAAGACTCTCGCCATGATAATCGAAAGATGACCACCGAGGTCGGGACCGGCCCGAAAAGCTACATCTAGCCCTCCGGGGATACCGAACATCGCCGAACCGCCACAGGGGAGACTCCGTTCGCACTTACCTACGGAATGGAAGCGATGTTGCCCGTGGAATTGGAAATTCCATCCCTCTGAGTCCTCTTGGAAAACGGGATCAATGAAGTCGAATGGCTACAGAGCCGTCACGACGAACTTGCTCTACTCGACGAGCACAGATTGAAAGCCATGGAACACACTCGAGCCTACCAGAAGCGTAATGGCACGAGCATTCGACAAGAAAGTCAAGATCCGAGACATCGAGAAGGCGACTTGGTGCTAAAGGAAAAGCCTCCTACGCAGACCAATCCCCTCGGAAAGTGGGAGCCTACCTGGACAGGACCGTTAGTGGTACAAAGAATCTTCTCCGGAGGAGCCATAAAGCTAGCAGACTTGGACGGAAACCCTTTCGTTAACCCCGTGAACGAAAGCAAGCTCCACAGATACTTCATTTGAGGAAGAGCACGAGTCAACTCTCCTTCCCCATACACCACCTCTCAGTAAAATGAAAGTGCTAAAAGAGTAATACCCAACTGGATACATTCCCGCTAATGATCCGAGGTAAAAAAGCAATTCGCACTTCTTTTGTCTTTGTTTTCTCAAATTCACCTAAAAGTGTCGAACTACGGTGACCCGAGCCCCTTGGTCCAACCGTAAAAGGGGAACGTAGGCAGCCATCATTGGTTCGGTCTAAAAACAAAAATACAATAAGCATCAATTGCTTGTGTTTCGAAAAACTCTTTTCATTTAACCTACAAATTCATAACGGTTAAAACATTCTTTGATGAGTTCAAGCACGGTCAACTCTTGACTCGCTACACGCTAGCAAAACTATAATAAAACATTAATCAATTAATGTGTCGCAATGACAATGGGTGGATACTCACAAAGCAAGGTCAACCTAGTTTCCCGTACTAGGTCCTTCATCCTTCTTCCCCTTCCCTTTTCCCGGCGAGTGTTCTTCACCTTCGCAGAAATATTCCGGTAGGCCTTCTACCCGGCTCGGGGACTCTTCCCGACGCCTCCGTCAAGCCTCGTGGCTATCAACGCAGCCCCTTTCTCTAGCTCTGTCTCGAGCCACCTCGCTTTGAGCCATCATTGCGGTGCTTTGATTGGCCTCCCGATCAGCACTTGCCACATAATCGGCCATGGCATCGCCAAGATACGATTCCCAGGGTTAGCCCTTGCTTCTGCCCTCCTCAAGGTCAAGCCGTCTGTGATCGGCACTCACCACTCACTTCGTCTCCACAAGATAGCCATCTCGTCTCCCCTATACACTCTTCGTACCGGTTCGAATCGCGTCGACATAACAATGCCCTCTCTCCCGGTGAAAGAGAACCCCGGGCAGAAAGGACGTGTATTGCCACCACCAGTGATCAACAATAGCGTCGAAGGATCTTCCATCCGCAGAGATCCCACCTCAAAGGTAGCGGCATAACTCGGATCGCCGGTGGCATCCTGCTCCACCCGTATTGTCACGTAACCAATGATGGAATATAGAAAGACGTCCGAGACAGCCCCGGCACTCGACAATCAATGCACCCTCCCGAGCGGTCCTACAAGTCTCAGTAACTTCCAATGGGGAACCCACCATCGCAAGTGATGCGTGCAAAGTCGGCCATCCGAGCTCCACTCGGCCCGATCGCCCCTATCACCGAGAGGACGTCGCGAGAAAGACCAAGCGTCACAAGACATTGGCACCTCGTGCATCATCTGCAGCCTCTCCTCAACCACATGGTCGGCATAGCGGGACTTCCTCCCCACATGTATCGGCTACCGGTCGCCATCCGGCCTATGCCCAGAACGTCTCGCCCAAGACCAATGGCACGATGTCTCTCCCACTCCGCGCCTCACTAGGTCCAGGACACCGTGATGGCACACACCCGAAACGTGAATGTGAACAAAGTAGCAATCGCGCACGAGCAAATGCGTCCCACGAAAAGACGCTCCCTCGGCTCCGGAAAATCTTTCGGGCAAATTCCGAAATGTCAACATAATCGGTATCCTCATCGGCATCCCGTATGCTTCTCCACCCGAGATACCAAATAAAGACACTAGCTTCTCAACGGTGGCCATGCCACCAAAGATACGGAAGAACTAGGCCGTCTGCCTCGGTCCTCCTGCAATGGCCCGGAAATCTTCAAACGTAGGAGTGATTTTGTTGTACGAAAAGCCGTACACATTCCTTCGTATGTCCCGAGAACCGAGACGCGGCTCTCAAAAGATCCCAATCCGGCATGAGCTCCTTCAAAGCCCAAACGATTTAATCCCGTAATGCCTTCGAAAAACCTTTTTGTTACGCCTCGTGTGGTTCCGTACCCACGACTGAAAGTTGTCCAAATATCGCTCTTGCATCCGAGACGATAACTTGGGAAAGGGAGCCATGTCGAAAAATGAAAGGAACCTTGGAAGCTTGAGAGAATTCAAAGATGAACCAAAAACTATGCGCAGTTTCTTAAACAATTACAAAGCTGAAACTGCAATTCCAAGTCCGGTCGGACTCCCTCTGCAGTTGACTTGGTCAACTCTGCAGCTAGCTGCCCCTAAATTGGAAACATTTCCAAGCCACTCCCTGTTCACCTTTGAGAAATCTGCGTGCTGCCCATGGTTTCATGCAACAAATATCAGTATCCCTTCCGCCCCGGGCTCGTGCAACAGTGCAAATAATTAATAATTAGTGCATACATGCTTAATTTTTGACCCGTTCAATTTTTAGTGCATTTCTTATTTTATTTATTTTTGATTAACCTACTTCCTTATTTGCCAAAAATAACAGAAGGTGATCACAGAATAAATATGCGAAGTACAGGTTCCGCCCCACGGGCGCCTTTTTGCAAATACAGTTCAAATCAAAATTTGTTCCTGACAAATACATGCATTTTGTCTAAACAAAGCAGTAAAGAAAGAAAGCAGTAAAAAAGGGGACTACTCTGAGTCCTGCTCGTCATCCGTACACTCGACGTACTGCTCCGCCGCTGCCGGATCCGTCGCAAACAGGAACTCACCGAACTCCTCCAGCCGGGAATAGGCGAAGGGCCTCCTCGGAGTACGCGAACTCGATCCTTAACCACGACCTTTCACGGTCCGATTCCAAATCCTCAATCGCAACCTTTCACGGTCCGATTCCAATTCTCAATCGCGACCTTTCACGGTCCGATTCAAATCCTTAATCGCGACCTTTCACGGTCCGATTTCAAGTCTCAATCGCGACCTTTCACGGTCCGATTTCAAAGTCTTAATCGCGACCTTTCACGGTCCGATTCAAATCCTTAATCGCGACCTTTCACGGTCCGATTCCAATCCTCAATCGCGACCTTTCACGGTCCGATTCAAATCCTTAACCGCGACCTTTCACGGTCCGATTTCAATCCTCAATCGCGACCTTTCACGGTCCGATTTCAAAGTCTTAATCGCGACCTTTCACGGTCCGATTCAAATCTTTAATCGCGACCTTTCACGGTCCGATTTCAAGTCTCAATCGCGACCTTTCACGGTCCGATTTCAAAGTCTTAATCGCGACCTTTCACGGTCCGATTCAAATCCTTAATCGCGACCTTTCACGGTCCGATTCCAATTCTCAATCGCGACCTTTCATGGTCCGATTTCAATCCTTAACCGCGACCTTTCACGGTCCGATTCAAATCCTTAATCGTGACCTTTCACGGTCCGATTCCAATTCTCAATCGCAACCTTTCACGGTCCGATTCCAATTCTCAATCGCGACCTTTCACGGTCCGATTTCAATCCTTAACCGCGACCTTTCACGGTCCGATTTCAAATCCTTAATCGCGACCTTTCACGGTCCGATTCCAAGTCTTAATCGCGACCTTTCACGGTCTGATTCAAATCCTTAATCGCGACCTTTCACGGTCCGATTCAAATTCTTAATCGCGACCTTTCACGGTCCGATTCCAATCCTTAATCGCGACCTTTCACGGTCCGATTCCAATTCTCAACCGCGACCTTTCACGGTCCGATTTCAATCCTCAATCGCGACCTTTCACGGTTCGATTTCAATCCCCCATCTCGACCTTTCACGGTCCCATCTCAAACAGTCAATCCCGACCTTCGCGGTCCGACCTCCACTCTCCTATCGAGACCTTGCAACAATCCCTCTTCGGCCATCCTCGTAAGCCCGAACACCTTTTTCACTTCAGCAAGTGAACGTTCACCTCCCCGGCCGCCAGTCGTAAGCCCGATCGTTCCACCTCAGCGGCAACAGCAATAAGCCCGAACCCCAAGGCACGAACGCCTCACAACAATCCCTCTTCGGCCATCCAGGTAAGCCCAAACGCTCATCCCCGCGGGATAAAGCGGCAACGAGAATAAGCCCAGCACCCAAGGCACGAACGTCCTCGTCAGCATCGCAACTCCGGTTTGAGGCGCCACACGCCCTCGAAGGTTTCAGAAGTCCCAGGATCAGACGCCTCCCAATAGTCTCCATTCAGGTACAGGTACCTCGCGAATGGTCTCATCCAGGTTTAGACGCCTCCTAACAGTCTCGCTCAGGTCAAGGTCCCCATGCGCGGCCCTTGCCCCCCCCTTTCGAACTACGATCGGCTTGATTCCCGCTCGGGATATGTAGGAATCCTTTTCGCTAAGGGTCCAGCCAGCTGACCGCCCAGGTCTCTTTCAAAGTAAGGCATCCCGATTTGGATCCTTATCTTTTTCAACGACCCCACCTCCTTCGGAGGAGACGTCGCTGAGGGCTAGCGTAAGTACCCAAATTCGGATCGTCCAAATCCGTCGGAAAGTTAACCGAAATCCGTTAACCGGCCCGCTCCGGTTAACCGAACTCGTTAAACTCCCCGTTGCTGTGCCAACGAGACGTCCCGAGACTGTCCCGTGCATCCCGACGTCGAACCGTACTTAACACGTGTCATCTCACGTAAAAGTATGGCTTTCCCTGAAAAACGCATTTTTCGACACTTTCCGGGGGCATTTCGGACATTTTCCGGACTATTATTTTAAAAAACGGACAAAACCGGGACCGGGGGACAAAATCCCACATGGCTGGTGACTCAGAGGGGCACGTGGCATGCATGCCACCTCCCTCTAGTCACCCTTCAATCAAATTCAAAGGGAAAAGACCAAAATACCCCTGATTTGCAAGCCTAGTCCGGCCGGACTCCCTGTGCACTTTTCCTGAAATTGCCAGCAAGTCCCCCAGATTTCCAAAATACCCAAAAACCCCCTGGATTCAGTCCAAGTCCGTCCGGACTCCTACTGCAATTTTCACCCTATAAATAGAAGTTGCTATCAAAGGCAAGAAAAGACCAAAACTCACTCCAAAAATTCACCACCCCCTCGGCCCAACTGATTTTCACCCCTTCCGAGCTTCCGTTCTGTCTCGATTCGCGTGAAACCTTCGTATTTCGATCAAATACGCACCCTACTACTTCGAAACAACCTTTCGAATCACTTTCAGTGTCCCGTACACACCTCCCGAGCCAAAGGAGTCGACCCTAGCCATAGGTATAACTCCCTCTCTCTAAATCTCTCGTTCCGTCTTGGTTTACGCGCCAGTCGCTACAACCGTTTCGAACGTCGTTATCGAAATGTAGACGCCTCCGTCTAACGGGGTCCGATACGTTTTATCCCCTCGATCCTCTTCTCTTTCCGTAAGAGAAGTAATCACAGGTTAAAACGGCGTTCCGACCCCGTTCCGTTTACTTTTATTGTCATTTACCAATTCCGGATCGATCGATCCGTTGATCGTTACTTAATTTTCGTCATTTACAAATCCGAGCCGTTTGGCCTCGTTGATCGTCATTTACAATTCCGAGCCGATTGGCCTCGTCGATCGTCATTTACGATTCCGGATCGTTTGATTCCATTGACACTGCTTTAAATACTGTCATTTACAAGTCCGACCCGTTTGGATCGTGATAGTATTTACTTTTCAAAGTCCGAGTCGCAACCCGATTCGTTGATCGCATATCATTTAATACGCATTTTTCCCGTAAAAATCGTTAACAATGTAATGCCCGGTTCAAAACCGGAGTTCGTCCGTCGAACTCTCTTTCAAAACACGCGAAATGACGTTCGGCCTCCGAATGCTCATCTTCAAACTAAAAGCCGCCATTTGACATTCAAAATCATTTAATACGCATTTTTCCCGTAAAAATCGTTAACAATGACTCGCACGGTTCAAAATCGACGTTTGCCACGCAAACGTTCATTTCAAACTCAAAATCGACGTTTGCCACGCAAACGCTCATTTCAAACTCAAAATCGACGTTTGCCACGCAAACGCTCATTTCAAACTCAAAACCGACATTTGTCATTCAAACGCTCGTCTTTTCAAAAGTCACCTAATCAACGTTTGTCACTCAAACCAAGATTAAGCTTGTCATTCAAGGCCCCATTTCAAAACACACACACACACACACGATTTTGAGAAAGGTAGAAAGACTCGTCATGCGAGGCGTTTCGGGCGATCTCGTAATACTCTAACCGAAACGTAACTTGACCTCTGAACCTAACAATCTCTGGTACTAAAAGCTTTTTACTCGTTTTTGCTGCCAATAAAAATGATCCCCTTTTTCAAAGCCTTTTCCTAAGTTTTTGCTACCAATAAAAACGACACCATTTTCTAAAGCCGTTTCTCAACGTTTGGGCTCAAAATTCAAAAACCGCGTGGCGGCTCCTCATTTTTTCCTTCCCATGAAGCGAGGTCTCAGACACCAACCCCCCGCAAAAGACAACCGCATTTCGCGCCCCGCGCGAAATCTCGGGTAATTTCACTCGGGGGTGCTTGATCGAGGTTCACTTGAGCTCCGTTCTGGATGAAGTGGACTGTTCTGGCTGCTTCCTTTCCTTTGTTTGGGACAAGTGTTGGATTTGACTGGTTTGCCCGATAGCGGTAGGACGAAGCAGGAACTGCTGTTATCTTCTGGAGGCTCAAGGTCTTTTCGAACTTGGTTCCGGCATTGACCATGGCACGGAGGTCGTAATAAAAGTGATGGCTGACAAGGTCCTCAGAGATGGTTTGAGGCAGGAATGGAAGATGTCCATTTGCTCTTCTTTGGAAAGCAGATCCATTATCTCGCTTAGCTTCCAATTCAATCTTTTGTAGAACTCGCCTACTAGTTTGTCATCCTTTTGTTCAATGGCTTGCAGATCATGGCCGTTTGTTTCCCACTCAAGGTTGGCGCGGTACTTCTCCAGGAAGATTTCGCTGATTTGATCCCAGGTGGAGCGGTTTTCTGTCTTTACGTTGAGGAACCACCTTAATGTCGTGGATTTGAGGGAATGCTAGAAGTGATCCGCCATTTGTTGAGGGGTTTCCCCTTTTTCTCTCATGCCCAAGACATAGGTGTTGATGTGGTTCTTCGGGCATTCTGTCCCGTCGAACTTTTCCATTTCTGGCATCTTGAATTTTGGAGGAAGAGGAACCACTTTGCTCGGATATGTGGGATTGAGGGAGTCCTTTCGAGAGTTGGCCAGTTTGCCTTGCATGTCCTTCATTTATTCGATCAACCAAGCCATGTGAGGGTGAGTAGGCTGAGGCAAGTTGCCATATTCGGGGATGGAGACTGAAGATGGAGGTGGATTGGCTGATGGGATCGCCATTCAGGAGTCTTGGGAAGGTAATTAGGTATATACCATCTCGTATCCCTGATTGTTGCAATTGAGGTCGTGATTGCCCGGACCGCTAAGGGTTGTGTTTGGGAATTGGGGGAATGTTTCATTAGCCCCAAGTGGCAGACCTGTAGGTGGTAGGTTTGAAATGTCGGGATATCCGCTTGGGATGTCGGTCCCTGGTAAACATTGGGATTTCAGATTATGGCTGCGAGGCTCATATAGAGGCAAAGGATTGAATCCCATGAGATACCGGGATACATTGGGATCTGGAGGAGCAGGCCCATATGTGTGTTGGTGATATTGAGCTTATGGCACAGGGTCGGGAAATTGACTATGCTGAGGCGAACAGGTCGGAGCTGCTTGACTGATGCTCGAGTGAAGCTTTGAGCTGGAACTACTTTGCGTTGCTTAGTTCTCGTAGCTTGGCGGAGGTGGGACCTGCTGATAGCTTTGGGAGACCGGGGGAGCAGGTATTTCTTCATCTTCTATGAGAATGAAGGTCCCATCAGTTTGGGGAACAGTGACGGTTCCGCGACGGCGCATGGTGTCTACGATCCAGGCTTGCTATTCTTCTTGGCGCTTCTTGAGAGTTTCGAAGGCTTGCAGCACCTCCTCCATTGTCTGGAGGTTTCTCAGTGACGGGGTTCCATTTCCCTCACTGTTATCTGTTGATCCAGCCATGGGAGAGTAGCGGACTGTTCGGACCGCTGAACCGGAAGGGCTGTCGGACCTTGTAACTTCGATACTGAAAAGGCGGCTCCCGGGTACTCTCAATCACTCTCGGTTCGCTGGAGGGGGTGATAGGTAAGGTTTAGACATGGGAAGACCTTTTTTGGACAAAGGGGGAAAGCTCATGTGACATGCAGTTTTCATTTTTTTATTTATGCTTTTTTTTTGCTGTTTTAATTTACTTAAAATGTATTTTCTCAGAATCCTAAGTTGGTTGGAAAAGATTGTTCTTCTTTTTCGCAACTATGCTAGATCCTGGGTCAGTGGAGACCATTTGTGCGGCTATAAGCCCCTCGTTTTGCACATGTATTTCGACATCCCGAGGTGGACAGCGATCCTATAGGGCAAGCGGTTTCCACCGGCCTTAAAGAGAAATTCGAACCTACAGACCGAGCCTGTCATGTTCATTTTAATGCGTTGGCCATGTGAATAGTGACCCGAGCCGGCACCTGAGTCAAGATCGAGTCGAGAGTTCAGCATGACCTCTCTTTACCTTGCTTGCGCAAGGGATCTGTGACGTTAGGCATTGGCTAGGTCATATTGTCATGGCTGACGTATTAAAGGCTTAATGACATGGTGTCATGTGGGCATGGATGTATATCTGGGACAGAGCATTGTCCGGGCGTGGATTTGGAAATCAAGATCGGGTCAAGATTTTAGCATGACCTTTAATCGTCTTGCTTGCGCAAGGGATCTTGAGTTCCGAGCTTCGACTTAGAAAATGGCCGGCATGGGAGATGTATTCAGGCTTTATGACACGGACTGGGTAAAAACCAACCGAGTCTGGACAGAGTGTGACTCAAGCGTGTAGGGTTGACACTGGCTAGGATAGGATGTTTGGGATGATCCCGTGCGCGCTCAAAAGGCATAAGAACACCAATCAAGCTGCAACTAAGACCACCCCTGGTTGAGGGTTGTAGTGTGCAGTGTACAGGATAAGAGTGTTGTTGCGTTTGTTTGGAGTCGCCACGCCTTTTTGATTTAGCCCAAAACATTGAAAAAGGTTGGTTTAAAAACTGTTGTTGTGTGATGAGATTTTGAGTTCGGAGGTCAGGTTATGCCTCGGGAAGAGAATAGCAGAGCTCACCCGAGTCGCCTCGTATAAACGAGTCTTTCGGTACCCCTTGATGAGTGAGTTTTACACTCATCCATTGACTACTTTTTGAACTTATTATTTGCTTAATCCTTGAGTTTTGTGTGTTTAATGGATGTTTTTAGTGTTTTTAGTTTCAGTGGTTCAAGTTTGGAAATTGGGAACAATTTGTGAATAAATCAAGTGGAAAATTGCGACGATGCAATTATGGGACGAATCAAATTATAAATGGGACAAAACCAAGGCATTTGGCCCAGCCAAATGAAGAAGTGGCCGAAGGACTGCAGGAAGGATGGGCCATGGCCAGAGCAACAAGGGCCTGCAAGGGCCAAGGAGGAATCAGTTGGGCCAAGCCGGTGCAAGGGAAGGGAGAAACTGGCCACATGTTCAGGGTGATGTGGGCGGCCGCGCAGGAAGAAGAGTTTGAAGCCAAATGTTTCTGCCATAGTGGGCGACCGCGGAAGGATTATGTGGGCGACCGCCCACGAGGCGAATTGAAGATGATCCCAGCCGGATTGGAACGGATGGGAGTTAAATGGAGCATAATAATGTGACTGTTCAATGGTTTTCAAGAAGGGTATTTATGTTCAGCCGTGGGTTTTCTTTTAAAAACAACAATCACTATTTTTATTATTATTGCTTTTTAGTTTTAAGAATAACTATAATCTTTTCCATAGTTTCTTCTTCTTCTTCAAGTTCTTGGTGTTCTTCACTTTTCATGGATAGCTAATTTCTTAGTTCTTGGAATTGGAGGTAACATTTTATGTTTTAAGTTTTACTTTTCATTTTTATCTTTGTAGTACTTGGGATTATCAAGTTGTTTTCAATTGAATTTTAGAACTCTTGTCTTGATCAAATAATTGTTCTTGAATTATTTAGAATTTCAATTGTGAACCGCCAAATTTACAATTGAAATTAGTCTTGGCTTGATTTTCACAATTTGTTGAATCCCCGCCAAAAGATTCATAAGAATTGTGGTTTATTTGGTGTTCTTAAGTTCTAAATTGGGTTTCTAACTAATCTATGAACGGGCCAAGGGAATAGATTAGTTAGAAACACTTGATTGCAAATCACCCGCCGAAGTGTCCCAATCATACTTTTGTAAGAACAAAACCCCAAGTGTACTTTGATTGATGAATTGTGAAACTTGAGCATAACTTGTGAAACCAATTCCGGGAATTTTCTCCTTATTATTGAAATCTTTTATAATCACTTTTACTTAATTTTTGCAAACATATTAGTCTTAAACAAATCATCAAATCCTTCACTTTACAAACTTTTTGTTCTAGCAGTAATTCCTACACTTTAAATTTCGTGTCTCTGTGGTTCGACCCGACTTACCCTATTTACAAATCACTTGTAGATAGCTGAGTTGGAAATTTATTTTTGACGTTTCGACGTTCGTCAAAATTTGGCGCCGTTGCCGGGGACGTGAAATTTAAAGTTGTTTTAATTATTTGCTATTGTGAATAGTATTTTGTGTATATATTTTTGTTTTGTTTTAACTTGGTGTTGCAGATTTGAATGTTTGGTCGTAGGTCACTACAACTGCATTTGTTACCAATTGACCACAACATTCATCGCATCAACAAGAGAAAGCACCAGGAACCAAGTGATACGAGAAAGTGATTCGGTTTACTCAACAGTCCGAGAATTCCGATTACGAAGAAGATGTTAAAATGGCGGAACCACAAATGATGGGTGATTTTGCACGCCGGTAATTGAACCATCGCCATCATGCATTGTACTCCCACAAGCGGCAAGGAGTTATGAGTTGAAGAACCTCCATTTCAACATGCTCCCTTCATTTCATGGGATGGCATCGGAAGACCCAATTACCTTCATGAGAGAGTTCTATAGCACGGTGCAAGGTTTTCCATTGGGGCAACTAACCGAAGAGCGATTGAGAATGAGGTGTTTTGCGTATACGTTGAAAGATGCTTTGCCAAGACATGGTTTATGGCACTTGCTCCGGCCTCTCTTAACACTTGGACGGAAGTTTACAACAAGTTCATGGCAAAGTTTTACTCTCATCAAAAGACATCCGACTTGAGGTCCAAGATAATGTCTTTCAATCAAGAGCCGGTGAAGCTTTTCATGAAGCTTGGGATCGATTCAAGATGTTGCTAGTCCAATGTCCTCATCACGGGTTTCCTTTAGCCCTCTTAAATCAGGCCTTCTATGATGGGTTGACTCAACAAGGTCAAGCACAAGTGGATAATGCAGCCGGGGGTGCTATGGGTGAAAACGGGCGATGAAACAAGAGCCTTATATGAGAGACTTGGCATGAATTCGCAAGAAAAGTGTGAGAGGAGGAAGAAAAGGTGTTTATGAAGTTGAGTCTAATGATGTTCTAGCGCAACAAGTTTCGGCATTGACTACGCAAATGAAGAATTTCATGGGAATGATGACGGCTCAAAGCCAAGGTCAAAACCAAGGGCGAAATCAAGGAGAGGGAAGTTCGGGCACGAGTTGTGTAATTTGTAATGTGAATACCCATGATATTATGGGGTGCCCATTGAAAGATCGGTTCCGGAATTTCTTGAGCAAGCAAATGCAATGAATGTTTTTCAACCAAGAGTGAGGAATGATCCGTTTTCCAACTCTTACAATCCGGGTTGGCGGAATCATCCCAATTTCTCTTGGGGAGGAAATCAAGGGCGAGGTCAATTTCAGCAACAATACCAACCACAAATGCAACAAATCGCGCAACATGGGCTGCAAGGCCAAGTGTGGAGGAAACGTTGCGAAGTTTATCCAGCCGCTCAACAGAATCAGGTGATCATGGACCAACGAATGGGGAACCAAGAAGCTTCCCTGAAAAAGCTCGAAAATCAGATGGGTCAAATTGCCGAGGCACTCCAAAAGCATAATCCGGGTACACTACCGAGTCAACCGGAACAAGCAAAGGCCGTCACCCTGAGGAGTGGTAAGACTCTTCGGGAGGTACACTCTTCTCCTTCTCCTATAGATGATAACAATTTACATGAAAATGAAGTGGTGGTTGAGGAACGAGTTGAAGTGACTCCCGAGGAGAAACTTCCAACTCCACCTCTTAAGCCTTATGTGCCTCCTGTCCCTTTTCCCGGTAGATTGGTCAAGAATAAGGTCGAAACACAATTTAAAGAATTGTATGACATGCTTTCTAAAGTGAATGTAAATTTGCCTTTGCTCAATGTGATTAAAAATATTCCTTCATATGCTAAATTTTTCAAGGAATTGAGCACAAATAAAAGAAAGTATGCCCCGAACGAAAAAATTGTGGTTTCGGACCAAGTTAGTGCTGTTTTTGAAAAGAATTTGCCTCCTAAGCTTAAAGACCCCGGTAGTTTTAATGTGATGATTTCTTTGGGGGACTCTAAGAAAGTGAGGGCAATGTTAGATTTAGGAGCTAGCATTAACTTGTTGCCTTATTCTTTGTTTGTGGAGCTTGGGTTGGGTGAACTAAAACCTACTACTATGACCTTGCAACTTGCGGACCGTTCGGTCAAATACCCAAAGTGAATAGTAGAAGATGTTTTGGTTCAAGTTGATAAACTGATTATCCCTGTTGATTTTGTGGTTCTTGATATGGAGAGAGATGCTAAAGATGTGAATGATGTCCCTATTTTGTTGGGGAGACCTTTTATGGCTACCGCAGATGCGGTAATTAATGTGAAGGATGGAAGTTTGTCTTTAACTGTCATGGATGAAATTGTTAATTTCTCTATCTTTGATTCCATAAAAAAGCCATATGAGGTTAATGAGTGTTTATTTTGTGATGTTGCTGAAAATTCTGTGTTACTTGAGCCTGATGTTGAGGGCTCTCTTGTTTCTGAGTTTGTGGATGAGTTAGTTATGGAAGGTGTTTTTGATCAAAATGAGGCGAGGGCCATTCTTGCTGAGATGGATGTTATGGAGGAAATTACTGAAAAGGTTCCTTTGGAATCTTTAGGTAATTTTAATCCTAAGCATTTGCCATCTATTGTTTCTCCTCCCGAGTTAGATCTTAAACAACTTCCATCTAGCTTAAAGTATGCTTTTCTTGGTGCAAATGATTCTTTGCCTGTTATTATTGCTTCGGACTTAACAGAATTGCAGGAAAGAAGGTTGTTGGATGTGTTGAAGAGACATAAGTCCGCACTTGGTTGGAGCATTACTGACATAAAAGGAATTAGCCCAACCATGTGCATGCACAAAATCCATATGGAGGATGATGCCAAGCCAGTCCGGCAGAATCAAAGGAGGATGAATCCTCACATGCTTGAAGCGGTAAGAAAAGAAGTCTTGAAACTGTTGGATGCAGGTATTATCTATCCTATTTCCGATAGTAAGTGGGTAAGTCCTGTTCATGTTGTTGCTAAAAAGTCCGGAATTACTGTTGTTAAGAATGAGGATAATGAGCTTTTGCCTACTAGAATGGTCACTGGTCAACGCATGGTTATCGATTACCGAAAACTTAATGCGGCGACTAGAAAGGATCACTTTCCTTTGCCATTTATTGACCAAATTCTAGAGAGGCTGGCTGGTCAAGAATATTATTGTTTCTTAGATGGTTTTTCAGGCTATAATCAGATTCCCATTGCTCCGGAAGATCAGGAAAAGACCACATTTACATGCCCTTTCGGAACATTTGCATATCGGAGGATGCCCTTCGGTTTATGCAATGCTCCTGCTACATTCCAAAGGTGCATGATGTCGATCTTTTCTGAGATGATTGGTAGGTTAGTTGAGGTATTTATGGACGATTTTTCATTGTATGGTGATTCGTTTGATGCATGCTTAGATAATTTGACTTTGGTTCTTAAAAGATGTTGTGATACCAATTTAACTTTAAGTTGGGAAAAGAGTCATTTTATGGTTAAGCATGGAATTGTGTTGGGTCATTTGGTCTCAAGAAAAGGGATTGAAGTTGACAAGGCAAAAATTGAGATAATATCTAAATTGCCTCCGCCAACAAATGTTAAAGGAATTCGTAGCTTTCTTGGTCATGCGGGTTTTTATCGGCGTTTTATAAAAGATTTTTCTAAAATTTGTAAGCCGTTAACAAACTTGCTTGCTAAAGAGACGGAATTTGTGTTTGACCAAGAATGTCTCAATTCTTTTAATTTGTTGAAGGAAAAATTGACTTCAGCCCCTATTCTTGTGGGTCCAGATTGGACTCAACCGTTTGAGATAATGTGTGATGCATCCGATTTTGCGGTGGGTGCAGTTTTGGGTCAGAAAATTGATAAAAAGTCACATGTGATCCAATATGCAAGTAGAATGTTAAATGATGCTCAATTGAATTATACTACAACCGAGAAGGAATTCTTGGCGGTGGTATTTGCTTTGGAAAAATTCCGTTCTTACTTGCTAGGATCTAAAGTGATTGTTTATTCGGACCATGCTGCATTGCGTTATTTGCTTTCTAAACAAGATGCTAAACCCCGATTGTTAAGATGGATGTTGCTTTTACAAGAATTTGATATTTCCATCAAAGACAAAAAGGGTTGTGAAAATGTTGTGGCGGATCACTTGTCTAGACTTGAAAATGGGTGTGTGAGTGAAATTCCTTTGAATGAAAATTTTCCCGATGAGCAGTTATTTGTTGTTAAGGATTGTGAGCCTTGGTATGCCGACATTGTAAATTTTTTGGCTACGGGGGTTCTAAATCCAGATTTTTCGAGTCAAGAAAGGAAAAGATTTTTGTCTACGGTTAAGCAATATTATTGGGATGACCCATATTTGTTTAAACATGGTCCCGATATGGTTATTCGTAGATGCATTCATGAAAATGAGCAACAAGATGTTCTTTCTTTTTGTCATGAATTGCATTGTGGAGGTCATTTTAGTGGTAAGAAAACCGCTCAAAAAGTGTTACAATCGGGTTTCTTTTGGCCAAGTCTTTTTAAATATGCATACATTTTTAGTAAAAGTTGTGACAGGTGCCAAAGAACCGGTAACATTGGTAAGCGGGATGAAATGCCTCTCACGAATAACTTGGTTGTGGATTTGTTTGACGTATGGGGCATAGATTTTATGGGTCCTTTTGTTGTTTCATGTGGTTTTGAATACATTTTAGTATCGGTGGATTATGTGTCAAAGTGGGTGGAAGCAATTCCTACCGGGACTAACGATGCTAATATTGTTGTCAAGTTTGTCAAAGATGTGATTTTTAGTAGGTTTGGCGTTCCAAGGGCAATAATAAGTGATGGTGGTTCTCACTTTTGCAACAAAATTTTTGGAGCACTCATGAAGAAGTATGGGGTGAATCACAAGGTTGCAACCGCGTATCATCCCCAAACTTTCGGGCAAGTGGAAGTGAGTAACAAGCAAATAAAGGCCATTCTTGAAAAGACGGTGAAGCCAAACAGGAAGGATTGGGCCTTGAGGTTAAATGATGCATTGTGGGCGTACCGCACCGCCTACAAAACTCCGATTGGAATGAGTCCATACCGGCTAGTCTTTGGGAAAGCTTGTCATTTGCCGGTGGAGATAGAGCATAAAGCATTTTGGGCAATCAAGGAGTTGAATATGGATTTGCAACTAGCCGGTGAGCAAAGGTTACTTCATTTGAATGAACTCGAGGAACATCGGTTGGAGGCCTATGAGAACTCCCGGTTGTACAAGGAGAGAACAAAAAGGTACCATGACAAAAAGATTTTGCACAAGGAACTTATTCCGGGAAGCAAGGTGTTATTGTTTAATTCAAGATTGAAGCTTTTCCCGGGAAAGTTACGTTCTCGTTGGAGTGGTCCGTTTGAGGTGGTGAACGTGTATTCTCATGGAGCCGTGGAATTGGTGAATCCGGTTACTAACAATAGGTTCAAGGTCAATGGACAAAGAGTGAAGCCTTATTTGGATGGAGTTTCGGGATCAAAGGATGTTGAGTGGATCGAGTTGAAGGATCCATAAGCGTAGAGAAAGTCATTCCGTCGAGCTAACGACGTTAAACAAAAGCGCTGCTTGGGAGGCAACCCAAGGTAAGTAGTAAATTGTAGTACCCTTAAATTTAATTTTTCCTTTGTTTTCATCACTTTGAGGACAAAGTAATCATTAAGTTTGGGGGTGGAGAGTTTTAGTTTTCATTTTATTTTCATTTTATTGTTTGCTTTTTATATAAAAAAAAAAAAAAAGCTTTGGTTTTTTTTTGCATTTCGGGAACGTGTCGAACTACGGTGACCTGAGCCTATTGTTGTGGGTAGTCCGCCCACATCAATGGGGACGTAGGCAGCGAAAGTGCGGTCAAAATATGGGTCGAATTGTAATGTATCAATAGATATTATGCTTGGTGTTTGTTGCTTGGTGTTGTGCAGATTGAGAGCCAGAAAAAAATTCTCCTGCTAATCTGGGCGACCGCCTATGGTGTTGAGGGCGACCGCCCATTCTTGTTGAACAAAAAGGAAAAAATTGCTGGACAACTGGGCGACCGCCCATGGTGTTGAGGGCGACCGCCCATAACTCTTTGGAAACTTGAGAAGAACTTGCTGTGCTGGTGAGCGTTCGCCCACAGGTCAATAAGCGACCGCCCACGTTGAAATTTTGAAATATGGAAAAACTTCTGGACATGTGGGCGACCGCCCAGGAAGGGATGAGCGACCGCCCACCTTGAAATCAGGCGTTACAATTTACGCCCTAAAACAGAGCGCCGTTTCACTCCCTTCTCTCATTTCAAAATTCAAAGCCTCCCTCTTTCTCTCTCTAGAACACACCGGCCCACTCTCTTCATCTCTCTACAAATCTTCTCCCCAAACACCCAAATCTTCCAATTTTCTTCCCTAATTTGCCTTCCCCCACCATACCCAACCTCCTAAGCCAAAGATTTCAACCCACATCACCATTGTTGAGCAAGAATTGTGAAGAGATTTTGAAAAGTTGCAAGGGGTGAAGAAGGTTGCAAAAGGTTTGATTTTGGAGTTCAAAAGCAAAGGGTTCTTGTGAGAATCATTGTTCAAAGAAGGGGTCGTTCTTCCCAGTTCATCTTCAACAACTCCGGCGAGATTCCGGTCAAATTCCGGCGAACTCCGGTGACTTTTCCGGCGAAGTAAGATTTTCAATTCAATCTTCTTTAATACTTTCTCCGTGGAAGTTTTGTGGGTATAATTGATATAAAATGTCTAGACAAAGAAATGCTCCCGTCCCGGAGCCGGTTGTTGAATATGATGACACAAAGTTTGTTGGGGGTAAAGCGAAGTCGTTTTTTGATAAATATGCAAACAAAGGGTTTTCTGTAGAAAATGAGTTTAACCCCAATGAACTTGGGTTGGATGACATTTTTGCGAGGTATGGTTGGGGTAATTTAGCAAACCGTCCAACTAATAGAGGTTCGAAAGTGTTGGTTCGGGAATTCTATGCAAATGCGTTTGAGGCAGGGCAAAGTAGGAAGTGTGCGTGGGTGAGAGGAAAGAATGTGTATTATAATGGTGAGGATATCAATAGTTACTATGGGATGGAATCGCCGGGGTTTGAAAACAGTGCGTGTGATTATCATAATAGTGCAAAGATCATGGAGCTGAATGTGGCGGGGAACCTTGACAGGTTGGCTCCGTATTTCGTAGATATTGATGTGACACTATTGAGAAACGGTAATGTGAAGAAGGCTAGGGACATGAACTTGAGGATGTGTGCGTTGCATCGATTCATTTGTGAGCGTATTATGCCTACTTCACATTACAATGATGTGCATTGGAGGAGAGCACTGTTGATGACCGTGGTGTTGTCCGGTCAAAGGTTCAATACTGGATTGGCGATATCCAAGGAGATTGTGAACACCATTAAAACTATTGGGCGATGCAATTTTAGTTTCCCGTTATTGATATCTGGTTTGATTGAGAATAAAGGAGTGAATTTTACTCGGTTGCGAATTGCTAGGGATATTGTGTCAACTGGGACGGCGGTTAGTAAGAGGTCCCTTACTATAAAGGGGCATGCTCGTGCAGGGAGAAGGTTCATCGAGAGGAGTGAGAGGAAGTGAGGAGGATGAGGATATGGAGGAACAGCAGTTCACTCCGACGGAGGCGGCCTATTATGTGGGAGGCCATGTGGATGCGTTATCTGAGGAGATTAGGCAGCTCCGGGGACAGTACGAGGTGATGGATCAGCGATTGTTGGGTATGGAGGAGAGTCAGAGACAGCTGCAGTCTATGGCTACTGAGGAGTATTACGCTGCTAGTATGTGGAGGCAGCGTATGGAGGACGCACAGTCAGAGATGTATCAGGAGATGAGGCACAGGCTTCCTCCTCCTCCACCGCCTCAGCATATTCCATACCAGCCGCCGCAATATCGTACCCCGGAGCAGTTGAGAGGATGGGATTCTTGGGATGCGCAGCAGCAGCAAGAGCAACAACAACAGCAGCAGCAGCACCATAGCAAGGGTTCGAGCGGTAGTGGCTCGGTTGGTCTGTGGGATCAATTCTGGAGGTAATTTGTTGGTTGAAGGTACCCCTATCCTTTACTTTATTTTGTTGCATTAGGGACAATGCATGATTTAAGTTTGGGGGTGTGGGGTACTTGATTGTTTTTGTATGCTTAATTCATCATGGTAGTTAGGATTTGCTGCTTTTGTAGGTAGAAAAAAAAAACAGAGAAAATTTGAAAAATGAAAAAAAAAAAAAAGAATAATTAGCTATGTCCTTTCTTGTATAAAGTCATTAACATTCTTGGTGTTCCCCATATTTGCATGTGATTTGATGTTGACCGCTAATGAGGATAATTGGTTGGGATAATGTGTAGATGCAAGTTGGTATATTTTTGGTTAATTGTGGTATATTGCTTAAGAGTTATAATTGTGTCATAAATCTCTTAGTTGTAGTTTCTTGTACTTGTGGAAATATGCTCTTTGTTGATAATTTTGATTCATTTTTATAAAGTTTAGAGTACACCCTCATCTTTTGAGTTAATGAATTTGTTTATCAATGTAGCAACATTAGGCAAGTCTTGAATATGAGTATTCCTTGGTTGTGAATGGAACCCCCCCTTGTGATCTTGAAAAAAAAAAAAAAAAAATAAATAAATAAATAAAAATGAGAGCAATGGCAATGCAATGTATACTCGGTGAAACCTCCAGACGCGTAGATTAATTGGTTAGGGATTATTCTAGCTTAACCAGATTTCTGGGTATGCAGTAGCGTTATGGAGGAAGAGCTTTACCGCCGTGATGGTCCGTATCAAGCTCGATACCGAAGTGGCTAACTCTCAAAGCCTTTAAATAAATCTCTACTTAGTATTAGGGGCATGGAGTTCGCTGCTACAGTGTTCCCTACTTGAACGGTAGTAGATTTTAAAGTGTGCTTAAATGATCAAGTTTGGGGGGGTGTAATTATTTCATGGGAATATTCATGCTTTGTGTCTAAAAAGTGTTGTTGTTTGGTAAATAGAGTCAATAAAATAAAAGATGGTTGGTGTACTTAGCTTTGTAAAAATGGATCGTGGTTGTGAGAAAAGAGAAAGATGATCGTGCATAAAGAGATTTATGGTGTAATTATAATGGTTAAGTAATATTTTACAATTAATGGAAAATATATTGATACTTGCATTGTGGAAAATCTTATCCTGCGGTTGATGGTATTTTGTGATTTGCTGTATTTGTGGAACATGCAAGAATGGAGGGACATAGTTGATTATTTGTTAGAGTAGTTTGCTTTTAGTTTTTGTTTGTTTAGTTGTTTTGTGTATAGTTTATTTTGGGTATTTGCTCGAGGACTAGCAAATGTCTAAGTTTGGGGGTATTTGATGAGTGAGTTTTACACTCATCCATTGACTACTTTTTGAACTTATTATTTGCTTAATCCTTGAGTTTTGTGTGTTTAATGGATGTTTTTAGTGTTTTTAGTTTCAGTGGTTCAAGTTTGGAAATTGGGAACAATTTGTGAATAAATCAAGTGGAAAATTGCGACGATGCAATTATGGGACGAATCGAATTATAAGTGGGACAAAACCAAGGCATTTGGCCCAGCCAAATGAAGAAGTGGCCGAAGGACTGCAGGAAGGATGGGCCATGGCCAGAGCAACAAGGGCCTGCAAGGGCCAAGGAGGAATCAGTTGGGCCAAGCCGGTGCAAGGGAAGGGAGAAACTGGCCACATGTTCAGGGTGATGTGGGCGGCCGCGCAGGAAGAAGAGTTTGAAGCCAAATGTTTCTGCCATTGTGGGCGACCGCGGAGGATTATGTGGGCGACCGCCCACGAGGCGAATTGAAGATGATCCCAGCCGGATTGGAACGGATGGGAGTTAAATGGAGCATAATAATGTGACTGTTCAATGGTTTTCAAGAAGGGTATTTATGTTCAGCCGTGGGTTTTCTTTTAAAAACAACAATCACTATTTTTATTATTATTGCTTTTTAGTTTTAAGAATAACTATAATCTTTTCCATAGTTTCTTCTTCTTCTTCAAGTTCTTGGTGTTCTTCACTTTTCATGGATAGCAAATTTCTTAGTTCTTGGAATTGGAGGTAACATTTTATGTTTTAAGTTTTACTTTTCATTTTTATCTTTGTAGTACTTGGGATTATCAAGTTGTTTTCAATTGAATTTTAGAACTCTTGTCTTGATCAAATAATTGTTCTTGAATTATTTAGAATTTCAATTGTGAACCGCCAAATTTACAATTGAAATTAGTCTTGGCTTGATTTTCACAATTTGTTGAATCCCCGCCAAAAGATTCATAAGAATTGTGGTTTATTTGGTGTTCTTAAGTTCTAAATTGGGTTTCTAACTAATCTATGAACGGGCCAAGGGAATAGATTAGTTAGAAACACTTGATTGCAAATCACCCGCCGAAGTGTCCCAATCATACTTTTGTAAGAACAAAACCCCAAGTGTACTTTGATTGATGAATTGTGAAACTTGAGCATAACTTGTGAAACCAATTCCGGGAATTTTCTCCTTATTATTGAAATCTTTTATAATCACTTTTACTTAATTTTTGCAAACATATTAGTCTTAAACAAATCATCAAATCCTTCACTTTACAAACTTTTTGTTCTAGCAGTAATTCCTACACTTTAAATTTCGTGTCTCTGTGGTTCGACCCGACTTACCCTATTTACAAATCACTTGTAGATAGCTGAGTTGGAAATTTATTTTTGACGTTTCGACATTCGTCACCCCTCTTTCTTTAAAAGTTGTGTGTGTGTGTATGTGCTTTTAAAAATGCATGTTGTATATGATGTCTACATTGTATTCTATATATTGAAATGAATTGAAATAGTTTGGGAAGGAAGCCTTATCAATGTTGGTTCGTGTCTGTCTTCCGCTTGGGAATAGTGTTTGAGTGTGAATAGTGCTCCGGGATGGACCGGGATTGCTTCAGGGATGTACCAGTATCTGCGAACAGAACTTCGGCGTGCCTCGGGAGTGTCAGGTGTGTCCACGGGAAGAGTTTCGGTTTGCCTCGGGATTGCTAGGTATGCTCGGGCAGAGGTTCGGCATGCCTCGGGATACCTCGGGATTGTTGGTTGTACTCGGACAGAGGTTCGGCGTGCCTCGGGATGCCTTGGGATTGTTGGTTGTACTCGGGCCGAGGTTCGGCATGCCTCGGGATCTCGGTTGTACTCGGGCAGAGTTCCGGCTTACTTCGAAATGTACCGGGATTGTCCGGCAGGGCTTCAGGATGGACCGGGACGCCTCGGGATGGACCGGCAAGGCTTCGAGATGCCTCGGGAGTGCCTCGAGGCAGCTCGGGAGCGCTCGGCAGGGCTTCGGAGCAGCTCGAGGGAGCTCAGAATGCCCTGAAAGGAATTGAAAGGGACCGGGAGTGCCTCGAGAGGACTTAGAGGGGAGCCTGAAGGCTGGGGGGAGAGAGGAGAGAAGGGAGGTGTGAGAAAAATGAGAGGGGGAGCCCTTTATTTATAGGAGTGAAAAAACTGCAAAATGGTCCGCACTGACCATTTTGCAAAACCAAAATTTTGGTTTTCCTGGATTTAAGGGAATCTCGTGGACTTTAAGTGGATTTTGCAATTATGATGTCTGGGTGCAAAATGGTCTGTACGGACCATTATGTAGGCCAGATATTTTGCAAAATTCCCAAAAAGTCCTTTTGCCTTGTTTTATCCCAGAAAGGTCCCACCTTGGTTTGGTTGGTGGTTTTTGGGGTTTTTAAAGGCTACGGGTGTTTGGGATCACGTTTGTGTGAGTCTGAGGTGTTTCCCATGTGCTTGAAAGGGAGCGATCCAGATTGGGGTACTTACACAAGCGCCATGCTTCAGACTCAAAGGAGGACAGGTTGAACTTGCCAGCTAGACCCTCAAAGAAAGCTAGCAGCCATGATATAACATTTGACGAAGATGACAAGGGTGACATCCTGGATCCTCACCATGTTGCTCTAGTTGTGACTTTACAAGTGGCCAACTTCTTGGAGAGGCATATTATGATTGATAACGGGATTTCTGTCAACATAGTAACAACTGACGGCTTAGCGGGTATGGAGATTCCTCTCAAACATGTTGCTAGAAGTTCATCTATTCTAGTTGGATTCATTGGAGAGACCAAGCACACTTATAGAGAAATCAAGTTGCTGGTTTATGCTGAAGGGTTAAATTCTATGAAGAAGTTATGTGTCATAGAGTGCAAATCATCTTACAACATCATTCTAGGGAGACCCTGGATTCACAACATGAAGGCGATTCCATCAACCTATCATCAGTGTATCAAGTTGCCAACATCTTGGGGAGTAGTCAAGATAAAGGGGGACCAGCAAACGACAAAGGAGTGTTACAAGATGTCCATAAAGGCGGCAGCACCCCTAGGCAGGCCTAGCAATTAAAGAATAAGGCACGGGATGTTCTGGAGAAAACTGAGCATGATGTTAAGGAAGTTCAAATTGACCCCTCCAATCCCGATGTCAAGGTTCTGGTTGGAGCAGATATTCCTCTCAAAATTGAGGAAGAAATAGTAGAATTCTTGAAGAGTAGGGCCAAATGTTTCGCTTGGAACCATGAAGACATGACTGGAATTAGTAAGGACATCATTACTCACAAGTTGAACATTGATCCTAGCGTGAAGCATGTCCTTCAGAAGAGAAGGAAGTTTGCTCATGAGCGCAACCAAATCATAAGGGAAGAAGTTGAAAGATTACTGAAGTCTGAGATGATCAGGGAAGTTGATTACCCAAAGTGGTTGGCTAACATAGTAATCGTGGAAAAGAAGAATGGCAAATGGCGAGTATGTGTGGATTTTACAGATTTGAATAAGGCGTGCCCTAAAGATCCGTTTCCTTTGCCCCACATTGATTCTTTGGTAGATGCAACAGCTGGCCACGACATCCTGACCTTTATAGACGCTTCTTCAGGATTTCAGCAAATACAACTGGAGCCCTCAGATCAAGAAGACACCGCCTTTATCACACCAGAGGGGATATATAGTTACATCGTGATGCCATTCGGGTTAAAGAATGCAGGCGTAACTTATCAAAGACTGGTAAACAAGATGTTCAAGGATCATCTTAGAAAAACTATGGAGGTCTACATCGACGACATGGTGGTGAAGTCGAAACACATTGAAGATCACGTTGAGCATCTTAAAGGAGCGTTTGACATCTTAGAAGTTTCAACATGAAGCTTAATCCCTCGAAGTGCAATTTTGGAGTTAGAGCTGGAAAGTTCATTGGCTACATGGTGATCAAGAGGGGCATTGAAGCAAGTCCTCAACAGATCAAGGCCATCATCAACTTGGAGTCACCCAGAGCTATTAGTATGTGCAAAGGCTTACAGGCAGAGTTGTAGCTCTTAACAGGTTTATCTCCAAGTCATCTAACAGGTGCAGGTTGTTCTACGATGTACTCAGGAAGAACAAGTTGTTCCAATGGACTGATGAACATGAAGCAGCTTTCATCCATCTTAAAGAGTACCTCACATCTCCACCATTGTTGTCTAAACCAGAATAAGGTGAACCTTTATTCTTATATATTGCAGTATCTGAGAATACAGTCAGTGCAGTCATGGCCAGAGAGCAAGATGGTACACAACATCCTGTCTACTATGTAAGTAAGTCTCTACTTGACGTGGAAACCAGGTACTCCCATCTTGAGAAGCTAATATTTGCTTTAATTACTGCTTCTACTAAACTATGCCATTATTTTGAAACTCATGCTATTACTGTCAAGACTAACTATCCTATCAAGAATGTGATGAGAAAACCTGAGATGTCAGGTAGGATGGCCAAATGGTCAGTACAACTTGGTACTTATGACATACAGTATGAAGCAAGGACTGCAATCAAGTCGCAAGCTTTGGCAGACTTCATGGCAGATTTTAGTCCCAACTTGCAGCCTGAGGTTAAGCTTGAAGTCCAACAACTTGAAGGCATTGGCTCTCCTAGGTATTGGGCGCTATACACAGATGGAGCTTCAAATTCCAGGGGTACAGGTTTGGGAATAGTCCTGAAGTCACCCCAAGGAGACCTAATCCCTTAAGCTGTAGCTTATGAGTTCAAGGCGACGAATAATGAGGCTGAGTATGAGGCCCTCATCATAGGTTTAACTTCTACTTTAGATTTAAATGTTAAGCATATTAATGTGTTTAGCGATTCCTTGTTGCTGGTTATCCACTTTAATGGATCTTATACAGCTAAGCAAGCCAGAATGACAAGTTATCTCCAACATGTTAAGATATTAGCAAGACAATTTGCAGATTTCACCTTCGAACAGATCCCACGAGAAGAAAATGTTGAAGCTGATGCTTTAGCCAACCTGGGTTCAAGTTGCAAAATCATGTTGAACAATACCATCCCAATCATTCATGTCATGCATCCAGCTATAGATCAACCTAAAGTATGCCAATTTGATGACCATTCGAAAGCAGTAACCAGCCCTATTAGTAATTCTACATCTTAGACACTGCCTATAATTAAATTCTTGCAGGATGGGATAGTTCCAACAGATGTAAGGAATCCAAAGTCATTCAGGATAAAGGTATCATGATTTAATTTAATAGATAATGTTCTGTTTAGAAAGTCTTTTACAAGTCTATACATGAGATGCTTAGAACCAGAGCAAGCTGAAGAAGTCCTAAGGGAATTACATGATGGTGAATGCGGCAACCATGTTGGGGGCAAATCACTGTCATCTAAGGCGTTGAAAACAGGTTACTATTGGCCAACCATGCTTCAAGATGCAATCAAGTATGTCCAGAAATGTGGTGCATGCCAAAGACACAGTAACATCCTACATCAACCTGCTGAACCACTACATCCTATTCTATCACCTTGGCCCTTTATGCAGTGGGGGATGGATATAGTTGGCAAGCTACCAAAAGCACCTCGAAGCAAAGTATTCATGATGTCTATGACAGATTACTTTACAAAATGGATTGAAGCTGAAGCCATTGTACAAATTAGAGACAAAGAAGTGATATCATTCCTGAAAAGAAACATTATTAGCACATTCAGAGTTCCATCTGAGGTTATATGTGACAATGGCTCTCAGTTCATCAGCAAGAAGACACAAGACTTTTGTACAAGATGGGGAATCAAGTTGATAACGTCTATACCAGTACATCCTCAAGCCAATGGTCAAGCTGAGTCCAGTAACAAGTTGATAGTGAACAACCTGAAGAAACGTCTAGATCAAAAGAAAGATGGGCTGAAGAACTACCCTTAGTACTTTGGGCAAACAAAACTACTCCAAAAACTGCAACTGGACAGACCCCTTACTCCTTGGTGTTTGGTGTTGAAGCTGTTATCCCTATAGAATTCACAATCTCAACAGCTAGATATGGTCTAACAACTCCAGAAGACAACCATCTTATTCTTGCCGAAGACCTAGATACTATTGATGAACATAGAGACATGGCTAAGATCAGGATGGCAGCCTACCAGCAAAGGATTGCCAAGTCTTACAACAAAAACGTCCGTCTAGAAGATTTCAAGTTGGAGACATGGTCCTGAGGAAAAAAAATTTCAGAACACAAGGGAGTTAAATGCGGGTAAGTTTGCAGCCAAGTGGGAAGGTCCCTATCTGGTTGATGCAGAAGCTGGAAAGGGGACATATAGACTATCAACCTTAGATAGCACAAGGATTCCAAGAAGTTGGAATGCAATCCACCTCAAGTTGTACTTCATGTAAGTTGTAGTCCATTCAATTTCAAGAATCAATTATAATTTACTTTGCTTTATTTCAATTATGTTATTTCAATTCGAGTTATATTTTTCAAACTCTTACTGACTTAAGCATCAGAGGGGTGTTACCTAAGCTAACACCCACCCCTAACATGTTTCTATCTTGCAAGGAAACTTAAGGTTTATACTCAAGACAACATGATTAATATGCTCAGTTCAGGTTGCAAAGTAATCCAAGATAACAAGGTGATGTTTCAGGTTACTAAAAGACCAAATCGCTAAAACATTATGCAAATCAGTTTTCAAATTGCCGCATGATGAATCAGATACACTCCAAATAAATTCAAAATTACATTCAAGATGTAAGGTACACACCTTTCTAAGGTTTAAAGATTTTGCATCTTTCTTAAGTTTTTAAGGTTATTTACACCTTCGCCTGGGCGCACGTTTTTCATGTTTTAGTTGAGTTGTAGGTGGGTCAATTGTTTTGGCCAAATTTAAGCACTTTGACCCTAAGGAAGATGATAGGGCACCATGGAATATGATCATTTTAATTCAAGATGTAAAAACATAGTATTTAACGAGGAAAGCCCTTGAACAACATGTTCGCCGGCATAAAACCTCGAAACAATGGAGTTTTATTGATCTTGTGATGGTAGAGAGTCAAATGAAGTGTGAATACAAAATATGTGTGTGTAAGTGTTAGTGAATGTGTGTATACATAGGTGTTTCTAATGTTATTTAAACAACATGAATATAACAGTTGTAACGAGTCTAACGTCTTCCTCTTTTTCCTCCTTGAAATTCGTGAGAGGGTGAGAATAATCCGTTTAGTAGAATCATTTAATCGAGTAGTGAAGAATTTTGACCGAGTCTGTAGTAATGGCTCCTGATAGATATGTGATTTGATGGTTTTACCATATTGTCAAGTTGTTGCCTCAGGATATAGGATCAGGATGTAATGCCAAGTTGTAACATGCTGAAGGTGATTTTTTACCCCCAACAATTGCCCCCAAATTTAAAATTTTTTAAAGAAGTTAAAAAATTTAAAATTTTAACCCTACTTGCTGGCGCCCACATTTTCACTTATCTGGCATCTTCTTAGCGCAACAACTTCCAATACCTAGGGTTTAGGTAATTGAGTACTCCTAGGGTTCTTCAACCGTCAAGTCATGCCTTATTAATACGCCAGTTGATGTTTTCTTCTTTCTTCAACTTTTGACAAGCCTCCGAAGTGCCTTTCCTGTTCCAGTGAGTTCCTATTCCTCTCAAAAGCCTTCTTCTTCTTGTCTGCTACTACTCTCTTGTTCATATGGGTAAATCTAAAGAAGCCGCTATCCCTAGTTTGGTGTTTCCCCTTGGTTTACGTTGATTAAATGCTACAGACTGTCCTGAGGATGAGGAATGCGCCCTGTCCAATGCTAGCATTGAAACCCTTTGAAAAATTTTTTCCTTTCCCGTGGGTGCTGAGTTTATGGATCCCAATCCTAATCTTTTTTCTGATTGTGTTTCAGACGATTGGGTCTGTTTCCTTGAATACCCTTTTACCATTGGGCTCAAGTTCCCCTTTAATCACTCGTTTCTTCAAGATTACTGGCCTTGCCTACTGTCAACTCATGCCTGTGGGCTGGAGGGCTTTGGCTACCTTGGACAGGTTGAGTGATGAGATGGGGTTAAGGGTTGGCTTGGAAGAATTTGCCTGTTGTTATGATATTAGGACCCACTGTGAGCGCCTCCCAACTCCCGGAACCTAAAACCCGTGTCCCGGGATGGAGGGTCCCAAAACATACCTTTTTTAAAAAAAAAAAAAAACTTTTCTTTATTTTAACTTGAAAAGTATAACTACCCATTTTCAAAACAATTTCAAAATAACCTCTCTACTTAGAGGTGAAATATAAACCTGCTTCTACCCGTTATAACCTGTATCATTTACAAGTACTACAACTGCAACGGCTTACACAAGCCAACTTTAAAACAACCACTCCCAAGAGTAATTACAACCACATAATCACAACTATTCCCAACTCCCAAATAAATATATGCATACTCTGACAACCCAAAATACGATCCAAACTCCTTCCCGGCCTCACCGGTATGGTCCACCTGTCTCAGCTGAATCTAAAACAGTAAAGGGAGAAGGGGTGAGATAAAATCTCAGCAAGCTATTATGTATGCAACAATATGCCATACAGTATGCAATACATTACAGGTTGCTCACAATCACATTGGAAAACAGTAAACACTTTGCGTTACCTTTTCCTCCTGACCAGCAAGTCCTACAATAAGCACCACATAACATGTTGCTCATATAATATGCAACACACACAGGTTGCTCAATATCAAATATGCAACATCAAACAGGTTGCTCATAACCATATTGGGAAAACAGTAAACACTTTACGTTACCTTTCCCTTTACCTTTCCCATATGAATCATAGGTAGTACTACAGTGGGAGTTATCCTCCACTCATTTTGTGAACTGCTGATTGCATATCCACATCTTATACGATCCCTTACAGAGATCCATATAAGCTACCTCGCTATCTTATGGCATGACTGCACATATCCATAGAAGCTAAACCCCTTAATCTGTGGCCACAGAAGGGAGTGAACGGTTCAAGTATAAAGACATCCAAACACTTTATGAAATATTTCTCATAAGTGATGGTATTCTCTATATCCCCAAAGATCAGCTGATACAACTATATTCAGGCACATAACAGATACTTGAAAGTAAGTCCACCCCATGGGACATCAACACATATATAACATGGAACTGCAACCAATGTTAAATCAAACACAATAGTGCACATATATTTCAACACTATTGAATAACAACAATCTAATGACATGGTATTAATACTCATGCTCCACAATGAAACCGTGCAACATGTATTTAAACACTATGTGCACAACCAACTATGAACATGTAAACACTTATGGCACAAAGTATATAACATAAGTCCTACATATCCGTGCTCCATCCCATAATGCAGTGCAACATATATTCCATGCACTATCTCAACCAATAACCACTTATAGGTAACCACATAGGGGTACAATATAATGTAAGTAGCCCTACGCAGTCATGTCATAATGTGGAACACCTTCTATAAAGGTTCCAACTAAGCACTTAGGTATTACACCTTCTACCCCTAATTTGAAGCAACAACCATGTAAATATAACCACATAAGGCACTATATATCACATACGAGGTCTACATATTCAATACACAATGTATAATTGAGTAACAGGGTATTAACACTCCTGCCACAACCAATGAAGTAGTGCCACATATACATGTTATGCACTCTAAGAGCAAATAACCCTAACCAGGTCACCACGTAGGAGTGCAATTTCATATAAGTAGTCCTACGCATTCATCATACAATATTAAACACCTTCTCTTAAGGTTCCAAGTTCAAATACCAAGTTTTACAAACTTTGGTTCAAGTTTAACAATTGCCTCTCAACCCTTTTTAAGACACTAATTAAAGCCTTTCTCATTATCCGCTTGGACCATTTAAAGTTCCATAGAGTAGTACTAAAGTTGTACTAAAAGCGTAGTTAAAGAGGGACTAAATCTATACTCATTTGATTAGGTCCACAAGCTTGCAAAGTAAGCCTCAGACAACTGCCCTGGTCACGAGTCGTGATGGTGGGCACGAGTCGTGACCAACCCCTGCACGACTGATCCAATTCCACGACTACCCTTCATGACTGAAACCCCCAGGCCATGAAGCGTCGCAAGACTCCATAGTGCAAGGTCACGACTCGTGCTTCAGGGCACGAGTCGTGCCCAAGCCCAGAAAATGATGTTCATCAGCAACATCAGCAGTAACCACAACAACACTTTCAGTTCTTCATTTCAGCAACTACCAAGGCATCTAACCATAATGTCTATACATGTTTTACATCATAATATCCTCCCTCCATAACACATACTCCCTCTGTCCCAATAGTAGCTTCCCATTTTGCCATTTTGGGTGTCCCATTAATAGCTTCCACTTTCCTTTTTTGGCAAAGGAATCTTTACTATTCCCTCCACTCATTCTCTCTCCTACATTATTTTAATACTCATAACACCATTTTAATTTACTATTCCCTCCACTCATTCTCTCTCCTATTTTCAAATTACACTCACAACATTTTTTCTTCCCACCCATTTTATTAATTTGCGTGCAAGGCAAAAAACGAGCAGCTTCTATTGGGATGGAGGGAGTATATAACAAGTTATTAATTCAATTCAACCCATTATATCCTCTTTTAACATGTTTCTTCAACCCAATTCATTTCTTTCCATTTCAAACACCAAGAACTGATTTCCACTTTACACAAATCATTCATAACTTCATAATAACATCATTAAACATATTATGAACAGTTATTGAAAGGAACCATAACAACTTACCAATTTTTTACCAAAATAAAAGGAAGATATGATCGGCTCTTCTTGCTCTATTCACCTCCCTTAGCATTAATTTGAAGACGGAATCAACAACGGATTGAAGGCTGAATTTCTGGGATTTTTGGACTATAAGCTAGGGTTTAAGCTTCTTTAGAACGTAGGAGAAGAAGAGAGAAAATGAGGAGGTGATAATCTTCTTGGATAAACTTAGGATGATATTTATATAAACAATTTTACACTTTAGCTCCTCCAAGTTCTAATCTCCTACAAACCACCACCTTAAACTTACAATTACACGTAAGCACCTCAAGGCTTTTATAACACTTCAAATCAATTTTCAAATATCATCATTTTACTATAAAATTTCCCATTTATCTCTTTTAGACATTATATACTCCATTGATATTTTAATATCTAAAATCAAGTAATTTCTCAACTTGGAAAATAACACCTAACCAAATCCAATTTTCAATTCAAATGCCAGAATGAACATAGTCATTCCATAAATCACATAATACTTAACATAAGGGCAATACACCCCACTCCCACGTGCTCAACACGTGGCCAAATTAGTGCCTGAACCTTGGGTCGTGACACTCACTCCCCCTTAAATAAAATTCATCCCAAATTTTAGACATACTTACCTGAGAGCTCAATGATCACACATACTCCTCAAGCATTTCGAATTTTCAAACCCAAGTAGTTTCCTCAATGACATGATTCTTCCACTCAATTCAACTCAACTTGCATATCCTCGGTTGAAGAATTCAATATCAGGATAGGATCATAAAGATACTTCCTCCCATACCCAGCTCCATACAGTGCCAATTCAATACTGAACTGATAACTGATGATATACGTAAATTCCACTAAGATTGAATAAACCTCTCACAATGAGGGAAAATCCATCACATACACATGCAACATATCCTTACAATCTGGATAGTTCTCTCTGTCTGCCCATCTACCTGAGAATGAAAAGCATAACTGAACTAAGCTCGAAGCCCAAGCCTCATACTAAGTCTTCCCAAATTGGAATAGGACTCTCGGATCCCAATCTGATACAAAATATGGATTGGTACTCTGTGAAATCAATCAAATCTCTCGCCTCTATGATTATGCTAACTTTTCCATTCAACCCTTCAGTAATCTAGGTAGAAATGAACCAACCCGGTCAATCTATCCACTATTATTCAACCGCATCCATATTATTTCATTCATGGTCAATTTGGGGAACCTCCCTAAGCTTTCATAACTGTAGGGATATTCAAATTCACAATTTATGTCTTATTTTGCAATTCACAGGACCAACATGTTAATAATGAAACCTTTCGGCTAATCACATCTGCAACCACACTATCTTTCCCAGATGATATAAAATAACGCAATCAATATCTTTTAAGTAACCAGAGATTCAACTCTTCTGGTTAGTAAAAATCTCAATTTTTAACTTCATATAGATAATGTTCCACTTAGGTAACACAACAGAATCACAATCACTTTCATGACAAGAATAGGAAAAATTCTGATCTGATGGTGCTCACTTCCTCGAAGCATAAGATATTCCTTTCCCATTCTGCATAAGAATACAACCCAAACCCTTCTTTTGGCGTGCAACTAAAATCACAAGTTCTCACATCCATCAAGTAAGGTAAGGATTGAACTGTAGTCAATCTATCCTTTAACTATGCAAAACTGGTTTCACCCTTTTGCGTTCCATATCAATAATATCTCCTTTCGAGTAAATCACCCACGAAAGTCCATCAATTATTATCTGGTAACAATCTGTCAAACCCAGACAACTACGGGATTCTAACACTGTCAAAGGTTGTTCCATTTGACCAGGGTCTCAATATTCGAGAAAATGATAACCATGCCCCAAGCTTGAAACTATAAGGCCCAACATTACAATTTTCTTGAGTCACAACTCACACTTTCTGAATTCCGCAACCAATTAATTCTCATGAAAAACAGATACATAACTTGCAATTAATTCCCATAATCTCTTCATAACTTTAAATAACCCAAGATATCATCCATAAAGATTATCACAAAGTTATTAGAATCAGGTTTAAAAACTCGACTCATCATTTTCACCGACACATCTGGTGCCCTTCCACAAGGTGCTTTTGGATATGAAAATAACCCAACATTACATCAATACGAAATTTGACTGCCCTAACTGACATCTAGAAATACTCTGAGGGAACACCTCACTAATTCACTTACCACCGGTAATTAAGATATTTCAGGTGACTTTTTATTCAAGTCTAACACAGAAATCAGATAACATTCACATTCTTTAGACCATACATTTAGGCCTTTAATGCATATACGACACAATATCAAATAATGACTTATTCGCCTCAATCACAAACAGAGGCAATTCAAACATAGAAAAGGAGACTCGCTACTTGCGACAGTCTACTCAAAACACAACAACTACTTAACCAGTGCAGGCCAAGTATATCAATAATATCACGAATTGGTAATTCTACCAAATCCACTGGCAATCCATGCCCACATATAATCATGTTACAACCATGATAATCAAAGAAAATTCGAGGTACTTTCCCATAGGAGTTGAAACCTCTAGCACATAAGGCAACTCTTAGACCATTTATGCAATTAAAAGCAAAAATGCAATGCCACATAAGAATGGGATAAACTGGGATCTATAAAAATATGACCCCTAATTCCTGAGACAGGGAATACCTCTAATAACTGCGGAGGAATCTATCTCTCCATAATCCCAAGCCAAGACTCGGCCTTAGACTTTCTCTTTTGCTTTCCCTTCAGTATCTCTCTTTGTACCACTACTTTGTTGCCCTTTTTGCTGGCCACTGCCTGATGTCTGTTCTTGTCGAAGTTTAGATTTAGGACAATCTTTTCTGAAATGCCCCATTTCCCCACACTTCAGACATTTCCCTTGCTTTTTCCAACACGTCTCATCTGTATGTCCAGTCCGCTGGAAAAATTTACAAACTATGCTAGGTTGACCAGATACTGGCTGAACTGTAGAAGCTGCAATCTGTACTCCTCGAACCCTTCCAGAAACCGAAGAACTTGGCTGTCCTCTGATCAGTCTGGAGCCTTGTTCCTGATACTTTAACTTGCTTCCACCCCTTTTTAATCCTCCTTGGTGCTTCTCAAGATCATTCTCAATCTGAAATGCCCTATCCAAGGTCGTCTGATAATCGGCAAAGGCATAAGTCAACAATTGTTTCCTCAATTCGGGTCTCAAACCTTTTACAAACAGATAAACTCTCCTCAATTCATGGGGTACCAAGTGAGTGCAATGCCAAGCCAATTCCATGAACCTTGCCGAATACTGAGCTACCGTCATAGATCCCTGTTCCAGACGTAAGAAATCCACCTCTATCTTATCTCGGGTAACCATGGTAACAAAATAATCCTCGAACTTTCGAGTGAAATTATCCCAAGTTTGGGGCGTATGATCCCGCTCCCAACCTTTCTGTAAACCTTACCACCACTGATCCGCTGGACCTTCCAGATTAAAAACGGCACACCTAATCTTTTCTTCTTCAGGTATTCCCATGGCCTAAAAGGTTTTGTTCATTGCTTCTAACCATTTTTCTGCCTTCCACGAATTCGGATTTCCATTAAAGCTTGGTGGATTCATCCTTACAAAATCTTCTATCCCAGGCTTTGGTCGTACCTCAGGTTGCTGTTGAGCTTGCCCCTGAGCTGCCATATTCTGTAGAAAGACCCTGAACATCTTCATCATTTCTATATTCTGGTCTTCTCCGGTTCCCATAATATTCACATTTCCGTGATCCCTTTGTTGATCATCACCATTTCCCGCCATTGAACAACTTCCTGCATTCAACACTCGACGTTAGATATTACACACTCCCCCTTAGGCTAGACATCTACCCTTGACTTCTAACCTGAGCTCTGATACCAACTGTGAGCGCCTCCCAACTCCAAAAACCTAAAACCCGTGTCCCAAGAAGGAGGGTCCCAAAACATACCTTTTTTTTAAAAAAAAACTTTTCTTTATTTTAACTTGAAAAGTATAACTACCCATTTTCAAAACAATTTCAAAATAACCTCTCTACTTAGAGGTGAAATATAAACCTGCTTCTACCAGTTATAACCTGTATCATTTACAAGTACTACAACTGCAACGGCTTACACAAGCCAACTTTAAAACAACCACTCCCAAGATTAATTACAACCACATAATCACAACTATTCCCAACTCCCAAATAAATATATACATACTCTGAAAACCCAAAATACAATCCAAACTCCTTCCCGGCCTCACCGGTATGGTACACATGTCTCAGCTGAATCTAAAACAGTAAAGGGAGAAGGGGTGAGATAAAATCTCAGCAAGCTATTATGTATGCAACAATATGCCATACAGTATGCAACACATAACAGGTTGCTCACAATCACATTGGAAAACAGTAAACACTTTACGTTACCTTTTCCTCCTGACCAACAAGTCCTACAATAAGCACCACATAACAGGTTTCTCAATATCAAATATGCAACATCAAACAGGTTGCTCATAACTACATTGGGAAAATAGTAAACACTTTACGTTACCTTTCCCTTTACCTTTCCCATCTGAATCATAGATAGTACTACGGTGGGAGTTATCCTCCACTCATTTTGTGAACTGCTGATTGCATATCCACATCTTATACGATACTTTACAGAGATCCATATAAGCTACCTCGCTATCTTATGGCATGACTGCACATATCTATAGAATCTGAACCCCTCATCCGTGGCCACAGAAGGGAGTGAACGTTCAAGTATAAAGACATCCAAACACTTTATGAAATATTTTCTCATAAGTGATGGTATTCTCTATACCCCCGAAGATCAGCTGATACAACTATATTCATGCACATAACAAATACTTTAAAGTAAGTCCACCCCATGGGACATCAACACATATATAACATGGAACTGCAACCAATGTTAAATCAATCACAATAGTGCACATATATTTCAACACTATTGAATAACAATAATCTAATGACATGGTATTAATACTCATGCTCCACAATGAAACCGTGCAACATGTATTTAAACACTATGTGCACAACCAACTATGAACATGTAAACACTTATGGCACAAAGTATATCACATAAGTCCTACATATTTGTGCTCCATCCCATAATGCAGTGCAACATATATTCCACGCACTATCTCAACCAATAACCACTTATAGGTAACCACGTAGGGGTACAATATAATGTAAGTAGCCCTACGTACTCATGTCATACTGTGGAACACCTTCTATAAAGGTTCCAACCAAGCACTTAGGTATTACACCTTCTACACCTTATTTGAAGCAACAACCATGTAAATATAACCACATAAGGCACCGTATATCACATACGAGGTCTACATATTCAATACACAATGTATAATTCAGTAACAGGGTATTAACACTCCTGCCACAACCAATGAAGTAGTGCCACATATACATGTTATGCACTCTAAGAGCAAATAACCCTAACCAGGTCACCACGTAGGAGTACAATATCATATAAGTAGTCCTACGCATTCATCATACAATATTAAACACCTTCTCTTAAGGTTCCAAGTTCAAATACCAAGTTTTACAAACTTTGGTTCAAGTTTAACAATTGCCTCTCAACCCTTTTTAAGACACTAATTAAAGCCTTTCTCATTATCCGCTTGGACCATTTAAAGTTCCATAGAGTAGTACTAAAGTTGTACTAAAAGCGTAGTTAAAGAGGGACTAAATCTGTACTCATTTGATTAGGTCCACAAGCTTGCAAAGTAAGCCTCAGACAACTGCCCTGGTCACGAGTCGTGATGGTGGGCACGAGTCATGACCAACCCCTGCACGACTGATCCAATTCCACGAATACCCTTCACGACTGAAACCCCCAGGCCATGAAGTGTCACACGACTCCATAGTGCAAGGTCACGACTCGTGCTTCAGGGCACGAGTCGTGCCCAAGCCCAGAAAATGATGTTCATCAGCAACATCAGCAGCAACCACAACAACACTTTCAGTTCTTCATTTCAGCAACTACCAAGGCATCTAACCACAGTGTCTATACATGTTTTACATCATAATATCCTCCCTCCATAACACATAACACATATATAACAAGTTATTAATTCAATTCAACCCATTATATCCTCTTTTAACATGTTTCTTCAACCCAATTCATTTCTTTCCATTTCAAACACCAAGAACTGATTTCCACTTTACACAAATCATTCATAACTTCATAATAACATCATTAAACATATTATGAATAGTTATTGAAAGGAACCATAACAACTTACCAATTTTTTACCAAAATAAAAGGAAGATATGATCGGCTCTTCTTGCTCTATTCACCTCCCTTAGCATTAATTTGAAGATGGAATCAACAACGGATTGAAGGCTGAATTTCTGGGATTTTTGGACTATAAGCTAGGGTTTAAGCTTCTTTAGAACGTAGGAGAAGAAGAGAGAAACTGAGGAGGTGATAATCTTCTTGGATAAACTTAGGATGATATTTATATAAACAATTTTACACTTTAGCTCCTCCAAGTTCTAATCTCCTACATACCACCACCTTAAACTTACAATTACACGTAAGCACCTTAAGGCTTTTATAACACTTCAAATCTATTTTCAAATATCATCATTTTACTATACAATTTCCCATTTATCTGTTTTAGACATTATATACTCCATTGATATTTTAATATCTAAAATCAAGTAATTTCTCAACTTGGAAAATAACACCTAACCAAATCCAATTTCCAATTCAAAACCCAGAATGAACACATAGTCATTCCGTAAATCACATAATGCTTAACATAAGGGCAATACACCCCACTCCCACGTGCTCAACACGTGGCCAAATTAGTGCCCGGACCTAGGGTCGTGACACCCATGGTACATATAGGTTTGGTTTTAGGGGTGAAAAATAAAGCCTTGAGTTTGATAGTGGATTCCTTAGATTCGTATAGGGGTTGGAAAAATAGGTTTTTTTTTGTAAAGATGGATACGATTGAAGGTGTTGAGGATGTGGCTCGTGAGTGAAGGAAGGAAGGTAGTTTCAGTTTATTTTTATTTCTTATTGGCTAATCTTCATCATCTTTAGGTTGATTAAATTTCATTTGTCTTTGCAGTCTTCAAGTTGAGTGATCTTTTTCCGAAATTGGATGATTCTTTGGAAATCATTCAGAAAGTGAGGACTTTACCTGAAGAGTCACGTAAGTTTGTTCCGCTGCCTGTCATATTTGTTTCTGAGAGTGCAAGTGTAGAAGTAGAGTCAGACAAGTTGGTAGAAGAGGGTTCCCACAAGATGTTATCTGGTAAGTGTTCGTATTTATCTCTACTTGTCTTTTTGTTTCTTTAGTTGACTGGTTTCTTTGTCTTGCAGTTTCACGTCCTCAGACAGGTTTTGATGTGAAGGACATCATGTCTATAATTAGGGCAAAAGCTGGAGTAAAGAAGGAAGATAGTAAGCCACCTCTATCAAAAGGAGAAGGTTCCAAGGTTGATAAAAAGAGAAAGTTGGATGAGGTTGAAGTGGTGAAGGTATTGAAGAAGGATGCTGACAATATCGTAGCTTATGCTGAGAAGGTAACAACGTTTCTTCTTCTTTCCCTGTACTCGAAGTAGCCAACATAAAAATTCTAAGGATCTCTTTATATGCAGGCTTTGAATCTTGCGGTCAACTTGGTTAAAGATGTGGAGGTAAAAGAGGACAGGATCAAGGTGCTTGATAAAAGGGTCAAGTTTGAGACACTTAGGGCTACACAAGCTGAGAAACAATCGGAGGTTTATGCTGATGAGATTTCCAAGCTGAAGAAGGAGTTTTCAAAAGCCACTGACGAACATGTGAAGGAATTGGAAGCCACAAAGGAGAGGTTCATGTTTAATGCTAGCAAGACGGTGATGGAAAGTAGGATAGAAATGATCAAGGAATATGAGATGGGGCAGCACACCAAGTGGAGCATTAAAGATGAGGTTGCAATGATGAATGCATTTCTAGGTGAGGCGGTTGATGTTGGGGAAGTGAGCTCGAAGGTTCAAGATGCTGGCAAGGAGGGACAAGTTGATGAAGCCCGAGAGGAGGAGAAGAAAGAGGAATGAAGATCAGGTATGTTTTTGCCAACTTCAAAAGACAATTTTACGTTTTATTTTGAATTCTAATTGAGGGGGTGGCCCTCTTAAAAACAACTTTTATAGTTTTACCACTTGATATTTTTGCCGAGGGGTTTGTCCTCGCTTTAGATGATGAATCTTTTTAGGTTGTAATGAATTATGGTGCCATTGTTTGAGACATAGACTTTTGGGTAGTTTATGTGTTTTTGAAGCCAAGTTGTGGCTTTTTGGATTAGTTAGAATCAGGTTGTGGATCCTCTTTTTTGGGGAAAGTTTGGATGGAAAAAAGGTATAAAACTTATGATGTTATTGTAACATGTTAATGTTACATCCTTACGATTTCAACTTGAGTTCGTAGCTTTAATTAAGTGTAAGGGGGTAATCAACATGTACATGACATGTTGGCCCACCTACTCCTTAACTAAAACACGAAAATCGTGCGACCATGCGAAGGCGTAACAACCTTAAAAAACTTTAAGAAAGATGCAAAATCTTTGTCCCATTAGGAAGGCGTATACCTTATACTTTGGAAACATCAGAATTGAAATAAACGTAAAGATTTGTATTTAATTTGGAAATAGAAGAACGATACGTTATAGGTAGGGCTTTCGCGTTGGGAATATAAAGTTCTCCATGTCTGATACTTACTAGTCTGGTTGGTCAACTTGGTTAGGATCAAAGGTGCTTTGGATTGACCGTTTTGTTTCCCCCAGTCGCTTATTAGTAGGTGTTGGTTTCTTGTCTCCAGAAAACCTAGAAACGGTGCTCGAAGGATCTGCCAGGCCGTGGGGAATCTGCTTCACCTTGTCGAAGTTATTTATCCTACGCATGCGTACCATTGCTCTTACTTCTTGTGTCCTGTATTACGACCAACAACAGGAAGCATCTAAAATAAAAAAATGGGAAATCAAAAAACCGTGGTTAAGGCCTTTCGGCAGGTATCTTGATTCCTTGTTTGCAAATCAAAAAACCATGGGCCCCACGATGAGTGCCAAACTGTTTTGGCCAAATTTAAGCACTTTGACCCCAAGGAAGATGATAGGGCACCATGGAATATGATCATTATGTAAAAACATAGTATTTAACGAGGAAAGCCCTTGAACAACATGTTCGCCGACATAAAACCTCGGAACAATGGAGTTTTATTGATCTTGTGATGGTAGAGAGTCAAATGAAGTGTGAATACAAAATATGTGTGTATAAGTGTTAGTGAGTATGTGTACATAGGTGTTTCTAATGCTATTTAAACAACATGAATATAACAGTTGTAACGAGTCTAACGTCTTCCTCTTTTTCCTCCTTGAAATTCGTGAGAGGGTGAGAATATTCCGTTTAGTAGAATCATTTAATCGAGTCGTGAAGACTTTTGATCGAGTATGTAGTAACGGATCCTGATAGATAGGGGATTTGATGGTTTTACCATATTGTCAAGATGTTGCCTCAGGATGTAGGATCAGGATGTAATGCCAAGTTGTAACATGCTGAAGGTGATTTTTTACCCCCAACATCAATGTGTCATGTACATGTTGATTACCTTCTTGCTCTTAATTAAAATTATGAACTCAGGTTGAAATCACAGGTTGTAACATCAACATGTTACCAAATGAACACAAGGTTTTTAGATCAAAACATCTTTCCATTTATTCCATCTCGTAGCTTCAACTTGCTACACATTCCTACTCTATTACATTTTCAAAAAAATTCTAAGTTGGGGCAACAACAGAAATTCAATTGTTCCTTACAACCAGAATACTAAAAAGGGAACAAACGGTCTGATCCTACTTATCAGACACCCAAAAGTTTTCACCATGCTATCACAAGACATGGGGAAACAACAGTGCAACAAAAGCATGTCCAAACAGACATGTCAAAAACCAAATTACATCCTAAAATACTAATTGTCTTAGAGGACACCCCCTCTATTGAAATACTTAATTAAAACATAAAAAAAATTGTTATTTGGTAACTGGCCCCTGCATGCAAAAAACACAAACTTACCATGCTTCAAACATCTTCTTTCTTCTCCTCCTCTTGAGTCTCTCCGACTTGCTCGGCCTTCTCTGCATCTTGAGCTTTAGAGTTAACTTCATCAGCTTCTTCATCAGCGATCCTCCTCAAAGCTGCATACTCCTCTTCCAGGTTCCATTCTGTGTGCTTACCAGCTTGATATTCTTTGATCATCTCGATCCTAGCATCAAATACAGATTTGGCAGCTTTAGCAATCAAAGCGTTGCGGATGATCTCTACCTCCTTAGTATGGTTCTTGCTAGATTCAGCTACTCTAACCACCCACTGTGATCTCGCTATCCTTCGCCTTTATCTCCTTGTCCTTTTTTTTCAGCATATTAAGGGCAACTTTGAGATTCTCCTCAGCTTTCATCTTAGCCTTGAATGAAGCTTCAGCTTTATCCTTCCACAACCTGATCTCCCTTGCCATCAATCCAGCAACAGCTACAACCTATTATAAGGGATAACGGCATTAGTCGAAACAGAAAATAGAGGTATATTTATAGCAGAGTAACATAATACCTTTTTCTCAAGCTCGTCTTCACTTGGCACCGCAACGTCTACATCAACAACTTCTTGCACTCTCTTCCTCTTAACCATCACCTTATCACCAACCTCCAACTTGGGCACCGGAGGCATGCTGCTTCCCTCAGCCTTTACTTTGCCTTTGTATTTAGCCACTAGTTCACTTGATGCAAATCCAGATTGAGAACGAGTCACTGCAAGATGAAAATCAATATGTTAGCACAGCATGAGTTACAAACACAAGTTCAAATTGAAAAAGGGCTCACCAGATGACATCTTATGGCTGCACTCTTCAGGAAAATCTCTAGGTCCAAGAAGTTGTTCTCAACGCTCACTAAGGCAGACGCAGCGATCAAGGAGACAAAGCTACGAAGGTTCTCCGGTGAAGCTTTGATCTTCTTGACAATTTCCAACAAGTTCGAGCGGCCTGGAAACAGCTTAGCCAACTTGGGAACTGCAAATCAACCAAAGAGTTAGTAACAAAATGCAAATCATAAAGAGAAAATAACAAGCGGCTGGACTACCTTCCTTCCTCCACTCAAACACCATTCTGTCACCACCAGCCAAACTGTTCCGCCTCACATAGAAAAATCTATTTTTCCAGCCTCTATCTTTATCTAGCGATTCCGCCACCAAGCTTTGTGTCCTAGACTTAACCCTAAATCCATACCTAGATGACCCATGTGACCTTATATCGTAGCAACATGCAAATTCCTCCATTCCAACCCTCAAATTAGTCAAAACATTCAACCTGTCTAACGTCGCTAAAGCCCTCCAACCTACGGGCATCAATTGAGTGTAGGTGAGTTATGTGACCTCGAAGAAACGCGTGATTAATGGGGAAAAGGGGAATTTTAAGTCTATTACAAAAGGGTATTCTAAGAAGCAAACCCATTCTGGGGACACACAATCCGAAGTCAGATCAAGGTTAAGGTTCATGAACACCGCACCCACTGGGAAAGATTTTTTCAAGGTTTCAATGTCCGACAGAGTAAGCTCACAGTGTTCTTCTTGGGGTTTATCAAGTAAACCCATAGACATAAAACCCTCAGGCAAAACAACATTTCGATCTTCCATAAGATTTTCCATTTTTTCAGAAAAAGAAAGGAAAAGATTTGAGAAAAATTAGAGAACTCACCGTGCTTGCAGACTTCCTCTCTCTTCCTTTGTGGTAAATAAAAAGCCAGGTTCAAGTTCTTGGTTTATTAGAAGGAGTTTGACGATTCAAGAATCCTATCATAACTCTGACACCTAGAGTCTCGCAACCAACAGACGTCTCATCCTTCACCCAACTTAATTGTTAGTGGGTGGCAGCGGTTAAAATTGATATTTTCAAAATTAAATTCTCTTTTAACTTCAAAAATTCAAGGACAATTGTTTGGGGTAGAAAAATCAGCATCCTGGCATTACATCTTGAGCTTACAACTTGATAGTACAACTTGACTAAAACCACGTTCTGCAGGGCTGTTACTTTGAACCTATTTTTCAGGAACCATTATCAAAGTTTGGAGATATTGTGGACCAAGTCAAACACGTGAGAATAACCTATCCAGTACATGTCCAACGTCAACAAGGATTCAAGATAACGAAGGCTTTATCTTTAACAAACAACCCTAGAATCATGGATGAGATCTACTAGTTTGTTATTTACTATTTTCCAATATTTAAAGCGAGCATCTCGCATGTAATGAGACGCTCTCTGACAAGCCATCGGCTGTATTTTCTCCCTTTACTTACATTAATTGTACTTCCATTGAGTTTAATAAAATACCATATTTGAGGTTTTATGTTGGCGAACAAGTTGTTCAAGGGCTTTCCTTGTTAAATACATTGTCCATTGATTCTTGAATCTTGAAGTGTTACATTCCATTGTGCCCAATTTCATTCCTTAAAGTTGAATTGCATAAATTTGACCAAAACAATAATGTTATTCCTTTAGAAAATGTTACTCCATATTTCATGCAATAAACATAGGCGTCGTAACTACAACATGAAAGTCTTAATCTCAGGCTTCTTAACTACCCCTTTCGGCTCAAAATAACTATCGTTTTTGCCTTTTCACCAAATTTAGGAAAAACATTTATTCTACACATATTTTTATTTTGATTAGGGATGACCAAATCAAAATCGGAACCGGCTCGAAACCGTTGAACCGGCATAGTATCAGGACCGTAGAATCAATTTTACGAGAAATAAATGCCAAAATTGATATATCATCCCTTATGTTATTGTTATTCACTTTTTCAATCAAAAAAGGGTGAATCAAATCGCATCTAACGAATCCATTATTTAATAATATAAAATAAGGAAAACCGGCGTAAACTGTGAACCGTTCGAACCGTAACCGTCGGTTTAGCGGTCCGATTTCGGTTTATACATTTCAGAAATCGTGAACCGGCAGTTTCGAATCGGATGAACCGGAACCGTTGCCAAAACCGTCAAAATCATCAGAAATTTCACCAGATTTGTCATAATATAGCCGCTATTTCCGTTAGCTAATGGATAGTTGACCAAAAATAATCGTTTTTTACCCTTTCTTTAACCAGTTTTCAATCAACAAAAAAAAATAAAAAAATATTTTTTTGTTATACTAATATATTTCCTTAACTATAAATACCACCCTCCTCCCCTCACATTTTTTTATACAAACTTCATGAACTCTCTCTTAACTTTCTATAACGAATTTCGTTAATTTATTTGATTCTTAAACTCAAATCATAAACTAACTCTTATTTGTTTAAGATTGAAGGTATGTTGTATATATACTTTTATTTGTTTAAGGTTTAGGATATGGTGTCTATATGGTTTAGGTATAAGATTGAGTAGTTCGATTTAGGGGTATAAATGAGATTTAGGTATATGATTTAGGGGTTAGGGTACGGGGTATATGGTATTATGGTTAAGGTATATAAATTAGGATTTAGGGTAGAGTCGTCAATTTGGTATCGTCCCGTCCCGCCATACAAATGGGATGGGATGGAATAGAATAGTATATTCTAATCCCGTATAAAAACAGACCTATTTGGGACGTGGGACAAGTCAGGACGGGACGTTCCGCATTTTTATAATTTTTATTTTTTTAACCTCAAAGGTATTTTAGCACTTATTTCTTAATTTTTTTTTTCAACTATTCGTTGTTGTTTTTTTTTTTTTTGTTGATTAATCTATTTTATTAATTTAAGAAATTTTTATATTGTTTGATTGCAAAATAATAATTTTATATTTTAATTTAATGTTTTGGCATCCTATCGGTTAGATTTTATTTTTATAATATTATCGTATTCTTGTCTCGCATTGTCCCGTATTGTCTCGCGTCCCAAGGAGGGATGCGACGGGACGAAGATTTTCTGTCCCACGAAGAATGCGGGACGTCCCTTCCCGTCCCGCGAAATTGCGAGATTTCATAGTTCTGTCTCGTCCCGTCCCGTTTTCCCGAATTGACAGCTATAGTTTAGGGTATGTAGTATATGATTTAAATTTACGGTTTAGGGTATATATGAGATTAAGATAGATTAATTAGGGTTTAGGGTATGGAGTATATGATTTAGATTTAAGTTTTGGGGTATATATGAGATTATGGTAGATAAATTGAGTTTAGGGTATTAAGTATATGATTTAGATTTAAGGTTTAGGGTATAGGGTATAAATGAGATTAAGGTAGATGAATTAGGATTTAATATATGTAGTATATGATTTAGATTTAAGGTTTATGGTGTAGGGTATATATGAGATCAAGGTAGATGAATTAGGGTTTAGGGTATATGGAGTATATGATTTAGATTTAAGATTTAGGGTAAAATGTTAGAACATGGATTAATAATATGTGTTATTTAATTCCATATGTTATAATCATTTAATAATGTTAAAGTATAGACCAAATATGCAGAATTCCGTTAGGTGTAAGTACCATTAAATGATGGGCATAATGGTAACTTCTCACCGCCTTCCTTACGAAAGGGTGTAGTCCCTAAATGAAGTGCCCCTTCTCAATCTATATATAGGCTATCCATCAGCCCATTTGAGACACTTGACTACATTACAATTCAGTCATAAAATCATTCTTCATTCATCTAAGAAGAACAAGTGTGGGCACTATCATTTAGAAGTACTATCTCCCTACTCTCTTCTTTCATTCAAGAACAAGTATCAAGATCATACAATGGATTCTTCAGGTACACGCTTCCGTCGTCTTCTTCTTCTCTTCTTAATCTAGTTATGAGACGGTTCATGTTTAATGGATCATTTTGTTCCAACAATTGGTATCAGAGCCTGGTCATATACTAGATTGAGTTTGAAATTCTTATAGAGCCTTATGCTTTAATTTATTTCATATTTGTAATCCTTGTGTGATTTCATTTGGTTTTGTTCTTGTTTATGATACTCATCTTGTCAAAGAGTATTATATTCATAACTTCATTCTATTTCTGATTTTTTGGTTTTACTCAAAAGGCTTTCAACCCTTAATGTAAAATTGTCCCATTTTTGAACATAGCCACCATCCTTGGATGCGTTGTGAGTTTGTTCATATGCATAGCCATGCATTTTTTAATGTGTTGTGAGTATGCAGATCTACTTACTTTGGTTGAAAATTGAGTCACCATTAAATTAAGAACTTCATTCAATTTCTGGAAATAATGGTAAAATCAAGTTTTAAGAGACACAATGGTTCATACAAGATTACCCCATTTACATAGCCAACATTGTGTAAAGTTTGGAGTGTGTAAATCTAGGTCTACTTGTTTGAATCATGTTAATTGAAGTGCAAACTTGTCCCATTTACATAGCCAGCATTTTACAATGCATTGAGTATGGAAAATTGGATGTTATGGCTCGATGTCCTGGCAAAGGGCCCGGCGCCCTCCGAGGGCATGGGCCTAGCTATCGTGTAGACTGGTATCGGACTACAAAGGGGGGTGGGGGGCGTAGCCCCCCGCAGTATGGTATAGCTCTCTATTTGGTTCAAATCTGTTCATAAAAGAGTGTAAAAATGGTGACTTTTCGTCATTCTGGGCAAACTGAGGTCTTGGGCGGTCGCCCACATTCTATGGGCGGTCGCCCACTTGAACAGACAATTTGGCGTCGTTTGAAATTTGGTCTTGGGCGGTCGCCCATTTTTGCCTGGGCGGTCGCCCACTTGAATGCGACTTTTCCATCAAGTCGTTCGATTGAACATTGGGGTTGGGCGGTCGCTCACCTTGTATGGGCGGTCGCCCACCTGTACAGTGTTTTCAGGTTCATTTTTTGCCCAGAATTTTGAGATAATTCATTAATAAATTATAATATCTGGACACCAGTCGCGCTTCGGTGATTCTTAGAGTTATCAAACTTTAAGAATGGACGGGTAGAACGAAAAGATGTTGTCTTTTATTAATAAATTTCGTTTGTTTCTTTACCCTTTAAATTTTCAGAAATTACCTTAAAGTCTTAAGTGCCCTAAAGTATGATTAATTATATGCTTAAACAAATTTATTCATTGTTTAAATAATATTGTTGCCAAAGCAATTTACATTATTTAAACACAAATTTATTAAAGTGATAAATGTAAATATTGATATGTGATAACATGCTTGTTTCCCAAAGGAGACCTTGTTATTGACTAAGTATTTGCATTCATAGGGTAATAATTGAACTAAACTTTTGGTCATTTTAAATGTTGTGAACCATCCCAAAGGAAGGCGGGTGTATAAAGTGAATTGTTTATATTCTTTATTACCGGGGAACAAATACCTTAAACTTTAGGACATTTTTTGTACTTGATCCGGCCCAAAGGAAGGCAAGTATTTAAAGTGTGTTGTTAAAGCTATTTGCTTACCCTAAGATAAATCAAATTGTGAGTCAATTCGCAATCCAAAGATTAGTCTTGATGTCATATTGATTATCTTTTATTATGATGGAATTCATTTTGATATAATTAATCATTGTGTAGTTTCTTATATATGTTTTGTTTCATTCTTTTGTTCTCTTCATTCAGATTTGATCAGTGCTTCATCTGCCTTAAACTCTATACCTTTGCTTACTGGGACTAAACTTAAAACTTGGAAAAATAATATAACGATGATCTTAGGAAATATGGACATCGATCACGCATTAGGGGAATCAAGTCCCGCTGCTCTCACTAAAGGAAATACCGTTATAGAACGGAAAAATGTTGAGCAATGGGAACGGTCCAACCGCGTGAGTCTAATGATCATGGAAAATGCAGTTTCAAAGACATTTTTGGACAATGTCTCTGAGATCGAAAATGCTGAGATTTTTCTTGAATTCTTGTGAAAACTTGTTTCCATTCGGTACAAGGGTGAGGAAAATCTTCGGGAGTACATTATTGAATTATTTCATCTTTCGATCAAACTAAAGGCACTTAAGTTAGAGATTTCAGAAGATTTGCTCGTGCACTTAGTTTTGATCTATCTTCCTCCTCAATTTGGTCCTTTTGAGGTGACCTATAAATGTCGAAAGTACAAGTGGAATATTAATGGATTACTTTCACATATGACATTAGAGAAAGATAGGATGAAATATCTTAAATCAGAAAGTACTCATTCAGTATTTACTTCTTCTCGTGGGATTAAGAGAAGAGGGAAGGAAATTGCGGTTGCAAGTAAGAAGCATAAGGGATCATTTAAGGGTCATAAATTCAAGAAATGCTTCTTCTGCAAGGACCTTACTTGCATGAAGAATGACTACCATAAGTATCGCGAATGGTGAATTCAGAATGGTATGTCATTTGGTCTTGTTTGTACTAAGGCGAATTTGGTTTCAATTCCTTAATATACATAGTGGTTGTATTTGGTGCAACAACTCACATTAGTTCATGTATGCAGGGTTGCCTGAATTATCAATTTCCAAGTGAAGATGAGAAATACATCTATATGGAAGCTGGAAATCCGATTGAAGTTATCGGAAGGGACTTTTAGATTAATGATAAGTACTGGCTATTATTTTGTATTAAATAATACATTCATTGTACCATCTTTTGATGGAATTTAATATCTATCACAATTTTGGACAAGGAAGGTTACTCTTGTTCTTTTGATAATAATAAATGTGATCTTTATTTTAAATTCCAATCTTGTCGGTACTAGTACTTTGTCATATATCGATAATCTTAATTTACTTGATACAAGAAATACTATTAATGAGTCCCATAATAATGAAACCAAAACTAAAGGCACTAAGCAAAAGTTATCAAGTGAAAATTCTTGAATTCTATGGCATAGGCGTTTGGGTCATATCTCCAAAGGGAGAATTGATAAAGCTTATGTCAGAGGAAATCCTAAAACAACTTGATACTCCGGATAAAACATTTTGCATTAAGTGTTTTAAAGAAAAATTTACAAACATTAAAGGAAATTGGATCTTTGAGAGTATCAAACGTCTTGGAACTAATTCATATGGACAATTTTGAACCATTCACTAACCCTTCATGGAATGGTCAACAATATTTCATTACGTTCATGGCTGATTACTCTTGTTGTGGATACATTATTTTCTTCATGTAAAGTCTCAATCATTGGACGTATTGGGTGAATAACGTCCAGGTCCTTTATACTCGCTATCTTGAAGAGTGTGGGATTGTCCCTCACTACACCATGCCGGGCAAACCTAGAATAGTGTAGTGGAGAGACATAATAGAATCCTTAAGGATATGGTAAGAAGTATGTTTTCTTGTACTTCTTTACCTCACTCATTATAGGAGATGCATTAAAGAATCGCTACTTATATTCTCAATAGAGCTGCTTCAAAGACTACCGACAAAACCCCTTATGAGTTATGGACGAATAAGAAACCGTCCTTAAATCATCTTCATTCATGGGGGTGTCCAGCAGATGCTAGACCTTATAAGGTCTAATGAGGGCAAACTGGACCTAAAATACTATTAGTAGCTATTTTGTAGGGTATGCCGAGAGATCTAGGGGATAAAAATTTTATAACCCGAAAACTAGAACATTTTTTTTCGAGACTGACAATGTTAGGTTCCTTGAGGATGTTGAATTTAGTGGGAGAAATAGTAATGATTTTGAATTTGAAGAGTTAGAGGAACCACTCTATGTTCCTCAAACTTTAGTTCCTGTTGGAAATCAAGTAATTGTACCTGAAATTCAACAAAGAACATACAATTCAAAATAGAGACTCCCGTAAATAACGGACAACATGAAAATGTTGGACATAATGAAATTTAACAACCTCAAAATGAGGATGAACCGGTGCCCTTAAGAAGATCTACTAGAGAAAGAAGAAATGTTATTCCAGATATTTATGATATGTATCTTGCGGAGAATGAGGACACCTTAAGTTTAGTGGGAGATGATCTAATCACCTTCCATGAAGCCATTAATAGTCCTAATTCTCATAAGTGGATCAATGCCATTAATGAGGAGTTAAAATTAATGAAAGACGATGACATTTGGGATCTTGTCCCATTACCTGAAGGTGTAAAACCTATTGGTTATAAATTGATATTTAAAATCAAAAGGGATTAGCAAGGTAATATGGAAAGATATAAGGCATGTCTTGTTGCTAATGGATTACTTAAAAGAAAGGCATTGATTATAAAGAAACATTTTTTCCGATATTTTCTAAAAACCTCTTTTATGATCATTATGGCATTAATGGCACATTATGATCTTGAGCTTCATCAAATGGATGCTAAGACAACTTTTCTCAATGGCAACATTGAGAAAACTATCTATATGTAGAAATCAGAAATGGTGACTAATTCGGATAAAACTAGTCAACTGGTTTGTAAACTTAAGAAATCCATTTATGGGCTTAAGCAAGCATCTCGTCAATGGTACTTAAAATTTAACCAAGTTATTCTTTCATTTGGCTTTGAAATGAATCTTGGTGAAGATTGTGTGTACCATAAGTTCAGTGGGAGTAGATTTATATTTTGGTCTTATATGTGGATGATATTTGAATGACATTTTACTTGCTAGTAATGATAAGGACATTCTAAAAGAAACTAAGAAATTTTTCAAACAAATTTGAGATGAAAGATCTTGGTAAGGCATCTTTTGTATTAGGAATTCAAATTCATCGTGATCATTCACGAGGTATTTTGGGATTATCACAAAAGAGCTATATAGAGAAGGTATTACAAAGGTTTAGCATGAAAAATTGTAAACCACATGACACCCCTATCTCTAAGGGAGATAAATTCAGTCTAAAGCAATGTCCTAAAATTAATTTTGAATTCAAGTATATGGAAAATATCCCTTATGCACCGGCAGTAGGAAGCTTAATGTATGCGCAAGTCTGTACTCGTACAGACCTTGTATTTATTATTGGGATGCTTGGTCAATACCAAAGCAATTAGGAAAAGAAGAACATTAAGTCGCATCCAAAAGAATGATGAAGTACCTATAAAACATTAAACTACATGCTTATGTATATAAAATCGGATCATTTTGAGATCATTAAGTATTCCGATTATGTTTTAGTGGATGCAAAGATGTCGAAAGACATCCTATGGTTATGTCTCTTGTTGAAGAGAAATAAGTATAAAATGAACAAATAGATATACAACTTATAGGATCAAACTCCATGTTATTGGATCCATTTTGTAAAGTGTAATCTCTTTTGATGTTTCACGAGCATACTGCTCATATGGGTGAAACAACTTTTGATAATGCTTAAATCAGTGAGAGTTTGTGTTGTTATCTATTTCTTTGTGTTGTTATTATTTATATTGATCTCATTTGGTTAAGTAGGACTAGTTGGAGAATATATATATGCGTTCTTCATATATATTCATTAATATTCCATGCTACATATCTATACTTAATCTATGTCGTTTAGTTGGATATATATATGTGATTAATGTGGGTTTAGTTGCGAATCAATTACAATGACTGCCCCTTTAGTCCCTATACTTATAAGACTAATGGACGAGATTGTGTTGAATGACAATAAACGTGCACATAAGGGTTGTCATTCATGTTATAAATGATTAAGGAATTTATTTAGTAAAAGATACATATTAATATTAATCCAAGTGGGAGATTGTTAGAACATGGATTAATTAATATGTGTTATTTAATTCCATTTGTTATAATCATTTAATAATGATTAAAGTATTGACAAAATGTGTAGAATTCCATTAGGTGTAAGTACCATTAAATGATGGGCATAATGGTAACTTCACACCATCATCTTTATGAAAGGGTGTAGTCCCTAAATGAAGTGCCCCTTCTCTTACTATATAAAGGCTATCCATCAGCCATTAGAGACACTAGTTACATATACAATTCAGTCATAAGAATTCTCTTCATTCATCAAGAAGATTATAGTGTGGGCACTATCATTTAGAAGATCTACTCTTCCCTGCTTTCTCATTTATTCAAGAACAAGATCAAGAACACAATCATGGAATCACAAGGTACACGCTTCCGTATTATTATTCGTCTTCATCTTCCTCTCATTCTTAATCTAGTTATGAGTCGGTTCATGATTAATGGATCGTTTATGTTCCTACAGCGATGTCTTAAGCCACATCAGGATTCTCTCAATTTTCTTCTTCTGGTTTAATCAATTCATTCTAGTTATGTGTGACTCAATAGGATTATATTATGTTGGCAATGAGCTCGATCATATCGATCCTCATAAGACATAAGCGGACTCTAGCAAGCCATTATGTCTACCCAAATAATATAACATAAGAGTTCACGTTTCCAATGGTACACTTCCATTTATCCCTTTGTCTCATGATGTTATATTGAACACAAGTCATGGTCCTCGTCAACTTGTATTTGTTCAATGCTTTCTCGATCTTTGAGTATAATGATAATCCAATCGCATTGGGGTATGGCCATACACTTTCATCATTATCACTCATCGAGGGGCCCAAGCAAAACATCTCTCTTTCGAGGGACAAATTCCATCTTGACTTATCATCCTTTCCATCATGAATACGATCATGCAAAAGATAGCCTTTATAGATATCGTGTTAAGATATCGTTTGACTAAAATCAAACATGACTTTCATCATATGTAAGGTCATGATAATCTCAGGTCTAGGAACTAAATGAAGTAACCATATGAGATTTAATTATGACATTTGACCATGACATAAATCTCAAACGGGTCAAGTCCAGTCACTTGTTCTCTAACAAGTACCCATAAATTTAATGTGCATCTCTATGCATATAATCATCATATGATTATCCATTAACATTTATACTAATTATTCACTTAATAATTAGGAACGGAGATTATTACAAATAAATATGATAATCATATGATAATCAAATAATAAACTTTTCATACAATAATAAATAATGTCAACACATAAGTCTATCAACTATAAGCTTAGGGCATAACACTAACACCATGTTCCAAAGCGCATCCCACTACCCTTACACCTACCATGGACTAGCTTCTTTACCCGCACTCGTCTGCAATGCGGGAACCCTTGCATATTTGACACCACCCCCGGGCGAAGAGATGGCGCGTCGCTACCGGGCGACGACCTAGCAACCTTTGTATACTTATCACTACACCCAGGTCTTTGAAGTGTAGCGCGACGCTGCTGAGGAAACGCCCCAACGATATTCATATTCCGATTCATGTCATGATAATGTGACAATTTTTTTACGCTGACTGTCACAAGCCTACCGCAACCCTCACCCTTTATCCTGACTTGGGATAGGCAAGGATAAATCCTTGGTGGGTTTCGTGTGTTACAATCAAAATGAAACATAAAACTTATATTTGATAGCTAAAGTGATAGGTGATCCCCCTAATCAAAACGACTAAATACATTTATTAAAGTAAGAACAAGTGAAAATTATAGGATGAATCTTTCGCACAAAATTCTAAAACAAAGCCAAATTGCAACACAATACTACAATTAGGCTAAATAGTTAGCCATATTAAAAAATTAAGAGTTACCCGATCATGAGCAATAATAAAAGCAAGAGCACCAACATTTGTATTTTAGCCATTACTAAATACTATTATATATGGAATACAAATTTTATTTACTCAGATCTATATCAAAATTCAGAATATCTATAGTTAGATCCGAAGTTAAATGAAATAGACATTTTATAATGATGTAAAAAATAAAATACATCATAAATTAATATATGATTGATTGTTATTTGCATGATTCATAAATATAAATACAAAAAAAATCAAAATATCTATATAATAACAAGCTATAATAAATATATATAAGAAAATTCAACCATTGAAATTACCCGGATCGCGCGCGGGCTACGGCGAGCCGGTTGTCTTTCGCGGATGTTTGGGACCTCGCTTTCGGGAAGGAGAGGAGTCGCCACACGGTTTTTGTATTTTGAGCCCAAACGTTGAAAAATGGCTTATGAAAAAAGTGTCATTTTTATTGGTAGCAAAAACTTGAAAAAAGCTTTGAAAAGGGTGTCATTTTTATTGGTCGCAAAAATATGACAAAAGGATTTGTTAGTACCAGAGATTGTTAGGTTCGGAGGTCACATTACGTTTTGGGAAGAGTATTTTGAGATCACTCGAAATATCTCGTATGACGAGTCTTTCTACCTTTCTCGAAATTTTGTGTGTGTGTGTGTGTGTTTGCATTTTGAAAATGGAGGCTTGAATGACAAGCTTAATCTTGGTTTGAATGTCAAATGTTGATTTTATGATTCTTTTGGAAAAAGCGAGCGTTTGAATGACAAACGTCGATTTTGGAATTTTTTAGGAAAAGAGGTGCGAGTGACGCGTTTTGAATCTTTAACTTAAGTGTCAAATGTTGACTTTTAAGAAAAGAGCGTTTGAATGTCAAATGTCGGGTTTTGAGTTTTAAAGATGATCGTTTAGATGTCAAACGTCACTTTGCGCATTTTGAAAGAGAGTTCGAATGACGAACTCCGGTTTTGAACCGGGCATTACATTGTTAGCGATTTTATGGGAAAAAAGCATTAAATGATATACGATCAACGAATCGTTTTGCGACTCGAACTTTTGATATGTAAATACTATCACGAGCCAAATGGCTCGAACTTGTAAATGACAGTATTTAAAGTGCGGTATCGACAGAATCGAACGATCCGGATTTTAAAGGTGCGATCAACGAACCAAACGGCTCGAACTTGTAAAGTTGCGTTATTTAAATGGCATTCAACGGATCAAACGATCTGGACCGTTAAATGACTATCACGAACCGAACGGTTCGGACTATGAAATTGCGTAATGTAAATGACATTCAACGGATCAAACGATCCAGACCATTTCGGTCTAAATTCATTGAAATTTAGACGTCACCGTCGACGGGTTCCGATACGTTTTAGTCCAAGATCCTTTTCTCTCCCGTAAGAGAACGGCTGTGCATGAGTCAATGCTCTGGCGTTTATGTGCGGATCGCAGGTTTCGTTGTGAACTTCGTTCATTAGCTCGCTGGCTTTTTCTTTATTTACACACCGGAGGAGTGGTCCTTGGTGGCGTTTCTTGTACAACATACCCCCCAGAATGGCAACACGGTAATCGCCACGAAATCAGTGGGAGTCACGGTCGCCTCCACTAGAATTGAAGCCTAGTCCGGCCAGACTATTTTTCAAGTTGACATGGTCAACTCTGCAGCCAGCTGCCTCAAATTTAGGAACATTTCCAAACCACATCATGTTCAAGCCTTGTTTAAACTACGTGCATCCATAGTTTAAATTATACACTGTCAAGCAGAATGGCCTGAGCATTTGATAAGAAATTCAAGATCCGAGACATCAAAGAAGGCGACTTGATGCTAAAGGAAAATCCTCATACGCAGATCAATCCCCTCAGAAAGTGGGAGCCTACCTAGATAGGCCCATTCGTGGTACAAAGAATCTTCTCCGGAGGAGCCATGAAGTTAGCAGATTTGGACGGGAACCCTTTCGTTAACCTCATGAACGGAAGCAAGCTCCACATATACTTCATTTGGCTGCATCAAATGAATGGTGTGGCATCCACCATTCACCAATGTATCAAGTTCATGCAAGGCAACGAGCTAACAACAGTCTATGGCGACAGCGTCACCACCGAGGGGACCAGCACCAACGACATTCCAGTGTTAGAAATCAAGCATGATAATGATATGACATTAACTGGATTCACCTTGGAGACCTCCAAGATCCAAATATGCAGCGTGGACCTTCCATTATTTCGGGACAAAATCCCTCCTGCCATGAAGATGATGAAACTCATGAACTTCATCCCAGGATTGGGGCTCGGCAAAAGGTTACAAGGCCAACACCAAGTCATCGGTCTGGCCGAGCTTTACCATGCTTTGGATAGGTTCTCGCGGGGAGAGGAGAATACTATGAGCTGTTTTGTGTTTGCCTTGGATGTAAGTTCCCTTCTTTTTCTCTTCCTTGTCTCATTTGTACTCGTATATATCTGCTTTGTAACTGACATAACTTTTCATGTGTTTGACAGGTTTTGTACTTGAAAGGGCCTTTGAGGCGAACCCTTGTATTTTGAATATTTATTTAGTGATTACCTTCCTTTATTTTTGGCAAATAAGCGAGTAGGTTGATCAAAAATAAATAATAATGAGACATGCATAAAATTTGAACTAGTCAAAATTTAGAGAATACTATGGGTTGTTTTGTGTTTGCCTTGGATGTAAGTTCCCTTCTTTTTCTCTTCCTTGTCTCATTTGTACTCGTATGTATCTGCTTTGTAGCTGACATAACTTTCCATGTGTTTGACAGGTGGATGCCGTGAGAGGGTTCACATGGGGAGAGGCTGGTCTGGCCGAGCTTTACCATGCTTTGGATAGGTTCTCGCGGGGAGAGGAGAATACTATGGGCTTTCAGCATTCTTCTTCATTAGTTTGAACATTGGCTCGCAGAGAGATGTCAACTGGTTGATAAAGCGGCTGATGTACTGAAGTCTTCCTCCTTCTTCCCCTTCCCTTTTACGCGTCAAACGCGAAGGAAAGAAGTGCAGTATACCGTAAAGAGATTAAAGAGAATGGTCGCTTGAACCAAGAACTCTCTAACCTCCCTCGGAGGGTCAGCAACGCACACTTACATCCAAGGCAAACACAAAACAACCCATAGTATTCTCCTTTCCTCGCGAGAACCTATCCAAAGCATGGTAAAGCTCGGTCAGACCAGCCTCTCCCCATGCGAACCCTCTCACGGCATCAAGTAAGTTTAATTTGGGACGGAGTAATTTTTTGAAATGTTCGAAATGTTTGAAAGTTCCGACTGAGCTTTACCATGCTTTGTATAGGTTCTCGCGGGGAGAGGAGAATACTATGAGGTCTCATGCTAGCTTTTCCATCCTTTCTGTAGTCTCTGTGCTGACTTTTCCTGCTTCTTTCTCATCTTCATCAGTTCACTCAGTGGGTTTGAGATCGGGTTTAGGGAGATGTGGGTGCAGGCCCAGCTTGTCTTCCATTTCTGTCTGGCTTGCCCTTGGTCCGGTGAAAGTTACCCAGTTTTTCAGTGCCATTGTTGGATGCTTGATGAGGGTTCGGGGGTCCAGATGTTTTGAAAGTTTCAATTTCGACGGAGTTTTTGAAATGTTTTGAAAGTTCCGATTGGCGGGATTTATCAGCGCAGTAGCCACGGTGGCTTCGACGCAGAGGGCGAGGGTCTTGCATGTCGCTCTGAGTGAGTACTGGTGGGACATGACCCACACGTTCACCCATACGGAGGATGATCTGTGTCAATGCTCTGGCGTTCATGTGCGGACCGCAGGTTCCGTTGACCCAATTTTTTAGTGGCATTGCTGGATGCTTGATGAGGGTTCGGGGGTCGAGAGGCTTGGCTTCTGCTGTACCAATCATGGCGATCATGCTGTTTTCGAAGCCCAGGTCAATCAGGTTTGGCACCTCCATGACTTCTTCAAAAAGACTCTGTAGAGCGGAGCCCATGGCGATCATGCTGTTTTCGAAGCTGTACTTTTACGTGTGATAACGTGTGTTGAGTACGCTTTGACGTTGAAATGCACGGGGCAGTCTTGGGACGTCTTGTTGGCTTGAGAATGGGAAGTTTAACGGGTTTCGGTTAGCCTGGAGCAGGTCAGTTAACGGATTTCGATTAACTTTTAACGGGTTTTGATGATCCGGATTTGGGTACTTACAACCATGCATAGTCAGAGATCTGAGTTTATATTAAACGAATAATAGAATATATATATATATATATATATATATATATATATATATATATATATATATAAAAAATTAACATATCTGATGTTATTTGACATAATATACATGGATACACATAGACAAAAACAAAATCTTCAAATCAGAGACTATTATTGTTCAAAATATCATGTAAATGCGAATTATTTGGCATAAAAATGGAACAAATTATAAGATAGGTTAAAAATTACCAAAAACAAGAATATCGAATTTAATGGACTGTCTGAAGCCATTGAGTTTGGATGCTAAGCCGATCCACTGATTCCATTGCGAGTAATTATTCTTCAAAATCATCAAAATGTGAATTGAATGACGAAATGCGGAGAGAGTAAAGTAGCATCAAAGGGCTTGAAATTGAATGAATTTGGTCATTTAATGCAGCCGAATTATGGTTTTCGGGTAGAGAGAGAGAGAGAAAGAGCGGCATTGAGTTAAGAGAAGAGAGGGAGCGGCGAAAAATATGAACCATTAGGGTTAGATTTATAAGAACTATTTATATGCCAACTGATTTTTTAATCCATTATCTGATTACTTTTATAAGCGCGCTTGGACCTTACAACGGGCCATTTGGGCCTAAATTATTTGTGGGACTTTAACTTTTATTTTATATGTTTGTTGTTTTTATTAATTAATGGCCAATTAGATAGAATATTTTTTTTCTAAAAAATACTCCTTCCATCTTTAAATGAGTGTCAAAAAGATTTCTCTAACATTTGCTCTTAATTGATCAAAAACAAATTTGAAAAAAAAAAATGACATTCATTTAGGGAAGGAGGGAATAATTAATTCATTTAATATGAAACATTTTTTCAAAATGATATATAATATTACATTTTGTACTATATATGTTTTAGGGTTATATGTTTCTATTTAGATGGCCATAATGGGATAAAATGGTTAATTTTATTTTTTTTACAAATATACTATTAAGGGCTTGATGTTTATAATGTGAACAATTTGGCTAAAATATATGTGGTCTTTATAATGGGACAGGTTGGGCTGAAATATATTACTGATGAATAACGTTTATTTACAAAAATTACAATAATATCTATAGTTATTGTAACTTTTTTGATTTGGTTCATGCGATTTGTTAAAGTTTTTTGATCGTGCGTTTAACGCACGGGTATTGTACTAGTTTTCAAACTTCTTAAGTGGATTGTTCAGAGCAGCGAAAGAACTTTCCAAGTATATGTGATGCTTTCGAACAGATACATTTATAGTCAATTTTATGTTTTTGCAGTTTGTTGATATATAGCATCCGTTCAATAGAAAGTTTCATCACCCTGGATATCACTTAGAATTGATGTGAAATTTTGAGAGGAAAGCGACACAGTACATCATGCTTGGAGAGGTGCATATACATATTTGAATAAATGTATCATGAATATGTTCTACGATTGAATAAGGTAGCTTGCAATGTAATTCAGATTGAAAAGTTTCAACGCTTAAAACACACTTGCACACATGGCTCATGATCCTCCCATCTCATTTTAAATATCGCGCTTTTCATTTTGGTTTGTCCCAAAAGAAATGTCGCGTTTCTAAATTTGGAAATAGTCTATGAGCAATTTTTTCATTGTACAAGCAAGTAAAGCACATTTCATAAAAACGTTGGCAGTCAAATGCGACATTTGTTTTGGGACGGAGCGAGTATAAATTTCACTCTGTTAATTACCTTTCTCTCTATTGTTTGGGCATTGCAGAGTTTTCTCAACAACATTTTGATGTTTTTAAACTTTCTGAGATATAGTGTTCAAAAAGAACTTTATGAGGTATAACATCAATTGCTTTGTAGGATCCTTCAATTGATTTCCTATTACTTCTTTCTTGATCCATCTGTTTCTTATTTATCCATCAATTTCATTTTGATCCTTGATGCTTCTGCTACTTTATTTTTTATTTCATATATGAATTTATTATTTTACACTAGGAAATGGTTTGATTATCTAGAGGTGTATCTACCTAAGCAACTATCAGAGATGGGCAATGATGATTTTGTTTTAATATTTTAAATAGGGTGTTGTTTTCGCAAAAGATATTCGACTCTCCTCTTCCAACTGTCCCTAAACTTAACTGCCCCACTCTCTCTCTCTCTCTCTCTCTCTCTCTCTCTCTCTCTCTCTCTCTCTCTCTCTCTCTCTCTCATCTCCTTGATCTAATTTTTGTTTCCTTTTTTCTTTGAAACAGAATTATACTCAATCTCGGGCTGCAATGGGGTGGTGAGACTACCGCTGCGACGTCTCTGTTGTTCAGGCGAACGCTACTTCACCAAACTCATTGAGAAAGGGATGGCAGCTTCGGGCTTCCTAAACGGTTACCTCAACTCCTTCCCTTTCCATTTGCAAGTTTTTCCTTGGTTAACTCTCCCGATAATATTCAAATTGTGGGGTTGATAGTTCTGTAAATATTTTTTAAGGAGATCAACAATGGAGACTAGACTACTCCTGGCGATTGTACTCGATAGTTTCCAGGTATTGACTGAGCATAAATAGAACCATTACCAATTATCAGTTTTTGAATGATAATATTTGTTTCTCCGCCTACACCACAGGTGTTTGTTTTAATGTGTGTGAAGCAGAGGCAATCATGTTTGCTTTAATTTCACTTGAAAAAATTGAAGTTGCAGAAGGGTGCCCCACTAGGCAGCAGTTACGCCTGCCTAAAGATCACTCAATCTCTAGAGTCTCAAAAAATTCAAATTAGTCATCTTCTTTCTCTTGCTCAATTCATATTTCATATTTTTCTATTGTTAGTATGCGTTTGCTTATAATTTGTCGGCCTTGAAAAAATTAAGGTTGCAGAAGGGTGCCTCACTAGGAAGTAGTTACAATACACATCAATTTTTCACTTTAGGCCTCTTATGTAGGGTCCGATTTAGGCTTCTATGAGAATTCCTGTTTAATTTTTTTAACATTCAATGTAACTGAAGATAGTTAAATAATTAATAAAATTTCATATTCATTAGATTTTTAACAAAATACATTTAAAAATAGATTTTATAAGGAAATGTTAGTTTTTAACGAATTTGGTTAGTTTTTTTAACGAAATCAGTTAGTTTATTAACTAAATAATAACAAAACTTTTTTTAGAAATAAAACTAGCCGTTACACGGTTCTAGATTCACTGTTCCACGGTTTTCGATTCTGAAAAATATGGAACTGTATTCAAACCATGGAACCGCCGGTTACGGTTCTCACAGTTCTCGAATCTCTATTTTTGGTGTCGGTTCTCCCGATTCCCTGTCATACTTGAGCATGTCTACTTTCGCTTTCAATTGTGCTGTGACAAGCATGCTAAAAATTAGTTGGGGGTTTGCATTAGTTGGCTATAAATAAAATTCAGAAAGCGTCTGGTACTTGGTAAATATATGGTACACGCTCGCATGATAATTGCACTCATGATTGTATCTTTATGTAGTTATGGAAGAACTCGCGCCACAGGGATCCCAATAGATGGTCGTCATTATGATACGAAAATGAACAATTGGCTGAATACAAGACGATCTATCTATAAGCTTTTATGATTTCTTAAATACTGGTATGACCTTTTGCAAATGTCACTAAATATGAAGTGCACATGCTTATTCGTTTGCTCTATATGGATGCAGGCATGCACTTCAAGCAGAAGTTTTCTTCACCTCTTAGGATGAGGGTTTTGATATTGTCTGATGCATGGGTTTGCAAGAAAACATTTTGAGGGGCATTTATGCTTATGGTGGGTGGAAGTCATAAATGTGTTTAGTCAGATCATGTAATTAATATTAGTTTTGCTTTACCCACCATAGACCATTTCAGTTTTTTTTTTCTGTTTGATTCAAGCTTGCCATTTTAATCATTAGACATTTTGCTAGGCAGGTAACCCAGACAAAAACAAGAGATAAAGCAGATGATGAAAATGGTTTTGGATTGATTTTTATGAATTTCATGTAGTGAGAAATTGTTTTTATGATAATTGTAGGGATTTGAATATTCTGAGGAAATATGTGAAGAAACCATCAAAGACGTGAAAATAAGGTAGATTTAGAAGTTGGGAAAGAACAAAAGACTGTGTTGGGGGTTACAGGTTTGAAGGAGGGGGTGTTTGGGGAGGAAGACAAGATTGAATTGATATTTTTCTTCTTTTCTCCATTTCCTTGGTTATATTTCATGCATCGGATGATTGTGGACATCTTGCTGTTGAATTAGTATCCGGGGGTGCACCTTTGGTTCCTTATTTGGCACCTAATCGTTTTGCCATAAATGTTTTTGTGAATGAACAAACTTGAAAATGTCAGTCTTAGTACTAATGTAGAACCTGCATTTCTATGAATTATAAGATGAATTACGTAATCTTAGGCATACTCCATTTCACATTGTCATCGTTCATGTATTGTCACTGTGTCATTGACACGGGGGGTTAGTACTAGTTTAGATAACAATAATAACGGATGAGTAAGAAATATTCAAGTGGGTTGGGGAATGTGATGGTTCAAAATTGTATTTATAATGTAAGTGGGTAAAAAGCAGGATAGTAAGAGTGAATTTAGCATTGCTTCTAATTTTTTGAAAGTGATTTTTTAAAAGTAATTTTAGAAAAATTGAATATTTGTAATAAATATTAAAATTTATAAGTATGTGTTGTATAGTATATGTTTAAAAGTGATTATGAAAGATAAATACTAAAAATAACCTTTATAATATGTATCTTGATAGAATAAATGCACAAAATAGAGAGAAATAACACAAATAACAACTTATAATAATCACTTCTAGCAAAAGCTGGGTCATAGCTGCTTCTAACAAAACAGTTTTTTGCCTTTTAACATTTTAAAATTATAATCACTATTGTTATTCAAACGCTATTAAAAATGATTTTGAATTTTAAAAGTGATTATAAGCCACACAAAAAACACTCCCAAACTCACACTAA